>CM065705.1:25134946-25144946 GCA_017654935.2 Phymorhynchus buccinoides | reverse complement strand
CATATTTATTCAAATAATTTCTCTCTTTTGGCTTTGCAGTCTTTAAATGTTGAACCATCAAACCTACCTCAATTTCGAGGATTCTATATAACTGCAATATAACAACAAAAAGGGTCCAGACTGCAATATATGTTAGATCAAGCCTTAATTATAGATCTTTAAAGTTAGACATTAATCCATACACTCAAGATGCAGAAGCATTTTTTGTTACTGCGTTATCGTTAAAAGTTAGCAAAGATTTTAATATAAATATAGTTTCTGTATATTATCCAAATGGCCCAAATGCAGATAATTCAGATTGGATAAGACACCTTCCTTCTTCAAATAAAAACTGGGTCATATTGGGTGATTTCAATGCGCATTCTCCATTTGGGGAACCAGATTGCTCGATTACGACCTGTAATCGCTTAGTTGAAAACATTGTACATTCTAAATTAGTTTTAATGAATGATGGCAGCATAACTAGAGTGCCTGATGTTTCAAGCTACAGGCCAACTTCCATCGATTTAACGTTAATATCGCCTGATTTATCAGTAAAGGCTAATTGGATGACAGAAGAAGATACATTAGGGAGTGATCATTTTCCTATTGTTGTGAAATTAAATTTTTATACAATAGTGCTGATTGGAGTCTCTATGAGTCAAGTCTTTTATCAATAGATCATAATACGATTAAACATGAAGACACTGATGTGTTTTATGAGAACTTTAGAAGAGCTGTTTTGTCGGCTGCTGAAAAATCAATGCCAAAGCGTAAATACTATAATGATAATAAATACAGAGGAAATGGCTGGTGGAATGAAGAATGTGCAGAGGCAGTAACAAATAAAAAGAAGACTTATAAAACATGGCTAAAGGACAGAACTGATGATAATTGTATTGACCCCTAAGAGGGCTAAAAATATTTCTTACTTACAACCTGTTAGAAATTATACAGATGAATTATTTAAGAAATGTGACATAGGCATTACTAATGTAATAATGTAATAATAATGTAATTATTTAAGTCTAATATCACCATTGTTGTGAACAGACTTTAAATTAAATCAGTCAAAATCATCTACATTTTCGTGGTATCCTTCCTGTGCACACAACACAAGGTCATCCTCTCAAAGCAAACAGTTAAGGCGCCAGACCAGGTCGACTGAGGTATGCTAAAATAGAGCCCTCGGCGAACCCTCGAGCATTTTCAACATTCTAGAATTGCGCTTTGCGTAAGATAATAGGATAGAGTCATAATGGATTGAATAGGAGAAATAAGTGGGAAGGAGACCAACTGAAGTCTGTTTTCTTGCAGAATGTCCAAAGGAATTGCAGCAATGTGGTCACTTGCATTGTCATGATAAAGTAGATGACCTCAGTACTGATACCAGTGCACAGACATGTCCAACTTTCTTTGGGTAAGCAGGTCCTTATGTTTTAATCTGTGGTGACGGCCCTTCCTTGTAGAGAGGAACTGAGGCCATATGACAATCGATAAAGAAACAAAGCAACTATTTATTTCATTGATGTTTTCAGTAATCCGTTTTCTGTGGACGTTTACTGAAGGGATCGCATCTTGAAACATCCAAACAATGATTGGTTACATGGTTTCTGGATCAAACTGATACACACATATTCCACTATCAGTGACGATGTCCTAGTTGCCACCTGACGTCCATCCACTAGAATTGTTGTTGTATGTTGAACTTCAGTAAGCTGATGGGGCACCCAACGGTTATAACGGTTGTTCATGCACAATTTCATTAAGGTTTCTCGATTAAATGTCTATTGTGTTCTTCATCTCATCACCACTTATTCAAAAATACTTTTCACCAAGAAACTTCACACTGGCTGCAGTTTGAACAGTTACAACGATCCCTTGACGATTGTAACGGTCATCATATCGTGTTACAGTCAAAATGATAAATTAGTCATTACGGGTAATGCCTGGAATGTTTAGTCATTTCCGGAACTACCTGTTTCAATCAGCCAATATTGGAAATGGCTAAAAAAATTAGTCATTACCGGTAATGTCTGAAATTCAAGGAGTTTGTACCCATTCTGCCTGAATGTCAGCCAATATGGGAAATGGCCTGGGTTTACCCATCTGGCTGAACTAGATATCAAGCAGAATGGGAAATGCATGTCAGCCAGAATGGGAAAGTGTTGATTGCAGTAAAATACTGAGTATTAGCCCATCTTTTAGTACAAACCCATCTCCTGTTTGGAAGGGAAAAGTGTGCCACGGCAAAGGGTGAAACACCTTGTAAACCCCCTCCCCCACTTTGCTGCTTGATTTGTGTACCAAGAGAAACTGCGTGGTGTGCTTTGTGTAGAATAAAGTTTCTTGGTGACCTCCAATCACGTTTAAAATATTTTTGTTTTGCATATCAGGGGCTCTTTAAGCAACGTATGTGCAAATGTTCAATTAACAACACGCACACTCACTCACACACACACACACACACACCACACACACACACACACACACACACACACACACACACACACACACACACACACACACACACACTCTCTCTCTCTCTCTCTCTCTCTCTCTCACACACACACGCACGCACGCACACACGCATGCACGCACGCATGTACGCGCACGCACGCACGCACGCGCACGCACGCACGCACACGCACACGCACACGCACACGCACACACACACACACACACACAGTGCCTCACCTCAATTTGTGCAAAGGGGTGGGTGAGCTTATACTCCTTTTTTTAAGGCAATATTTTTGTTTCAAAGTTTGGGGGCCAAAACTTGGGGCCTTCTCTCCTAAACTGTTTGACAAGTATTCACCACAGGAATTCGAACTGGTTTTGCCATTCTGGCTCACAATCATTCAGAGACCATGGCTTCAACAGATGCAACAAATAAGCTTTTGAGATGACTCGATGTCGCAGTCAAATCAGTCGCTCGTTCAAAACAGATGCCAACGGTTCCCAAATGCTTCTTTCTGTCTTATAAAACGCAAACTATTAATTTCAAACTTAATTTCAAACCCTCTTCCCCCCTCTGATATTTGTTGCAAAAATTACACTGATAAACTGCTTTTTTAGTCTTATTAAAAGTTTAGGGTTAATGTAAGCCTTCTTTACATTTCATAAGACGGGAAAAAGCATATTAATTCACAAAGTTGCATCTGTTTTGAACGAGTGACCGATTTGACTGTCACACTTAATGTAGTAATTTTTAGTTATTTTTAGACAGGCTCTGCATGATTATGTGTGATTGTGTTCAAAGACTTGCTTTTAGCCTTGAAAACATTATTTATTGTTTTGACTGTATTTCTTATCGTGTTCATAGACTTGCTTTTAGCCTTAAAATTCGTTTATTTTTCTGATTGAATGCATCATAAATTAAAAACCATTCAGGTTCAATATGGTGATTTGTGTTTAGTCATTTCCGGTATTAACTGGAGAAAATGTTCAGGCATTACCTGTAGTGACTGAAAATGTTAGCCATTTCCAGTAATGGCTGTTTGAAACAGGTAGTTCCGGAAATGACTGAAATTTTCAGGCATTACCCGTAATGACTAATTTCTCATTTTGACTGTAACATATATATTTTCGAAATCTGTCTGTGTGTGTGTCTGTCTGTCTGTCTGTCTGTGTGTCCCTTATGCACGGCCACAGTTCTCAACCGATCGACACCAAATTTGGCATCAAGCATCCTTGGCACCCTCCGAAGGTCATGCCGTCCTTACTTTTCGGAAACCTCCGCCAAGGGGTCGTGGGGAGGGGGGGGACCACACGCAGCTCCACACACACTTGCGGTTAGTTTGTTTGTTCTTTTCTGTCTGTCCCAAGGATCTCCCGAACCGTTTGACCGAATCGCTTCAAATTGTGTGTGGTGGTGTGTCCCCATGAGAGGAAGGCATCTGTGCAAAACTTTTTGCCGTCCTGACCTTGACGTTGGTGCATGACCTTGAAAACCGAAAATCGTTAAGGGGCCATAACTTCCACACCGCAGGTCCTAGAGTCTTGAAACTAGGCATGGATGTACTTTCGCTTATGGCCGTTCTGATGATAACATACCAATGAAGGTCAAGGTCAAGGTCAGGGAGATCAGTATGCCTTGAAAGTGGTAGGGGTCTAATGATTGGGTTTTACTGTCCCACGCATATCTCCCGAACTGCTTTACCGAATCGTTTCGTTTTGTGTGGTGGTGTGTCACCATGAGAGAAGGCATCCACGCAAATATTATCGCCGTGATGACCTTCACCTTGGCGTATGACCTTGAAAACCGAAAATCTTTAAGGGGCTATAACGTCCACACCATTAGTCTTAGGGACTTCAAACTTGGCATGTATGTACTTTGGCTTATGGTTGTTCTGATAATTGCATACCGATCAAGGTCAAGGTCAAGGTCATGGAGATCGGTAGGCATTGAATGTGGTAGGGGTCCCAAAATTGTATTTTCAGCCACAAAAGTAAAAATATAATATTTTGCGGACCGGTGAAACTGGTACTCAGCGGTACCGGTTCTAGGCGTTACCTGTACAAGGCGTTACCGGTACTAGGCGTTACCGGTACGGAGTGTTGCGCTAGTTCTCTTCTAACGTCCGCCTGTGGACTGTTGTTGTTAATAGAACACGGTATTAACCCTTTCAACGCCAGCCATTGTTTAGCTTAAATTTGACATCAAACTTTCCTGATAGAAACATTTTGTTTAGAAAGCTAGGGATTTCTTTTTGGCATGTGTATCTTCCAAGATTAA
The DNA here is from genome assembly GCA_017654935.2 of Phymorhynchus buccinoides. Taxonomy (NCBI): domain Eukaryota; kingdom Metazoa; phylum Mollusca; class Gastropoda; order Neogastropoda; family Raphitomidae; genus Phymorhynchus; species Phymorhynchus buccinoides. The sequence continues at coordinate 25,140,229 of CM065705.1, read as the reverse complement.
GAAGAAAAAGTCATTGTATGACAGACCATGATTAAATGCGTTTTAGTGACATGTGTTGTGCCGAGGAGCGGCTACACTGGCGATTAAAAACTATTTACCAACGTTTCCTTTGTTTCAATGTCTTTCCTTGAGCATAAGGCTGGGTTCACATTAGACGCGTAAGTTCCGTACGGAAAACCTTAAATAAGTGGAAGAAATAAGGATAAAAGTTTACGCATATAGGGGACATTCGGACACGTGCACAAATCTTTTCCTTTCTTTGTTTCACTTATTTATGGATTGCGCACGGGTTTCTGCATGGAATATACGCTTATGTGTGTACAAGCGTATAAAATCATAGGTAAAAAATATCGGATTGAAAAAGATTTTCTCAGCTTGTGATCAGCGTTCACCTTGGAGAACATTGTTCGTTGCTCAACGGTTTTGGTCGGGTAAAAAAGTATGAAAATTGGCTACATAACTATCATAATAATGGTCCATTCCATGACATCATTTGCATTTCTGTGATGTCAACAGGATCTCCACATCCAGAAACTTATCGAGAATCCCTCGCATAGCCATATTAATGATGCTGTAGATAACACAAAAAAAGATAGACTTGAAGATCATAATTAATCCAGAACCAGAAAGTCAGATACGGTCAATTTTTTAAAAATCTTTAATTACAATCATGTTCGGTTGAAATGAATAATTAACGTGTTTTTTATTCGAATTATAGTGGGTTTTTTACTTAGCCTTATAAAGTAAACACGTTGTGTATGGTGTTAAAAATGTCCTTAAAAATTGCACAAAATGAAAACCGGTATTGTGCTGTATCCTCACATATACATTCTCAAATACTCACATGCGAAGGGATTGATAAATGCAACACATATATTCATATCTTTGCAATCATTATATGAAACACATGCACTCTGAAGAGATGTGCATTTGAGCAAAAATCCATATCCATCATCTGTGAACCATGTGACCCCAACTACCGTAACTTTCCTGGTTAAAACCCTACACTTCGTTCCTCTGCTAGGCTGAAACGACTTATACATGATTAAACAGTAGTACAGAGAGAGGGGGGGGAGGGCAGATGGAAAGAGAACCAGAGAGAAACACAGTGTGATAGACTAGAGAGAAACAAAGACATAGAGATAGACAGAATGAGAGAGAAAAGGAGAGACAGTGAGACAGACAGGGAGAGAGACAGACACATACAGATGGAGAGAGACAGAGAGAGGCAAAAGAGAAACAGAGACGCAGAGACACATAAAGACTGAAACATTGAGAGAAAGGGGGAGAGACATGGTGTCATGGAAAGAGAGACAAACATTGAGAGAAAGAGACAGACATGGAGACAGAGACACAAAACAGAAGAGACACACAGTTGTGCAAAGAGGAAGAGACAGACATGGAGACAGAGACACAAAACAGAAGAGACACACAGTTGTGCAAAGAGGAAGAGACAGACATGGAGACAGAGACACAAAACAGAAGAGACACACAGTTGTGCAAAGAGAAAGAGACAGACATGGAGACAGAGACACAAAACAGAAGAGACACACAGTTGTGCAAAGAGGAAGAGACAGACATGGAGACAGAGACACAAAACAGAAGAGACACACAGTTGTGCAAAGAGGAAGAGACAGACATGGAGACAGAGACACAAAACAGAAGAGACACACAGTTGTGCAAAGAGAAAGAGACAGACATGGAGACAGAGACACAAAACAGAAGAGACACACAGTTGTGCAAAGAGGAAGAGACAGACATGGAGACAGAGACACAAAACAGAAGAGACACACAGTTGTGCAAAGAGGAAGAGACAGAAGGAGAAAGACAGACAGAGACCGTGATAGAGGCCATAAAGCCACAGAGAGAGAGAGACAGAGATATGCTCTCCCTAGCTCTCCCTTTCTCTCTCATTCTGTCTCTCTCTCTAATCTCAGAAATGAAGCCCAGCCACACGGAAATCATGTGTATATGAGGACATTTTGGGGGAAAAGCTATGAAGATAAACTGCGCTACAGGTCACCTGGGGATCTAAAACACGGAGTTTAAAGGGTCCGGCCATCCCCGAGTTTCAGCCAACAGAGTTCTGCATGAATGACCGCGTGTGTCTAACTCAGCGAACATGTACGGCCCCTCAGTGACTTGTGTATTATTAGTTCCCGAGCGAAGCTGGGAAACTACTCATTTTGTTTCGTCCGTTCGGTGTCCGTCCGCGCGTCCTTTCATCTGTCTGTCCGTGCGCGTTTTCTTGGATGGAAGTTCAGTTTAAGGTCGCGTATCGGCTTTCGCCATGTACGACGGGCTGAACAAACCAACCAGGGTATAAACAAAAATTTATGTTCCTGAATCACTGTCTTAGCCAAAAGTCCGAGAAGCGATCAGAATCGACAATGCGTTTTCTTGAAAACCATTCTCTATTTAAACCACTTTTGATATACACGTGTCAGGGGACATTGTTTTAGATTTGTTTCAAGGTCAAGGTCACGCCGGTTATGATGTTCCAACCCCAAAACACATAATCGTCAATATATCGCAAGTTTGGTATGTATTCCAATATAGTTTCTTTGTTTTTTGTTTTTGTTTTACAGAACGTTACAGAACGTTCTCCAATGAAAGCGATACACTATCATAAACTTATGTGCCCGTCCGTTCGTGCGTGCGAATCACAGGGTGCGAACCTCAGGGCTCACGATATACTCGTGAACCAGTGGGCGAATTCGCTTCCAATTTGGCGGGGTGGGGTGTCATTACTAAGTAACATTATTGACGTAGATCCAAACGAAAAACACCAATGAACATTATGATCATCAATTTGAAACGAGTTTGTTTGATAAACACACACACGCATACACACATACGCACGCACGCACACACGCGCGCACACACACACACAAACACACACGAACCCGCACACACACGCGCGCGCACACACACACATACACTCACTTAAAGTGATATCAAATTTCCTAGTCACCGAATACTGATTTTAACACAAAGTCCATTGATACAAAGATGATCTTGTCTTATAGGAGCAAAAAAAACCAAGGGCGTCGCCGGGCGGCAGACATGTCCGTCACCAGCAATGCCACGCACTTGCGACACCCCGTAGAGTGTCACATCCTGACACAAAATTGGAAGGGATTCTGTCTTCTAGTTCACGAGATACAGCTTGAAGAAGAAACATATAGCGCAAAGAAGGAAATTTCGGTTTTCAAGGTCACACTTCAAGGTCAAGGTCAGCATGGTGATAATTTATGCTCGGATGTTTTCTTCTCTAAGGTATACAGTACCACACACAATCTGAAGCGCTTCTGTCAAGTACAAATGTGGAAAATATGGCTTAAAACCCAATGTGTAGACCCCTACCACTTTCAAGGCCTACCGATCGCCCGGACTATGACGTTGACCTTGATCGGTATGCCAACATCAGAACAGGCATAAGCCAAAGCACCTTCATGCCAAATTTGAAGACTCTAACACTAACGGTGTGGGAGTTATGGCCCCTGAAAGATTTTCGGTTTTCAAGGTCGTACGCCAGGGTCAAGGTCACGACAGCAAAATGGTTTGCGCGGATGCCTTCCTCTCATGGTGACACACCAGCACACAAAATTTGACGTGATTCGGTCAACCCGTTCGAAAGATATCCTTGGAACAGACAGAAGGAGAAAAAATGACCCTCCGATTTTCAGGCTCCAGCGATCTTTTTGACCTAGACCTTGACCTTGATCGGTATGCCATCATCAGAACGGGCATAAGCCAAACCACCTTCGTACCAAGTTTCAACATCCTATGTCGATCGGTGCCCGAGATATGGCTAAAAATAGATTTTCGGTTTTCAAGGTCGTACGTCAAGGTCAAGGTAACGACGGCAAAATGGTTTGCGTGTATCTCTTCCTACTCATGTGGCACACCTTCACACAAAATTTGACGCGATTCGGTCAAGCGGTTCGGGAGTTATCCTTGGGACAGACAGAAAGAAAAAAAGGAGAAAAAAAAGAAGAAAAAAGAAAAAAAACCCAGACAAACCAGCCCATCGCAAAGTCCGATCACCTTCGGTGACGGACAAAAAGTTCCATATTAAAGGCATAAAAGAAAACAGAAAAACGTTTGATAATTATGCAAGTTCATGGATTCCTGCTTTGTCCCCGATATTTAAAAAACCCCACAGCAAAGCAAACAAAAGGAAAGAAACAAAGCAAAACAGAAGCAAATAAAACAGCAGTTTTGGCTACAGTGACCTTCATGTTCGAACTTTGCCTAGTTATCCTAAGTACCTATCAGCATGCAAAAGTACAGCCTCCTACTCCATTGTTCAAACGCTATTGTGGTAACATAGATAATCAGATAGTCAGACAGTCAGATAGTCAGCCAGCCAGGAACAGACAAACAAAATCCCCTAAAAACAGTAAGCCGCTATTCGCTTCGCAGCTGCTTAACCAGTCCGTGCCAAAACTTTGATTATATTAGAACATATCTTTTTAACAACAGGAAAAAATGTGGTATTTGCATGCTTTTGTGAACAACTGATGATGATATTAGAACCTCTAGAATGTGGAAACCTGTGTCTACGAAGGATAACGGCTACTTTGTAAGCAACATTAATTTTACGTCAGCTATAATTTGTTCCCGAGCGAAGCTTCGGAAAGTACTGTTTTTGTGTTAAGATTTATTGCTGGAAAGAGTGATGAAGCTGATCAAGCAATCATCATTTTGGCACATCACACGAGTTGGAAGACAGCTTTACCCCTGTGGTGCCACAGACAACGCAGATAGTGCCTGCTGCTACCACCCTGAAGCAAATTAAAATGGACTTCGTCTTCACGTTTCCAAACATTATGGTGATTTATAGGAAAACAGAACCACACAAACACACACACACACACACACACACACACACACACACACACACACACACACACACACACACACGCACATACACATACCACACACACACACACACACATACCACACACACACCACACACACACACACACACACACACACACACACACACACACACACACCACACACGCGTACGCGTGCACATAGCACACACGCACGTACGCACACGCGCGCACAAACACGCGCGCGCATGTACACTCAAAGAGAGAGAGAGAGAGAGAGAGAGAGAGAGAGAGAGAGAGAGAGAGAGAGAGAGAGGGAGAGAGAGAGAGGGAGAGAGAGAGAGGGAGAAAGAGAACAGCGTATGTGGTTGGAGTTGAAAGTTACCGCTTTAATTTGCTTAATCGTTATATGGGCAAAATTGAAATGAAAGAAGCACAT
>CM065705.1:25124946-25127446 GCA_017654935.2 Phymorhynchus buccinoides | reverse complement strand
TTTTGCCCTCTCGCTTCGCTTCGCAGACCGATGTTTGCACTGGAGGGTCAAAATGTCCCTCGCTGCATTCCTTGGGTACCTCTGATTCTGATCAAGAATATAAAAATTAAAAAAATACAGTTAGAACCAGCGGCATTTGGGAGTATGGCCAACAGTTGTAGATAACAGAGAGAGAGAGAGAGAGAGAGAGAGAGAGAGAGAGAGAGAGAGAGAGAGAGAGAGAGAGAGAGAGAGAGAGAGAGAGAGAGAGAGAGAGAGAATGTGTACATAAGATTAGGTTCGATTTTATTATGTTACTATGTATGACTGTGTTTTGCATGCTTTCTTTCGCTTTGTGTCTTTTTTAATTTTGTAACAGGGCTGGATGTAAAAAAGCATATTATTATTTGCTTATTATATTACCCTCTATAAATAAAATCCATTCAATTCAACTCTCTCTCTCTCCTGCGGACACACACACACATTTCTTTTCTGTCTCTCTCTCTCTATCTGTGTCTGTCTGTCTCTCTCCCTCAAATATTGGCACAAACATGATAAATGCACAAAACACACATGCACACATGTTCAAAAGTGTTTACAGAGAAAAGGTAGAAAATTATACACACACACACACACACACACACACACACACACACACACACACACACACACACACACACACACACACACACACACACACACACACACACACACACACACACACACACACAAACAAACAAGGTCAAGGTCACGACGGCAATATGGTTTGCGCGGATGCCTTCCTCTCATGGTGACACACCAGCACACACAATTTGACGTGATTCTGTCAACCCGTTCGAAAGATATCCTTGGGACAGACAGAAGGAGAAAAAAATGACCCTCCGATTTTCAGGCTCCAGCGATCTTTTTGACCTTGACCTTGACCTTGATCGGTATGCCATCATCAGAACGGGCATAAGCCAAACCACCTTCGTACCAAGTTTCAACATCCTATGTTGATCGGTGCCCGAGATATGGCTAAAAATAGATTTTCGGTTTTCAAGGTCGTACGTCAAGGTCAAGGTCACGACGGCAAAATGGTTTGCGCCGATCTCTTCCTATTAAGGAGGCACACCTTCACACAAAATTTGACGCGATTCGGTCAAGCGGTTCGGGAGATATCCTTGGGACAGACAGAAAAAGAAGAAAAAAAATACAAACCAGCCCATCGCAATAGTCCGTCTTGGTGACGGACTAACAAACAAACACATACGCGTGCGCGCACACCAAGCACTGCCACCTTTCTACACAGAGTGAAAGAGCAAAAAAGCTGCCAGCAGCTGCGCCTAACGCACGCGGGTGGAGAGGAGTTGGTGGGCTGGCGCGGGCAGGTTTTGGGTGCCAGAGGATTGTCCTAGTTATATAGGGTCCTTGCCATGCTTGCCACCTATGGGCTGCTAGCTGAGCAATGCAGGCTGAAAACAATGGAAGGCTCATAACACAGCCTTGTCTTACTCCTATTCGAAGAAATCTGATCTTATGATTTGCACGTACACATGAAAGAAGAGACTGGTACATTCATTTCAGGGATACTCAAAATTTACCTTTAACACCTTGATTTTGTAACCATTCCAGCAGTTTATTATGACGTACAGAATCAAACGGTTTTTTAAAATCAACGAAAGCTACATATAATTTTCTACCTTTTCTCTGTAAACACTTTTGAACAATTGCATATAAATTAAATATCTGGTCAACTGTCGAACACGCTCTGCGAAAGCCTGCTTGATTGTCATAAATAATGTCATTATCTTCTAACCATTTGTACAATCTAGTATTTAAAATTGACGTATAACATTTTGATATAATGCTTAATAAAGATACTCCTCTGTAATTGTCTACATTTTCTTTGTCACCCTTCTTAGGAATGATGATGGCCTTGGGCCATTCTCGCGGATATGACCCTGAACGGAAAATTACATTAAGCAAAAGACATTACATCCGTATTACCAGCTTCATTTCGGCCGATATATCGTCAATGCCACATGCCTTTCTTTTGCTTAACTTTATAACTGCTCTCCGTACTTCTTCCTCAGAAATATCCTTATTTAGAATAAAAGTATGCTTTTCTTCTTCAATCAAATTAACTCTTTAATGAGAGAGAGAGAGAGAGAGAGAGAGAGAGAGAGAGAGAGAGAGAGAGAGAGAGAGAGAGAGAGAGAGAGAGAGAGAGAGAGAGAGAGAGAGAGAGAGAGAGAGAGAGAGAGAGAGAGAGAGAGAGAGAGAGAGAGAGAGAGAGAGAGAGAGAGAGAGAGAGAGAGAGAATGCATTTTAAATAAATTATGTAAATAAGACCACCGGTTTTTGAGTTGTCAGTGAGTGCTTCCTTGTCGGAGGTTGTGCACTGGAGGTTCTTTTTCTTTCTTTCTTTCGTTCTTTCTTTGTCGATCACGCAGACAGTTTTGTGTCGTGTGAGCGTTGATGCGTCAAACTGCCGTTATGCGCCTGACTAAGAAATAATTTGGCCTAGCTTGTCCGTCTT
>CM065705.1:25094946-25119946 GCA_017654935.2 Phymorhynchus buccinoides | reverse complement strand
GTATCTCTCTCTCTCTCTCTCTCTCTCTCTCTCTCTCCTCTCTCTCTCTCTCTCTCTCTCTCTCTCTCTCTCTCTCTCTCTCTCTCTCTCTCTCTCTCTCTCTCTCTCTCTCTCTCTCTCTCTCTCTCTCTGTACGTGTGTGTGCTGTAGATGAGTTGGGTAAATCTCTGAAGCACATTAAATATTGTGTCAGGATCAAGCAGGGATTCTGACTGTGCCTTCGGCAGAGCGAGCCTCGGATACTGCATCTTCGGCAGAGCGAGCCTCGGATACTGATACGCCCGTGCAGATATTGCAGGTATTGAACTCTCTTTTATACATCATCACAGGAACTAAGCTGTCAAGAATCAAATTTTGATTTCAAGTCAAGCATTGTTGTTAATATTCTTGTTTTATCGTATTTACTTTATATATCTACATGCTTACTTTTATATTTAATTACTATTGGGATTGAGCTTATGATGTCTATTTAAATATTTGAAATAATTTTATTTTACAAGAAAATAAAAAACAAACGCCCATATTTTAGTTTGGAGCGCATTTTCAAGCGTCTGACACACTTTTCTTCTGGCCCTATTGTTTAAATAATTTTATTTTGTTAGCTCATTGTAACATTTACGAGGTCTTTGTTAAATTAATATTGATTGTGAGGAAGGCAGTCCGTCAAATCTTTTCTTGAGCACTGCCGCTCTAATAAACATATGGGCTGTCTTGTACTTCAGTCACTCCACTCCTTCCTCAAACTCCCCTCCCTCCTCAAATGTTCGCATTGACAAGTTTCACTTAGAAGCAGCATGCTGCCATTATTTGGAAACGGACAGCCTAGGATTATTTTAATAAAACTGAAGGAAGTTTTGATATTGAGGGTAAAGTACGAGATTGCATAAAATATGTGTGCCATAATAATAATAATATTCTCTGCCAAAAGAACGACAGTGTTCGATATACACACAAAACAGTGCCAAAGCTGTGTTATGACAGAATAAAACAAGCTTACCTACCAGAGATGAAACAGAACAGCAGCACTGGAGACAACCAGCTTTTCCAAGACAAAACAAACTTCCTCACTCCACTTGTAGCTCTTTTCCTGGCGTCCTATCTCACAGGGGCTGCCAGTCTGTTAGTGTAAAGGGCCAGCCACACGACTGTACGATACGATTGGATCACGTGGTCTCGAAGCGCGAAAAAGTAAAAAGTGTCTCTGCTTTGATGCTCTTTACTGATGTAACGAGGAAACAACTAACGCCTTGGCCTAGTGGTGGAATCGAGGCCCCTCACTGCGTTGCATAGGTCTAGCCTTAAAATAAACTGATGGAAGTACAAAGGTTGGGTGAAAAATGCTCCTGCAATTTTGGATACGCTCATGGGATTTTCTTTCTGTTCTCCTTTCCTTGCACCAAAGATATAGGCCAGGCAATCTAACTTTAAAATCACTGGAACCAAAAACAAACTGCAAGAAAACCTTTTACTTTAGAAATCAATTGCATTGCTATAGAGAAAGACTCTCAAAAGAATCTAGACGCCTATCTTAAAAAATGCGACTTTGAGACGCATTTTACTTTTACTACTCTAAATGACCTCTGATATAATGGCGTCATTTTGATGCCATTCACTTTGTGCAATGGTACAAGTCTGATATCTTCTTTTTTAAGATAAGTTGGATAGAGTTATGTTGTTTTATGTGTGTTTTTTGTTATACAAAATCAACTCAAGGTCAAATGTACTTCAAGGTCAAGGTCAACGCAAAGGAAACCATGGAATTGGGTCAAATAGAAAGTATTACCTGCGGTCATGAACTCAGAAAAAAAGAATCATTAAGCAATGCATCATATTTTGGTATTTTGCATTATAATGTCAGGGAGTCTTGTCTCTGTGAAATCCATGCTGCTTGCCCCCGGAGAGCGCGTTACCGCAAGTGCAGCGCCTACCAGTTTGGGTGGATAAAAGGGGTAAGGAGAGCATTGCGTTAAAGGGTGAACATTTTCATCTTTGTTCAATAATTAATTGCAATCATGATAAGGGCCATTATCTAGTAGCCCCCCCATGTACTGCAGTACACCGCAGCATTTGTCACAGTCGTGGTTCATTGCGTTTTCCCGTCTTATAGGGGGGGGGGGGGGTGTCCTATTAGGTAATGGCCTTTATCATGACTGCGATTTTTTTTTATTCCAAAAAGATAATTAGCTGAAAAGGTTCATAAAATACAGCTTTATGTTTGGTAAGAAAGGCAAAAACGGAAAAATGGAATTTACCGAGAAATGCAGGGGGGGCACATCTTTACCTTTGCCGAAGTAATAGAGCTATTATAAGTCTAGGTCGTGCTGCCTGCATGATGGCTTGTCCAATAGCAGTAATTTTGGTGTGAGCATCTTTCTCACTGAAAATAGTTCTCAACAGAACTTGAAAAGAAGTAGGGGAAGTCCTTTGGGTTTTTTCTTTGGAAACTATTTCTGATGATGTTGTAGATGGCTGAAGTGCTGCTTTGATGTCGCTTTTTATTAGTTCTGCTGCTGTTATTATGCAAAGTTTTTCTGTTTGTTCATCGTTTGATTTTGGAACCTTGTAAAAGTCATGCAACAGGCTTGAGGCTGTCCTTCGAAATGTGATGACATCTGACAGGCCATTGATTTCAGAGAAAATAATGTTATCTCCAAAAGTTTCTTGCAATCTTTGCTTGAGGTAAGGAGCACTGCTTCACTGCAAAGATCTTTCCCTGTCTTCACCAAATCAGGTAATGTTATTTGTTGCTCTTCCTTCTCTTGAAGATATTTCACAATAGTTTCAAAGGATTTTCTCTTTTCTTCATCTTTTGGTCGTCCACCCAAACAAGGTTTCTTGGCGGGAGTTGATTATCTGTGGAGAGATATCGCTGTGGGATTTCTCTGTGGGTTCTAAAATTGATGTTACAAGCCCTGTGATACACAGCATCAGCAGCGTGCAGATCTCTGGCATACTCCAACCTACCCCTGACTGTGTCTGCCCACGGATCACCTCGTCGTAATTCACACAGAGCTTGATGGGAGTTCTGGAATGTGAAATTATCACCTGGCAGGCGTTTTCACGCACTTCTGACGATTCTAGGTCAACTTTTTGTCCACAAAATAAACAACATGTGGCAAAATCAAATGCCTGATCTCTCTGCGACATGAGGTTGTACTCAGTAGGCACTGGATCTTCATGTTGTCTCTTCCACTGTCAATGACGTTGGTGTTGGTGTATTTTTTTCATGCAGTCTATGTGCACATTTTTGTCCAACGAAGTCAGTGATGGTATCGCGTTTGATGTTTGCGTCATTCACACCTGTCAGATTAATACATGTGATTATTATTATGGGGCTCCGGCTTTGCCTCTTAATCTATCTTTGCATTCTCTTTCACTTTTCCACCCCCTCCCCCTTCTAAAATGTTTAGTTCTCTCTCGTGTCGTCTTAAATTACTATTACATTTGTGGGGTTTTTTGGCATATTCATACCAAATATCTGACATACACACGAAAATACACATACACACACGCGTGCGTATGCACACTGTGACGTAAGTGTCCCGCGCGACCCGCTTTCTTTATTTCTTATCTACACCCCCCCCCCCTTCTCCCCTCCCCAACCCCCACCCTCTCTCCTTTTCATTTCTCTGTCCGGCCGCCACGTTAATTGCCACCCACCATCTAAAGAACGCCGAATAAGGCAATTATCTCTTTGAACCACGATCTATCTCTCCATCACGAGATAGTGATATCAACAGTCGGCTCCCTTTGAAGACGGTTTTGCCTTTCCTATCATGAGCAAGGATTTGAATGTCGGCACGTGATAAGGATGTAATCGGCGCGTGATTGTTCGGTACATTTTGAACATCATCTTGTGACGTGTCGACTGCTATAAACCAATGACAGGCTTTCATTGTTTGAAAGTGAAGGCTATAATTGGCGTAGTGAGAAAAAGTTTTTCACACAAGACGCTGAAACTGACTAGAGCAACACCTCTCCCAGCCAGAATAGCCCACCTAGTAAGTCTTATTGATGACTGGTGATTGAGACTGGTTGTTTGTTTGACCCTAGTTTTGATCTAGATCCTATGTTCAATGATGAATAAGGAGTAGATAGATATGTTATAGAAAAGAAGTGGTAAACATTCTGTTCTATTTATGCGCACTGATTATTTGTGTGTGTGTGTGTTTTTGACTTGAACACTTTTGGTACCAGAACCAGAGTTTATGCCTACTAACCCTTTTGTCTATTTTTAGTAGGAAACCTATGGGCCGCAATCTTGCACTTTATGATACCATTCCTTTCCAGGTGTTGGATGGAGAGTGATGTTGGATTGATCACCTTTTATGTTTTACTGATCTCAGTTTGTTAACTGAAATTCAGTTTATTGATTAACTAGAGCTATTGTACAAGGGAAGCCTTCTAGCCGGTTGGGATTCACTAATGCCCTGCCGACTGAAGCCCCTTGTCTCTAAGCCATAGAGATCTACATCCACCTTCTCCTGTGATTATCAGCAGGGCATCGTGGGCCGGACGATCATCCCGGACTCCACCAAGCACCAAGACGGGAACGCCGCCAAGACGACCCGCACCCAGAATCCGCGAGGAGACCACGCCTGAACCGTGCCATCCCGCGAAGCCGTAACCGGAACGACTGGGAGCTACTCTCACCTGACGAGCAAGCCCAGCCACCCCAGCACTCGCCGATCACCATGGAGGAACTTGAAACAGCTAAGTCCACCGGACTGCGCCAATCATTTGAACTTTCCTACGGACACTGAAGATAATTAGTAACCCTTCCGGCATGGGGCGAACCTTATAGAAAGACAAAAGTCTTGTGAATCCTTTCGGATTTCATTGGTTTTTTATCCATATTTTGTTTTGGCGCCATTGAGCTGCTTTATTATTATTGTTGCATAATCTTATGCAGATTTTGGGAGTAAATAAAATACAAGTGTCAAATAATCCTGAACCCTTTGGTCAGACTGATGAGAGTGGGAGTCTTGTAATTTCATGTAAAACCCTACTTCTCTCTGTCTGCCATTTAGAGCAATTCAACCACTTGTATTTCTTACAATCATACGAGCCAGAACCCGGGCACAAATATAAATTTATTAGATGAAAAGGGGCCGGGAAAGTTGCTCATCTCCCATACCCTAGAGAAGTGGGCTAAAGGCAAATTTTCTAAAGTCTTCCCTAGGGACTTAGCCTTTTAACCCATTACCTCGTCACATCTAATTGGGGGCTCGCGTCCGGGATATTTTTTTTTTCATAAAGTCTAACAAATTTCAATTCAAACTTTAGTTACTTTCCAAAACTTATCTTGTGTCCACTGGGAAAGTTATTGTGATTTGGTTCACTGTGTTTTGATTTGATTTGTTTGAATGCTATTTATGACTTTATTTTGATGTGCATGCTATTTCTGTTTATGTTGAAATAGTTAAGTGTTGTTTGATACATTCAACTCAGCAGCTTTGTTTTTATTTTGAATAGTTGTATTTACAACCATGGCTGAGATTGTTAAACTTAGGAGGGAACTTAAAGAATGGGGAGAATCTCTAGGATTGTCAGGCCAAGAGTTAGCCAATTTTGTCATATCTGAATATGACAAAGAGAAAACTCGCGAGGCTCAAGAGGCTGATAAAGCTCGCGAGGAGGCCGAGAAAGACAAACAAAGAGCCCATGAGGCGGAAAAGGCGGATAAAACTCGGGAGGAAGCTGAAAAAGATAAGCAGAGAGCTCATGATGCTGCCGAGCAAGAGCAAATCCGTACTCATGAGTTAAGGCAGAGGCAACTAGTGCAGGATGCCAAAAATAAAGAACTCGAACTTGATGCCACTGAGCGAGAAAAGGCACGAGACCATGAGCTAGCTATGAAGCAGCTTGAAAACTCAGCAGACTCTGAGACTGCTGCCCCTCAAAATTTTCCCCCTCCCATTCATACCTCAGCCATGACCTTCACATTGGAGGCATTCAATGAGGCAACAGAGTCTATCGATGCATTCCTCGATAGGTTTGAAAGACTGGCCCAGGAATTTGAGCTTGCTCCGGAAAAGTTCAACCTCAAGCTTGCCCAAAGTCTCAGGGGTGTGACGGAAGTTTACTGTACACCTCGTACAGTAAACTTCCGTCAAGCCAAATTACTGATTACCCAGCTTTGAAAGAAGCCCTGCTCAACAGATACCAGTTGACAGCGGACGCCTACCGGAAAAAGTTCCGGTCAACCAGAAAAGGTAGGGGAGAGTCCTATGCCCAATTTTCAGATAGACTGGGGAACTATTTGACAAAATGGGTGTCCCTTTCCGCAAAATCAGAGTCCTATGAGGATCTCCGGGAACTGATGGTTGGCGAGCAACTGCGCGAAACCATGTCCCCAGAGTTACGCACCTTTACTGCCGAGCAAGGTGCCACAACTCTGGCTGACCTCATCCAGCTAAGTGATAGGTACACTCTGGCCCATGATGAACCTAGCGCCCCTAAAAGGCCAAAACTGCAACAAGGTTTTGGGTCCACTGCTTCACAGCAGAGCAGGGGTAACCCCAACTCCAACAGTGGGTCAAACAGTTCTACCCATGAACGACAACCACTGGGACAACCCTTATTCTGCTCATACTGCAAGTCGAACACCCACAATCGGGATGACTGCAGGAAACTTGCTTACAAGCGGCAAAATGTTGCAACTATGCAAGTCGTCTCGACTTCGCAGAATTGCACAAACCCCTCCCCAGTACAGTGTCCAGGCACACCGTCAGTCGTCGGACAGGCGACTGTCAACAACATCCCTGTTCAGTGTCTCTATGACACTGGACTGTCATGCGACGCAATCGTCTGCGGATCCCTAGTCCCCGCGTCAGCATACACGGGAGACTTCATCTCTCTGCAAGGCCCTGATGCTGCAATCCCCCCATCCACTTTGCCAGTCGCCATAATCAATGTCGACACCAGATATGTTAAGGGACCCATCAAGGCAGTGCTCATGGACAGTCCTGTCTATGACCTCATACTGGGATCACAGTATGTGTTTTTAGGGCACCCCTCTCAACCTGCCATAGTTTCAGCAGCATTCCCTTCTCCCCAAACCACAAACCAACTCCCTCCCTCCTTCCCAAAGAGCAAATCTCCCTCAGCGGGGAAGAAACCTCTCAACGCGGCAAACCAAATTGCCGCGCGAGCCAAATCCAGATTGTCCCAAGTCCCCAAGTCCGCCACAACTTGGAAAATCCTTCCCAAGGAATGTCCGCCTAACGACCCAAGACCACTCGCCACAGGTACCTCAGGTGAAAGGCAGCACTGTACCCGCAAACACCCACCGAAGGTACTATCGGGACAGGCCGCCGCACGTACAGCCGTCACCTACCCCTCCCTTTCAGCGAGTGGCAGTCGACTTGGTCGGGCCTCTACCTCAACGGAAGAAGAAATTCCGGTACATAGTCACCGTGGTCGACATATGTACCATGCAGTGCGATGCCGCCCCAATCTCCTCACTTGATGCTAGTCAGGTAGCCGCGGCACTCAAAGCCATTTTCGCCCGAATCGGCCTACCAAACCACATCATCAGCAATGATGAATCCAGGCTAAAGGGGAAACTCAGGCAAGAGGTGTTTGCTATTCTGCAATCAACCTTGGGACAACTCAACACAGGATTGCCGCACCAACCTCAGTCGGAATCCATTCCACTGATCTCTAACCCACCTGCTCCTTTGAACTCTGTGTTGCGACCAGATGTTCCACCATTCCAGCCGACCCAGTCTCCCCACTAATTTGTCCCTGTCGCCCAAGTCGAAAGTGGAGTCGGCGTTCCACAGGAAGATTCCGGTACCAGAATCTTTTCTTCGGGGGGCCTCTGTGACGTAAGTGTCCCGCGCGACCCGCTTTCTTTATTTCTTATCTACACCCCCCCCCCCCTTCTCCCCTCCCCAACCCCCACCCTCTCTCCTTTTCATTTCTCTGTCCGGCCGCCACGTTAATTGCCACCCACCATCTAAAGAACTCCGAATAAGGCAATTATCTCTTTGAACCACGATCTATCTCTCTCCATCACGAGATAGTGATATCAACAGTCGGCTCCCTTTGAAGACGGTTTTGCCTTTCCTATCATGAGCAAGGATTTGAATGTCGGCACGTGATAAGGATGTAATAGGCGCGTGATTGTTCGGTACATTTTGAACATCATCTTGTGACGTGTCGACTGCTATAAACCAATGACAGGCTTTCATTGTTTGAAAGTGAAGGCTATAATTGGCGTAGTGAGAAAAAGTTTTTCACACAAGACGCTGAAACTGACTAGAGCAACACCTCTCCCAGCCAGAATAGCCCACCTAGTAAGTCTTATTGATGACTGGTGATTGAGACTGGTTGTTTGTTTGACCCTAGTTTTGATCTAGATCCTATGTTCAATGATGAATAAGGAGTAGATAGATATGTTATAGAAAAGAAGTGGTAAACATTCTATTCTATTTATGCACACTGATTATTTGTGTGTGTGTGTGTTTTTGACTTGAACACTTTTGGTACCAGAACCGGAGTTTATGCCTACTAACCCTTTTGTCTATTTTTAGTAGGAAACCTATGGGCCGCAATCTTGCACTTTATGATACCATTCCTTTCCAGGTGTTGGATGGAGAGTGATGTTGGATTGATCACCTTTTATGTTTTACTGATCTCAGTTTGTTAACTGAAATTCAGTTTATTTATTAACTAGTGCTATTGTACAAGGGAAGCCTTCTAGCCGGTTGGGATTCACTAATTCCCTGCCGACTGAAGCCCCTTGTCTCTAAGCCATAGAGATCTACATCCACCTTCTCCTGTGATTATCAGCAGGGCATCGTGGGCCGGACGATCATCCCGGACTCCACCAAGCACCAAGACGGGTCCGTCGCCAAGACGACCCGCACCCAGAATCCGCGAGGAGACCACGCTTGAACCGTGCCATCCCGCGAAGCCGTAACCGGAACGACTGGGAGCTACTCTCATCTGACGAGCAAGCCCAGCCAACCCAGCACTCGCCGATCACTACGGAGGAACTTGACAACAGCTAAGTCCACCGGACTGCGCCAATCATTTGAACTTTCCTACGGACACTGAAGATAATTAGTAACCCTTCCGGCATGGGGCGAACCTTATAGAAAGACAAAAGTCTTGTGAATCCTTTCGGATTTCATTGTTTTTTTATCCATATTTTGTTTTGGCGCCCTTGAGCTGCTTTATTATTATTGTTGCATAATCTCATGCAGATTTTGGGAGTAAATAAAATACAAGTGTCAAATAATCCTGAACCCTTTGGTCAGACTGATGAGAGTGGGAGTCTTGTAATTTCATGTAAAACCCTACTTCTCTCTGTCTGCCATTTAGAGCAATTCAACCACTTGTATTTCTTACAACCATACGAGCCAGAACCCGGGCACAAATATAAATTTATTAGATGAAAAGGGGCCGGGAAAGTTGCTCATCTCCCATACCCTAGAGAAGTGGGCTAAAGGCAAATTTTCTAAAGTCTTCCCTAGGGACTTAGCCTTTTAACCCATTACCTCGTCACACACACATGAATGCATATACACGAGCCCGCGTACACATACACTGTCTGATTATTAATATTATGTCTGCGTTTATTATTAATATTATGTCTGCGTGTCTGTCTGTCTCCCATACCTATCTCTTACTCTGTCCATTTAACATTTCAAATAATGCATCTACCAATTAAATGCAATCAGGCAAATGAACATTCAAAGAAAAAGCAAATAAACAACACATGAATAAATAGATGAAAGCCAAAAAGAAAGAAATATATATATATAGATATATATGACGTCCTTTTACGTCATTTTTATTTTTTCATCATAGGTTTTGTTATTGCTGTTCTTTAACATCATCGATTGTGTCTTTTCATACACCTAGTTACCATTCTCTTTTGATTTCTTAACTTGGTCAATGGCTGAGGAAGGCTTTCAGTTTCATTAACTGACAATAAAGCCGACAATTTCTTCATTTTCATAACAAAAAAGCTTGTTGTTTTGTGCTCTTTTTTATTATACATATATAACCATAGATAACCATAAATAGATAATAATCAGTAACATTTTTGGGTAAATGTTTCTAAGCTTCACAAACAGATATTGCACAAGAAAGGTTTTCTTAGTGGTGTTTGTGGTAAGATACTGTTACAACACAACAGTAACGTTTTTGCCATACTCGCACCTTTGCAGCCCGTTTCTGTTAAAACAGAACAGGAATTACGATCATTGCAGGGTTTTGCCTTGGCATGAGGCTGTATCAGACCAGTTGACATAAGCTAGAACGCCAAGGCTACATCAAAATGTTGCTATGCTCTGAATGGTTGTGCGGGACAAGCTCCCAGCATAACATCATCAGTCTTAAATCCCCCGAAGACAGAGTGTGGCTGCTCACATGGCGGGGTAATCAAAAACGGTCACACACGTAATTTTCTCATCCCTAGCTGGTGCATCATCATCATATAGTAAAAAGCCAACTGTCCGTGTGTGTGTCTATGTGTGTGTGTGTGTGTGTGTGTGTGTGTCTGAAACACGAAACGGGCCTTATAACCGCCGTTTTTCGACCGAATCGCTTCAAATTTGCTGTGAGCCCTAACGGGGCGATGGCAACGGCAACCGAGGTGGCCGTGTCATTTGCGCGGTTTCTGGGCCGATTGCCTTCGAATTTGGCAGGAAGATGACCGGGGCCGGGGACTATCCGTGTGCCAAACCGGAAGCGAATCGATTCAGAAATGCCGGAGATACGGGCGCCGACAGGCCGCTTCACGTTTTCACAAACCGCGGCGTAACCAGACCCGACATTGACACGAGATTTGGAACATGCGTGACTAGGTATAGTGACTATCGTCGTGCAAAATTTCAACACCATCCGTTCATAAACACGCGCTATAAACCGATTTATTTTGCAGGACGCTAATTTCAACCAACACTTCACACATAACCAAAGACTCTAAAAGGGGAAAATGGACTACTTAAGAGTTACGGCGAGCCTGGCTGATAGAGTTATCGTTAGTGGGGTAGTTCACAGTGGCGGCTATGCAAAGACTCGTATTGGAATTTGAACGGAGAATTCAACTGGCCTATTGACGTGTTATGTCATAAAGATGTTTAAAAGGGACACAACCAGTGTTTCTGTCCTCACTACTGATATAGGGAACAGGGACCAGATGCCAGTCTTTTCTTTTCAATGTCTTTGGCTCTTTGCTTGCCTCCCCGCCGCGAGCCCTGCTGCAGCTATTTTTATACAGACAGTGGAGAGAGAGAGAGAGAGAGAGAGAGAGAGAGAGAGAGAGAGAGAGAGAGAGAGACTGACTGACTGGGTGTGGGTGTGGTGTGTGGGGGGGGGTGGGGGTGGGGTGGGAGTAGAACGCAGCAAGCTTCCCCCCCCCCCCCCTAGGGATACTGGGAGGGGGGGGGGGGGGGGTCTTCTGTACAAATAGTTCCCCCACCTTCTGGAAGTTATGTGCTTATAACTACCTCTAATCTGTCAGTCTCTTTCATTCTGCCTTTTCCCTTTGCGTGCTGTTATCTACTATCGTTCTGCCTTTCCCGTCCATTCTCCTGCCTTTTTTCAAGAAATACTTTCAAAAAGATTTCCTCTAGCCAAAGCCAGACATGCTGGGCCTAATTATTCTTACTTAGGTGCATAACAGCAGCATGATGCATCTACGTTCGTAATTGACAGAAACATGCCTGAACGACCGAAGAACAAGAACTTAGAAGACGAAGAAGAAGAAGTACTACTCTGTCTCTCTCTCTCTCTCTCTCTCTCTCTCTCTCTCTGTGTGTGTGGGCGAGGTCAAAGTCGAAATGATTATGAAACACTCTTTCTGCGATAGGTCAAGATCTTCCCCCCCCTGAAAAGAAAGACCTTACACATTTGTGATCCATTTTCTTGGAAGGTGAAATGCTGCCTTCTTCTTGGAAATGTAAAACCGAAAGTTTCACTTTCGTGTGTTTGAGACTGGCTGTCTGTTGAAAGCCACAATAGCAAACAAGTGTGTCGCTGAGTGGCAGATAAGTCCCCGAGCAAGTAAATGTGGGGAGGGGGTAGGCGTAGGGAGGAGATAGCTGCCACGGGGTTAAAACTGCCACGGGGGTTAATTGCCACGGGGCGATTGCTAGTTTGTACTTAATTGTTCAAGCACTATGGCTGTTGGATTGATCCCTGGAGTCGCTAAGCCAGGGAACAACAACAACAACAACATCGCAGGGTCTTTTGCAAATGACACACGAATCATCATCTTGTTCCATCACACCACGGAAATCTGAAAAAAAGTCATTGTTTTAATTATCCAATAAACGAATATTTCGACGAACATATTTGACCATCTTTAACAAATGCACAGGCAAAGTACATCTTGAACAGTGGAACTTGTTATTAACGTCAGTTAATTGCTGGCCTGTAATTGTTGTCTTGACAATAATGAATAATGTGATGACAGTCTGTTATGTAATTTGTTACTATTATATAATTTACATGTAATGAAATGATTTATTGTTAGAAATTCAACAAATAATAAATATTTTAGTTAAAAATAAAAGTATGCTACTTACTTTGGTCATTGCGTAACAGTTCTTAAGGACAAATTTTTTTTCGGTTCCGTTATAACGGTAGGTTCCACGGTAAACAGGGGAAAGTGGGCAGGCTGGGCAGGAAATAGGTCTGGCATCTGTTCACACGTTCCTGACAAGGCGTGAATTACTTGCAGACCTGGTGAGAACCAGAAAAAAAGCTATGGCGTATCATGCATGCCACCTCATTATCTTTAATTAACTTTCCTGCCTTTATTTGCCGTTAGATTTTTCTAGATTCCTTAACGTAGATAGAAGACGCTCAGCTCTACACGTAGAGCCCCAAAACAGTTTTCTTGCAGTTTGTTTAGGGCTTTTTTTTTAAAATTCTTCCCCTAATAGCCTTGCACTACTGAAATTACCATTTGTCTTGTGATTTTCTCTGTTTGTAGCAGCCTAGAAGACACACGCACCGGGTGGTGGTGGTTCCCTCGACACTGTGGTTTTACGCTGATAGTACAATGCTCGTGTAGGACTTCTGGATAGCAGAGGAGGGATGGGGTGAGATGCTTTGCTTAGGGTATGTCCACACTCTCTCCACCAGCAGGACTTTAAAATGTCTGCAGTACAAATGCCAGAGCAAATGCTTCCTAGTTTGAGAGTCACAGTCAGTCTTTCTAAACACAAAAACAAATATACAAACAAACAAAGCCCCTAATGAACAAAGCACACACGCGTACACACACACTAACAAACACTAACACACACACACACACACACACACACACACACACACACACACACACACACACACACACACACACACACACACACACTAACAAACACTAACACACACACACACACACACACACACACACACACACACACACACACACACACATGAACATTTTCAGCTAATTATCTTTGTTGTACAACGCGACAAAATATTGCGTGAGGTGCCCAGGGCAATTTGGCGAGTATTACACCATAAAAAGAAAGCGAACTGGAAGATGTATCCCATAACAGAAAACACAAACTCATGATAAGTTCGTCAGGGAAAAGAAATAAACAAGCAAATCTACCAAAAGGTCACATACACACACACACACACACACACACACACACACACACACGCACACACACACACGCACACACAGAGAGAGAGAGAGAGAGAGAGAGAGAGAGAGAGAGAGAGAGAGAGAGAGAGAGAGAGAGAGAGAGAGAGAGAGACGCAGACTGACAGACAAATACAAATATAGACAGACATAGACACAGACAGGGTGAGAGAGAGAGAGAGACAAACAGAGAGAGAGAGAGAGAGAGAGAGAGAGAGAGAGAGAGAGAGAGAGAGAGAGAGAGAGAGAGAGAGAGAGAGAGACCGCAGACAAAGAGAGACCGACAGACAGATACAAAGACAGAGAGAGAGAGAATACGCATACAAATGCGAAGGGTTTATTGAGGGTAAAAATAGCTTATTTGCACCATGCCCTCTCTCTCACACACTCACACCATGCAAAGACAATTTGACATTTTAAAAAAACCCAGCCACAATCAACTCAAGCAAATAAGAAATGACAATTGAGCACATGTAATGAAACAAGTGGATTAAAAAGCAGGGTTAATGGTATGAATTGAAATAGAAACAAGAGAGAGAGCGAGAGCGAGAGAGAGAGAGAGAGAGAGAGAGAGAGAGAGAGAGAGAGAGAGAGAGAGAGAGAGAGAGAGAGACAGACAGACAGAGAGAGAGAGAGAGAGAGAGACACCACCAGTGTGTGTGTGTGTGTGTGTGTGTGTGTGTGTGTGAATCTGTCTGCAAAACACTGCGCAGACCACAGAACAATGGGCTTTGCAGATTACTATTCTCGCACAAAGGGGTTTTATCACTGGTTGACATTAGCCTTTATAGATAGTGGCCAACAGTAAAAGGAGAGCTGTACAATAAATGGTATTCTTCAATTGTAGAACAAAACATGGTACAGATTGGTATTTTGCAGCAGACTATGCCTCTCACACTACCGAGGGCATTGACACTGGGCCTAGTGCTGACGACTAGAGTTGAGAACCGGTTCAAATTTTCGAACCGTTTTTTTAACCGTTTTTTCCTCTCCGAACCGGTCTTTTCTAACCGGTTTTTTTAAACCAATGCTCACATCAGTAATTTCACCTATGCAAACGTATTTATTTGTCAGAATATACACACACGCGCGCGCGCACACATACACACACACTCAACTAAAAACTCAGCTCAACTCCAACAAGAATTTTAATGACGGGGCCATCTGCCCGTGTCAAAGGAATGTGAGGGTAGGGGTGTAGTTGAAAAATATAATAATCATAGGGAAAATAATTAAACCAAAGCAAAAACAAAACGTCATATGGCGGTTGGAGTGTGAAGGATGGTGGCACATTCACAGCGCAATGAACCAGCTTTGAGAATAATCAGATATGTAGCGGGGGGGGGGGGGGGGAAGGGGGGGGGGGGGGGGGGGGGGGTGGGGGGGGGGGGGTGAGGGGGGGGAAAAGTATAATAATCTTAATTATGTACCTGAATAGATAAACAAAATGAGAAGAGAAAATCTTTCACAATGCAAGGAAAAAATATCACACATGAGCGCGCGCACACACACACACAATCACACGCGCACAACCGCACACGCGCGCGCTTGCACACGCACATGCACGCACACACACATTCTCTCTCTCAGTCCCGGGGCTGGATGGAGAAAAGCTGTTATTGCTAATCTTATGTTCCCTAGTTAAATAATATTTCGTTTTCCTCTCTCTCTCTCTCTCTCTCTCTCTCTCTCTCTCTCTCTCTCTCTCTCTCTCTCTCTCTCTCTCTCTCTCTCTCTCTCTCTCTCTCTCTCTCTCTCTCTCATTCTTACAACAGTAATGACATATTCTACTTTTAGACGGCAATATCTTCAGTAAGCGCATTCATTTTAATCGAACAATAACTACTGAATGTACTTTAAGCAGCTTACGAAGTTATAACAATGAACACCCCCTCCCCCTCCTCCAAAAAGAAACCCGCAAAACAAATCAAATGTTAGACAAAACCGTACATCGTTTGGATTTAAGAGGTCAGTACATAGAGTGAGACGAAGGAAGGGGAGGGAGAGAGAGCGAGAGAGAGAGAGAGAGAGAGAGAGAGAGAGAGAGAGAGAGAGAGAGAGAGAGAGAGAGAGAGAGAGAGAGAGAGAGAGAGAGAGTATACACATTTACGAATGAATAAAATACAGTGCAAATATCATAGCAAGTTCATGTCCGTTTATTAATAAGAAAAAGCTTATATGTGCGTGCGTGCGTGCGTGCGTGCGAGCGTGTGTGTGTGTGTGTGCAGATCAAAATCTTTTCGAACATATTTGCTCATCTTCTTAGCATAAGAATTTATAGACATTAAATTAAATAAACTTAAAAAGACATTGTTTTATTTGTTGTTCCATTCACAGTTCTCTTGGTGATTAGTCATGTTTGTTGTTCCACCACCCCGATTGATCGCACTGCCACATTGCAAGCACAAAGCAATACTTTCTACAATCACTCCATCACTCTTTCGATTTTTTTTCAAGGAGAAAATACCTCCAAATGTTCGTTACTGTAGTGTAGGCCTAATCATTGGCCATACGTGCTCCTTACACCACCAGACAACTAGAAACAGCTACTCTTGGTTTACAAACACCCAATCTGCGCTGAGATTCAGTGTTGTTCTTCGAAAAGAATGCGTTATTGTAAGAGAAACTTACTTTCAGTTTGCAGCTAAAAAACCCGGTTCACAGCAACTCGAACCGGTTATTCGTACCGCGGAATTTCAGCACCGGTTTTTCGGTTCAAACCGGTTTTTCCACCTCTACTGACGACACAGGGATTGTAGGTCTTTGGGGACCTTCGCTGCCTTTAAAATCCCTTAGGCCGTGAGAGTCCCAGTCACACGGGGCAAGGCATCTCCACTATAAACACATTTTAGCCCAGCCTTCACGAATAGTAACTGCCCCCTCTACTATTCTGGTTGTCATTTTCGGAAACGACAGACGGGCATACACATACGCGCACAGACTATAATGTAGTCTGTGGTACGACTATGTCGTATTATCTTGCGACCTGCTTTCACACGCAGTGGTGAACGTATTGTGTTACTGATAAGCAAAGCCATGAACTCCAAACGAGAGGGGTTGGGGTGGAGGTGGGGGTGCCAAATGCATTTCTTCTCACAAAACTACGACGAAAATCGAATTACAATTAGGATTCAGAGAGAGAGAGAGAGAGAGAGAGAGGGAGGGGGGGGGGGGGGTAGGATACTCATAGACTTTTGGTATCCCCATGGTCAATATGGGCCAATATGTCAGAAAAGTAGTAACTGATAGTATAGACTTCCGGTATAGACACGGATAGACTCGTGGAGAGAGAAGGTCGTTCAGCTCCCTATGTGGATAAATAATAAATTTGTGGTTTTGTTTGTTTGTTTGCTCGCTTTTATTGCAATATAGTCGCCAGTATTTATCATTCTATTTACAATAAAGTAAACGTATATGCATAGCTATTACATAATATATTTGAAGGTAGGTACTCGTATCTACCTTAAAATAGATTATTCCTAGAGAAAAAAAAAGTTATGTTCAGAATATAATGAAGTAGAGGATAAAATCAATTTCTTACATAATTTTACAAAACATAACGAAATACGAATACGACTTCTAAAAAATCCACTGAATACAAATGCGCACAATAATATGTACTGATATCCATATAAGCAAGTTGGTGGCTTTTAAAGCAGCTACAACAGTTACATAAAATCATTATATGAAGGAAAACTAAAAATTACGTATATTTATTAATTTATATTTCATATTACTATTTCATTATTTGCTTAGTTACTTTGTGTGTGTGTCATATAAGCCTTGAAACAGTTTTAACGACATTAAAAACTAAATCCATATTTTAATGTGTTTCGTCAAGACCTTTCAAATGCGGTGCTACATGATGATACGAGGGTCTCTCATTATATTTTGCAATGTGGAGAACTGGTGTGTAGTCCAGATTTTAGAGGTTTCCCTAACTAGAACACACACACTTTGATATTCTTTGAAACCAAACGGCTATGGCACCAGTCCAAGTCGACTCTCTTGGCTCTTGGCGAACTCTTGAGCATTTTCAACGTTCTACGTTTGCTCCCCCCTTCGCCAAAGCTTCACATAAAATAATAGAAAAAAGTCACAATTAAAACTAGATGGATAGGAAACCAACTGAACTCTGCAAAAGTCTGTTTTCTGGCAAAATGTCCCGAGTAGCTGGATCAGTGTGCTCACTTGCGGTGTCACAATACAATAGGGGGGGGAATCAGGTAGTGCTTGGACAGCAAATCAAAAAGGCCTTTGGGAAAAAGGATGCTTATTATTCAATCCGCAGTGATAGCTCTTCTCTCCGGGAAAGGAACTGGGGCCCTGGAACCAGCTTTTCAATAAACAAAATTCAAGGTGATTATTTGTTTGATAAATTTTGTTGCTGCTCTGTTTTCTGTGAAAATGTACTCATGTTTTATCGAGAACAGACAAACGGCTATTCATTGCTTAATTTGGGGATCATATTGACAAATAAATGTTTTACCATCAGTCACGATGTCCTAGATGCCAACCCATACATCTGTATCGCAGACCTGTTTACCCCCTACACAAGTCTTGAGTTGTCTGGATAGCTGAAATGAGTAGTTTGGGTGCAAACTGTGTAGTTTTATTCATTAAACCATCAAACAATGTTTACTGAAAGTGAGTAATTAGAGCATTATTTTCAATTTTGAAGAGTAGTAGAGGTTCAAATTGAGTAGAATACTACTCGAAAAGAGTAGAGTAAACAGGTCTGGTATCGTTAAAAATTCGGGACTTTCCTGGAGTTGCACTGCCTCCGGTCATTGCCTCCAGGATCATTTCCACCATCTTTATTTCTACTAATGTCCCATATGTGTCTGTTTCAGACCGGAGGACGTTAAACGGATTTTCATACCTAGATGCCAGCTGACTTCTCGCCATCAAATATTTGGTGTAGTTTGTGTGCTTTATTCAACTATACCACTTCTCTGCTCTTAAGTAAACTAGTGGGGTACTAAACATTTATAACGTTTCCACATACGCAGGTGTTTTAGTAAGATTTTATCAAGGCTTCCTGATGAAATGATCATTATGTTTGCGATCTCACCAGCACTTATACAGAGGCTTATAAGAGGCTTTGCACTGGCTATGGTTTTAACAATCAGAACAGACACTTGATGATTGAAACAGTCATTTTGTTCTAATGTTCTTCTGCTTAACTTTTGGGCAGCAAGTGCTGCCCAATATGTAACATTTTGGGCAGGGCAGTGGCATCAATATAGAATAAAGAAGGGAAAAAGACAAATCTGAATCTGAGAGGAAACAGAGTTTGACGTTGACGATTGAGATGCAGTCTGCTTGACAAAACTATATTTTCACGACATATTAGAATGAGCTTGACGAATGCAAGAAACGTCTGTGCACCCGCAAAATGTCGCATCGTCGCAAAATGTCGTAATTGCGACGTTTTGCAGCAGTTGCGACATTTCCGCGGCCATCCCCGATGCAAAATGTCGTTACGACATTTTGCGTGGCAAGTGCCCACAGGAGTCACGGCTTTGGGAGTCATCGCCTCCACTCTTGAACAGAGAAATAAAGCTGACCATCCTGAGGGATGGTGTGAACGACTTCGGAGGACAATCTAGAGGAACGTCTGTGTAAAATGTCTACGCAGCGGAGTCATTACCCAGCAGATAAGTGTCTATAGAGTGACAGTTTTGGACGGAGGAACAAGTAGGGAAGCAAACAAACACTCAAGACTATTGTGCAAGAACTGCACAGAAACCGAAACCAAGGGCCCATCAATTCTTATCATTAAAGATCATCATCATCTGTGAAAAATTCGTGTCTGAGTCCATCTTGTTACGAGTGAGCCAGATGTTACTTTCCTAGCTTGTTTTGATTTGGCTGCAAAAACAATTAGACTTCCCGTCTTGGGACACGCTTACACTAGGTAAAGACCTAACATTTCATTTTTTCCGGGACTATTTTTGAGACCCTAAGGCGACAGTCTGGGGCTGGGATGCATTGGTCTTGCCTGTCCTATGTGGTCAATGTTTGAATGCACAATATGCTTCTTGGTATTTGTGGTTTTGCTGGTGATGAAATACGGAGTGGTAAATCCACAGACACTTTCACTGGGTTTCCTAGTATTGTGTCTCAATGGTTCTCGAGTGAAGAGCAGGCAAGTGCCCATGATCCACTCCCCAAGTAACACAGCACGGGTTTCCCGGGCTGGGATGGGTCTGCTTTTGGCTTTTGGGATGGAGGTCAGTGCATCTCTGGGTCTCTTTAGCACCAGTCCTGAAAGTCTTTCTTGATGTCTAGTAGTCTGCGTGCTAATATGTACCGTACATATGCCCGTGCCCCACCACACACACACACACACACACACACACACACACACACACACACACACACACACACGCACACACGCACACACACATGCACACACACACACACACACACACACACACACACACACACACACACACACACACGCACCCCCCCCCCACACACACACACATGCACACACGCACACACACGGACGCGCACACACACACACACACACATACTTGCAAATCAGGACCAGATTACTTACTTTTCTAAGAGATTTTCTTAATTGTTCATATGGTGAGCTTCATTTTTTTTAATGCAAAATAGGCCATGCTGAGATAAGTAAGGTTAAAGCACGTTGAAAATTGACTACAAATTAAGTACAACACATTACTGCAAAAATTATATCACGGAGTCAAAAGGTCATCTTTTGTTTGTTTCTTAATGTTGCTTCAGTATACTATACTATACTCCAAAAATATTATGTTTCGACGATATTTTACGGCACTACAAAGAAGAAAAAGCTTCAGCCACTCTGTGGGAAGGAGTGGCCTCCCCCCTCCCATCCAAGGGGTCCCGTCCAAAATGGCGGCTCTCTCTCGCAACTCCGCCAAGGAAGATCGCCGATTTGACGGTTCATGTTAGGAAGCCGGTGATCTCCGCGTTTTTCTTGGGAAAAAACACGGGAAAAAAAAATCCACCAGAGTGCCCCTTCTACGTGTTCGATGTGTACAGCCGACACATTCCGATTTCGGAGTAGCTGTCCCCACTTTGCAGCCGCTCGGCGTTGCACTTGTTTATTTGTTTTTACTTTAAATAAATTTCTTAGTTGTTTTTTTACTTTCAATGCACACCGGTTCAAAGAATTAAGGATTATAAACAATAATCTTGAAAATTGCTCTCTCTCTCTCTCTCTCTCTCTCTCTCTCTCTCTCTCTCTCTCTCTCTCTCTCTCTCTCTCTCTCTCTCTCTCTCTCTCCCCCTCTCTCCCTCTCTTTCTCTTTAGTTTCTCTGAGGGTGATGTTTTATCAGAGAGTGGCAGTGCTGTGGTGAACGAGGGTGGATGTCTTTGTGAGTGAGAATCATGTTATTTTTGTTACTTTATTTCTTTGCATCCGAATGTTGGTAGAATTACTTTCTTGCTTATTTTAATGCATGTTTTTCATCTTTCATTGTTGCTTTTGTAAAGCGCATACTGCATGAATTTTAGCGCTATATGAAATAGTAGTAGTAGTAGTAGTAGTAGTAGTAGTAGTAGTAGTAGTAGTAGTAGTAGTAGTAGTAGTAGTAGCAGCAGCAGCAGCAGCAGCAGCAGCAGCAGCAGCAGTAGTAGTAGTAGTAGTAGTAGTAGTAGTAGTAGTAGTAGTAGTAGTAGTAGTAGTAGTAGTTGTAGTAGTAGTATGATTAGGTTTCATTTTGTTATGTATATGTGTTTACTACAAAATGCGTGCATGTTATGGATGAGTATGTAGAATAGGATTTGGTTTTATTTTGTGATGTGTATGTGCTTACATTTTCGATTGATGCATTTTTAAGATTAATATGTAAAGTGGGTTTAGGCTTGATTTTATTATGTGTATCGGCTTTAAATTTAAATTGTGTTCATGCTATTACCCTCCATACATAAACTTTATTCATTCATTTATTCATTCATTCATTCATTCCAGACACCCTGCTATGTGCTGAATGAAGTCGCTACAGACGGTCGGCATCACATATACATTTACATTCTTGTTCGTCGAGTGCAGCAGGTAGCAACAGAAGATTTGCCTTGTGTGAGACCCAGCAATGGGGAATCTCCCTGTCAAGTACAAAAGAGGTTTTTGAAGGCTATGGCAGAAAGGAATGCCAGTGAACGTTAGAAGGGGTGAGGTGGAGTGGGGTGGGGGTAGGGACGTGGTGGGTTGGGGATTGTGGGTGGATAGAGAGGACGCCAAAACTAGGGTGCGGGAGAGTAGGGGTTGAAGTTGCGACAGAGATGGATTAGCTAGTCTCTCTCTCTCTCTCTCTCTCTCTCTCTCTCTCTCTCTCTCTCTCTCTCTCTCTCTCTCTCTCTCTCTCTCTCTCCTCTCTCTCTCTCTCTCTCTCTCTCTCTCTCTCTCTCTCTCTCTCTCTCTCTCTCTCTCTCTCTCTCTCTCTCTCTCTCTCTCTCTCTCTCTCTCTCTCTCTCAAGGACAGATTGGAAGAATAGGCGTTGCCTAAAATCTATATCCTTGGAAAATAAAGTTTAAGTTTTCAAGTTTTCAAGTTTTCTCTGCTTACACATTAAAGATCGGCCAGAGACAGGACTTTTTATTTGGAATTAGGATAGATACGAATAAAATAACCCCATCTGATCATGAAATATCGATCATCAAAGTTCGTAATTTGCACCTGAGATTTTGTGAAGGAACGTTAATTACACGACAAAAAAAGACAGTAACGTCCCTTTCTTGTGACGTTGACACAGGAAAATGGCGGAAAGGCAAGGCGCTGAGCTGTGTTTGTCCTGCGAAAGCAGCGACTACGACCCTTCAGGGTCAGATACGGACACCAGTGGATCCATGACCGTCGAAGGCCCAGATGGTGTTAACGTAAGGCCCTATCAATTTGAGCCTTATGCAGAGCCCAGCGATTGTGAAGAACAAATCGATCGACTGCATTCAAATTCATGGTAAGTGTGTCATTATCATTATTATTATCATTGGCTGGGAACAAAGAATAAGAATAAGATTATTATCAATAATTAGTCAGACGTACAAGCTTGTATATTAGCATGGAGAAGGTGGTAATTTAGTCTCTGCTGCAATTTAATGTTAGTCAAATTGCCCGTGGCTTGAGGTGGTGGAAGTTGGTTTTGCATGGTTTTTTGATTGTTTCTTATTAACCAATAAACAAATTTAGCTTGGTTGCCAGAAAAAATCGCTTGGGGAACTCCGGCAATTTGCATATTTCAAAATGGCTGCTGCATACTAAGGAGAAATATGATTTTTTTCATCAGTAAAATTTAATTGATGTGTAATACATCATTTCTACATAATTTTGGCGTGGGGAATCGAAATTTACTGTCCTTTGTGTGCTTTAAAGTCAAATTTGGGTTCAAATGTCTATTAATGGTTATTTCAACCATGAAAAAAGAAGTGAAAATGTCAAAATACTCTTCTACTCTGTTCACATACAAGAATTTAATGTAGAGACCTATGTGATTATTAAACATGTTCACATTTTGCTTTTTAGCACTTTTCCATCGTCTGTCTGTATGAATGATCAACGTTCAAGAATCCACTTTTCACAGGTTTACTCCCATTCATCCCATTCATCATCGTCGAAGACACGGGTTTTATTTTTGTCGTCTCTTTCCTCCACATTTTCCTCCTTGAATCTTTCTTCGCACTCCTCTTCCTCTTCTTCTGTCATCTTGAATGGATTCAGACAGACGTCACTGGAACTGCCAGCACAGTAGCCAGTGCAGGACATATTGTCATGGTGACAACTGCAGCCTTTAGTGCTGCAGGCCTTTCCTTCTGCCTTACAGCTGCACCGTACAACATCCATGAGAGCTCGTGGTGCTGGTGGCTGATCAGAGACTGCTGGCACCGGGATCCCTTCCTTGATTACCCAGCCATACTCTGTGATGTCCAGCAATGGGGGAGCCAGTTGGTCCGCCGATTTAGCAAGCATGGTTTGCTGATGGGTGCGCATGATGTGTAGGAAGATATTTGGCTCAGTTGGTGGTAGCATCATCAGCTTGGGTAGCTTGCCCAGTTTCTTTGCATATAGTTGGTACCTCGCCTCAGCCATCGTAGTTCCAGGCTGTTGTCCATAGAATGCAAGGAAGAATGCATGTCCAACTTTCATGAGATCTTCATGGGTAGCGTCCACCTCGCCTAAGACTGAAAACAGTCCATGGCAGTTTCCATTTTTCAAGGTCTTGAGAGCCTTCACTTTCCCCTTGCCGTACATGTATGAGGTCGTGTCTGAACCAGTCAGGTGGTGCATACCCAGGATCTGGAGGCATAAAGGGCCAAGTTAATCACAAGTGCTGTTGATATCCCACACTTCTCCATTCCATCGCTGCATTTGCACTGTGGATCGAATGTTCCGATGGTACACCCAGTAGATCAACAACACAAACACGTCAGTGTCGTCTGAGAGTACACGAATGGTTTCTGCCCCAGAGTCAACAGTCATGAGGAGATGAGAGATCATTGTAATGTCCGCTTCCTCATGGTTGAACATTCCATGACTTTCACTCTCAAGAATGGCGTCTTCTCCGAAATCGAAGGTGCTCAACACTCTTGACAATTGCAACTTGTTGTGTTTGTTCTTCATTATTGCGTCTCGACAAGGCAAAGGAGTGTTGATTGTGAGGTCATACGTCATGGAGCCGAGACCTGCCCGCCGCATGCTCTCGTGGTCCTTGGGGGACACTGCGTGGTATTTGTCAAAGACTAAGGTTTTCTTGCCAGGAACATGAGACAACTTTTCTTTGATGGACCCAACAAGTGCTGAGGCAGTGCCTTTGACAAGCCAAGTGATATGGTACAGAAGCTGGCTCATATCTACTATTGTGACCTCAGGTGGTGCTGGCTGTACTGCTTTCACAAACAGCGTTTTTGCCAATGGTGCTTTGTCGCCTTTTCTCAAACATCCAAACACGTCAATCATTGAGGGTGGCACCGCACGAAGTTCAAACTGGAAAATAGGCAATAGCTCCAGCTGCCGTTGCTGTCCAATTGTCAGAAGTCTGAGGAAGATGGTTTCAAGATCAAAGATCATTTTAGCTCCTACTTTGATCCCTTTCTTCATATGCTCCATTGTCTTTAAGGGACTGGAGATTGCCTTATGGAATCCGGGTAGAGATGTGTTGATGAGTTCTCCAGTGGGTGAGACATTTTGGATAATTCATCTGAGATTTGGCGGCGGTCGTCTGCATCCAATTCTCTTCTCTTGCTCCCCTCCTCCTTGTGATGCAGTTCTGTGCTTTCAATGGCCTGGTCCTTGATGTCCTTTGAGGAATCGGGGTAAATGTGGTCCATTGTGTCTGAGATGTAGGCCGTAATGGGGAAGGACTCAATCCATTCAGCAACCATCTCA
>CM065705.1:25087446-25089946 GCA_017654935.2 Phymorhynchus buccinoides | reverse complement strand
TGTAAAGAATAACCACAGAAAGTGTGGCACTTTTGTCCAGCAGGTTCCATCGCAACGACTAACAACCACTGTTAATTACGAGACGTTCCTTCCCCTTATTCATTTCACTATTATACTTGATTTGTACATGGGTTTAACGCGGCACGAAAACAACAATTTTCATTTTGGCAACATATAAACGAATAGTTTGTTTGTTTTGGTTTGCTTGTCTATTCTCAAGTGCACGGATGAAAAGAATGAAAATAATTTCATTCCATCATAATTAATCAAGTGAAAAACAAAGAAGACGGATACAACCCCCCCCCCCCCCCCCCCACACACACATACAGTAGCCTTGTTTTTTGCTTGCTTTGTTTATTGTTTGGTTTTAGCGATAATGACTTTAATGTTTTGCTTTCAACGATAATCACTTTTCCTGTTAGCTTTTTTGTTGTTAGTTTCGATTTGTGTTGTTTTGTGCTGTTCTTATAACACGTTTTCAAGATTATGACTTTCTTTTTGAGCCTTTGATTGTTATTTTGGTTTGTTTGTTTTTGTTGTTGTTGATGATTCTATATGCTTTTAGCAATAATTAGTTTCTTGGTTTTTTTTTGGTTTCTTTTTCGAAAGCAATATTGACTTTCATGTTATTTTGCTTTGCTTTGTTGAAGGTTTTTTAAAATTATTGTATGACAGTAATTTAATATATATTATTATTTTGTAAAGAGTGTGTGGCGCTGATCATCATCGTGGTCTTTTGTAAAGAGTATGTGGCGTTGTTGTTGATAGTAAAGAGTATGTGGCGCTGATCATCAAAATAAACATTTTAAAAAATTTATATCCGGGAATCCGGGAAAATTCCGATTTTTTCCTGGATAATTCCGAATCTTCCCGAGTTTGGGAACATTCAGAATCTTTCCGGGAAAATTTCGAATTCTGATTTTTCCCGAATTGGTCTCGGTAAAATTCAGAATTCTGATTTTTCCAGGGAAAATTACGAATTTTCCCAAGCTTACAACAAAGTTAAATGAATTGTGTGTGAAAGAGAGAAACAAAACCTGAAATGTTAAATAGGATGAACTGAATAAGCATAGCAGTTAAGAATGACGACAGGAATATCAACAAACAAAAGTAATAAAAGTTATACTAATAATGATGATAATGATAAATAAACAGCATTATCCAAATGATTCATAATGCTGTATGTAACAGTAAAATATAACATAATCCAAACAATGTAAAACATAAATCAGAACACATGTTAATAAAGATAAGCTTGCATCCAACCATACGCACTTACGCACTTACGCTCGTACACACACAAGAACTCACACACGCACGCACGCGCGCGCACGTACACACACACACACACACACACACACACACACACACACACACACACACACACACACACGCGCGACCTATAAATATGAGAGAGATAAATATAGAAAGACAGGCAGGCAGACAGAGGGAGAGAGAGAGAGAGAGAGAGAGAGAGAGAGAGAGAGAGAGAGAGAGAGAGAGAGAGAGAGAGAGAGAGAGAGAGAGAGAGAGAGAGAGAGAGAGAGAGAGAGAGAGAGAGGAGATGGTTTTATCGTATCATAGTGTGAAGCGAAGCAACACGACATTGTGATTCATTTTATATATATATGAACCGGTGAGACAGACAGACAAACTGACAGGCAGCGAGGTGAGACAGACAGACAAACTGACAGGCAGCGAGGTAGATGAAGAGATCTGCTCTCGCACAATTTTAATGTGCTCTCCTTTTTGTTGTCAGATTAAGCACTTCACAAAACATTATGGAACACTGTCATGGAAAGGTATCGTTAAAATCTTATATAGGCTTAATTGATACACTAATTATATTTCATGTAGTAATTTACCAATAAAACATTTCATTCTTAGGTATATTTGATGTGGAATATTCAACATATAGGATACAAATCCATAATTAGGTATGCTTGTGCACGAGTACCTAATGTATTTCTGTTAAGTGCATTTTTGTTTTCATTAAAAACTCGAAACCTGTTCTGGAAACGCAGTGCATAATATATGGGCCAACACTGGATGTGTGAAATCTAAACAAATGTATGCACCTCCGCCTCACTCTTCACCTCTCCCTTCCCTGTCTCTCTCCGTCTTTCTCTGTCTGTCTGTCTGTCTGTCTGTCTGCTGTCTCTCTCTCTCTCTCTCTCTCTCTCTCTCTCTCTCTCTCTCTCTCTCTCTCTCTCTCTCTCTCTCTCTCTCTCTCTCTCTCTCTCTCTCTCTCTCCTCCTATTCCCCCTCCTTTATCCCCCTCCCCCCCCTTCGCCTGTCATTACCCCAAGCGTTTTTTTCTTTTTTGTGTAATCTATTTGCCTTTTCACTTTTGCATGCGTTTGTCATTGAATGTTCTATTTGCCCCAGGTCAAAAAAAGCATTACATTGCTTATCTCATGTTTCTCTGGTTACATAAAATTTCGTTTTCGTTTTCTCTCTCTCTCTCTCTCTCTCTCTCTCTCTCTCTCTCTCTCTCTCT
>CM065705.1:25044946-25059946 GCA_017654935.2 Phymorhynchus buccinoides | reverse complement strand
CCCAATTAAGAATATCGCGTGATAAGCCCTTAGTGGTTTGATTGCCCCCTGGCGGTCAAATCCGCGTCATAAGTTGACCATTATACTGGTAGCTGTGCGACTCATGTGAGGGTTCATGCCACAGGGTACCATCAGCCTTCTTGGTTCATTTTGTCATGCTACCTTCTGCCATATTTCCATCCATTATTTGCCAAGTGCTGGGAGACTCTGAAGCTTTGCATCGATCAGATTGGGGATAAGATTGTTGGGCAATCATGTATTTTAGCCACACATAATGTATTCGGCTTTTTTAGTCTTGCAATTCTGACTGCAGCTTGAGCTTTTTTCCATTAAAAAAATATAGCGTTTTCTGTAGCATGTCCATCCATTTGCACAATAAACATATGCATCCGATGATATCACTGTTTTTAAAACAGCCCGGTCGCTACGAACGGGTTTCCCCCATTCTTGAATGGCTAGTGACTCAAAGATGACTGGCAGTCCTGTGATACTCCTGTGAAATACAGAGCATGACTGTTCTGTCTTTCGCACTTAAAATTTAAGTGGTATTTTTTACTTCAAATGGTAAATAATGGAATTAATCATTAGTAGAAATGATTATTGATTGACAAAACACAATTAGCTCAAAAGGTTGCTAAAATACTACTGAATGTTGGTTAAGAAAGGCAAGACTGAAATAGCCGAAATAGGCGAGAAATGGAGGGGTATGTGTGTGTGCGAGGGGGGGGGGGGGAGAGCTATGCTACGCGATAGCCGAAAGTTGGTAGCAAGAAACAAAAGACAGTGGACCTTTGTCCTTTCCCTACTTGCCTTCATTAGGTAGTGACG
Organism: Phymorhynchus buccinoides; assembly: GCA_017654935.2. NCBI lineage: Eukaryota > Metazoa > Mollusca > Gastropoda > Neogastropoda > Raphitomidae > Phymorhynchus > Phymorhynchus buccinoides. The sequence goes on along the minus strand of CM065705.1, from coordinate 25,059,118 downwards.
GCACTCTAAAGTATTCCAGACTTGTGATTTAATCATTGGGACATTGATTCAGTCGTCGTCTTCGCTAGTGTGCCTTGGGAGGACTTAATCAACAATTTATACAGACTGTGTGAAAGTGATTGGCTGGCATCATCAGTGTGCTTGGTTTCCTTACTACTTCTGGTCAAACATATAATAAAAATGATGTGGTCAGATTAATGAATGAATGAATGAAACAGTGACTGTTCAAGTTCGATGTTGAGGGGGGAGAGAGAGAGAGAGAGAGAGAGAGAGAGAGAGAGAGAGAGAGAGAGAGAGAGAGAGAGAGAGAGAGAGAGAGAGAGAGAGAGAGAGAGAGAGAGAGAGACAGACAGACAGACAGACAGACAGACAGACAGACAGAGAGAGACAGAGAGAGAGAGACAAGAGAGAGAGAGAGACAGAGAGAGAGGAGGGACAGATAGAGACAAAAACAGAGAGAGAAAGACGCGAGACAGAAAGAAAGATGTTTGTATGTTTCTTATGCTATAATACAGCGTCAGAGTATTATTTCCATAAAAGAAATTCAACATTTTGAATGATATTCGCGCGCGCGCGTGCGTGCGTGCGTGCGTGTGTGTGTGTGTGTGTGTGTGTGTGTGTGCGCGCGCGTGTGTGTGTGTGTGTGTGTGTGTGTGTGTGTGTGTGTGTGTGTGTGTGTGTGTGTATGTGTGTGTGTGTGAGTCAGAGTGTATGGACGTGGGTAGTTGAATCTGTGTTCAACATTATAAGTCATTATTATCATTTTTGCTATCTATTATGATTGGTGCTATTATTGATGTCATTATTATCAGAAGTAGGCCTATTGTCCTCATCGATGTGCTGACGTGTTGTTATATAATCATCATCCATCATCATAATCATCATCGTCATCATCAATATTTTTGTTTTTCTTATATACTAATATTCGTATTGGTAGCTCCCATTTTACTTATCCATTATTTATGATTATTTTCATCATTATCACTGTTGTAGTGATTGTTCACTTAAATGTTTTAATGCACACGTTTATCCACTTGCACACAAATGCATGCGCATGCGCACACACACGCACGCGCACGCGCACGCGCACGCGCACGCGCACGCGCACGCGCACGCACACACGCACACGCACACACACACACACACACACACACACACACACACACACACACACACACACACACATTAGGTCGTCGTTCAGTCCACCATCCCCAGCGTCTTTCACTTGAGACTGGACAAAGTATAAGTACAAAATCCAGGGACTAACCACGGCGGAGATCTCAATATGCGCCTCGTGAATTGCGTGTAATTGCCACTAATTATTAATGAGATCGAGAACAATTTTGAAATGGAGAAAAAGAACTGAATTTCAAGAAAATTATTATTGCCGAAAAGTTAGGACATAAAGGCCTTTTACAATTTTGATTCATGCTCCAAAAGAAAAAAAAAATGTTTAAATAAAAATAAAATCTTTCTTTTCTTTTATATCTGTGGCAAATCGCAGTTCACGGTGATTTGCGCGAAAGTTATAAACAACGCAACAATGAGTAAATCAGTGAACACAAAGGCCCAAATCCCAAAGGCTGCGCACTAACCTTACATTTCAATAACATACTAGGGCGCTGCCAAAAGGAACAATTAGTACATAAGCAAAAGAGCGCACTTTTGGGCACGCCATATAAACATCTTAAACTATTAAAACATTCATTTGTGCCTCGTTGGCGGGACTGCTACACTGCTACGCTTCGCTTCTTACGGTGACTGACATTTTATAAATGAGATCTTGCCTTCAGGAGTAACGTTTTCACTTATCATTTGTTTTTCTTAAAGAAGACGTCGGTCATAGTGGGTTTTTTAATTTTATTTTATTTTATTTCAATTGTGGGGTGTTTTTTTTGGGGGGTTCGGTGCCTTATGTTCGTAGAACTTTAGAAGTGAGATAGCGTTACTGTATTGTTGTTTTTTGTGGCTAAGTTATATCATTTGCATCTTTTGGCTTCATAGCTGTGCAAATTCCTCGCTGCAAAGTGTAAAGGGAATATGTAACTATTTGTACGAAGGCACTGCTTCGTCGGATGATATAGAACCTTGATCTATTCTATTGTGTTTTGGCAGACTCGTTGAGTCTTGTGGTGTATAATTGCCTCACAATTTTGCCGCAGGGTTTTGCGGAGGGGCAGCTTTTGGTGTTTATTGAGGTTTTGATTTGTTCTGACTACCCTTCGAGGGATGTTTTTATTGAACAGTAAAGTTTTTTTGTTGTCAATTTTATTATTTTGTCTGGTGTGTGAGTGTTTGGTTGTGTGACTCAGAAATCCGTCTACCCTTAACCGAACCCTCCCTTTCTTGCGTAAAAGTGCAGAAGTATGTCGTTTTGCCCGAATTGCCGTTTTCCGTCAAAGCAACAATACGTGTACCCCTGACTGCCACAATTGTCGTCCTGCCCGTATTGTCGTTTTACTCTCTCTCTCTCTCTCTCTCTCTCTCTCTCTCTCTCTCTCTCTCTCTCTCTCTCTCTCTCTCTCAGGTCGAGGTCGAGGCGATCAAAATGGCGACGTGTTTTTCTCCATGTGCTCAAAAAACGTACGTTTAAGTGAAATTATGCATGTAGTTTTGCTTTTTCAAAGACAGTCACCATGCCAGTTTGTTATCAATCACAGGCAAGTTCTACTTTACCCAAATCGCCATATTAACGCGGAAAACCGTCGCTGAAATTCCCAATGGAGTGTTGTTGTTGTGGCAAGGGGGTGGTACAATGGGAAGAAACTTCATCTGTGTTGCAGTGGACTGTGAATTGTACTGTACCAAGGTGGTGAGTTTCCAGTACGATTATGTGAATATACGCACTCGTGGTCGGTTCGGGATACTGACAGCCATTGCCGTTGTCTTCATGTTCTGCTACCTGTTGTCCTGCGGAGACGTGAACCCCAGGTCCTTCTCCAGAAAGAAATCCAGAGAAAACCTCCACCATGGCAAATACTATGGACTCAGGCACAAATGCACAATCACTAGGAACATCAATAGTGAGTGAGATGACCCTGGATAATATGAATCGGTTCATTTCTGACAGCGTCACAAAGGCTGTGATACAGGTGACCAAGGAACTGCATCAGCAGCAAAGCCAACACAATGAAGCACTGATGGATGGTTAGGCAGGACGAACACAAGGAGAAGATAAATAACACCATTCAAGACAGAACTTTCAACGCAGCTGTCGAGAGTGGAGAAGAACCAAGGTCAAGTGAAGGAAGAAGTGAAGAGACTTACAGCAAGAGAATGACGATCTCCGTGATGAACTCCGGTTACTGCAAGCCAAGTGTGACACCCTGGAGAACCACAGCAGAAGGAACAATCTTCTCTTCTTTGGTATAGACAGAGAACGCGGCAAGAAAGAAAGCTGGGAAGACTGCGAGCAAAGAGTGAAGGTTGTACTGAAGGAAGGTATGAACATCAGTGAAGACATACACATCGAACGTGCTCACCGGGTAGGAAAAGGGGACGCAATTGTCGTTAAGATGCTTTCCTTCAAACAGAAGACCTTTATTTTGAAAAATGCCAGAAAACTGAAGACTTCGGAGAAATACAGTAAGTGTATGTAAGAGAAGATTTCTCATCAGTTATCCACCAGAAAAGACAGGGTTTAAGAGAAAGGCCAATCAGCTGTACGACATGAGGTTTGACAAGCTGATCACCAAGGACGGTGTGTTCACATGGGACATTGAGGCAGAGCAGCTGATCAAACTAGGAGAAAGAAGAGATGAAGAAGAAGAAGAGCTGGATGAAGAAACAGCGAGGAAAACTACAGTCACAAGACAAGAAGATAGTGAATGGAACCGTAACGACTGGAATCACGAGCGGACGCAACAGCGGGAAGAATTCCCTCACACGTGAAAATGAAGCAAGTGCTGCTCGCCCCATTCTGCTAACGTCGGAGTACCCAGATATGAAAGAAACAAGGGACAAACAAGAAAACAGAAGCAGGTCACGCCCCTCTGACACGTTTGACGTGCCACAGGTATGCGCACGAAATTTTCGGAATTCTCGTGATCTTTCCCATTCTTCCTCGTCGAGCCCAAGTCGAGCTAGCAGAAGTCCCGTTATTACACGACAGTGCATGCGATCTGGGTCAGTAAGCAGGGGTACGAGAAAAGACGGCAAACAGACGAACACACTGCAAAACTGGATGGAAGGGAAGAATCAAACCAAAGAGGAAGAATCACAAGGTTTTGGAAATGGACATGACGGGGTGAAGGAATTGGGACGAGGGCGAGAGTTGAGTGGAAAAGGGAACGATGGAAAAGGGGGTGGGGCAGCCAATGGGAAGGGGGGAAGGGGTCACGGCGGTGGTGGGGAAAAAACAAACAAATAACGGTGTGGCCGAGGCCCTTCAGAAATAAACATTTGTACATGGAACTGTGAGGGCTGGTTAAATAAGCTGGATATTAGAGATGTAATTAGTACCTTGAAAGAGTTCAATATTTTCTCCCTTAATGAGACTGGTTTATTCTGAAGCCATTGATTGTTCTGCAATCAATGATTACGATGTTTTCGTGTCCAAAGCTGTCAAATTGTCACAGCAAGGCAGATACTCAGGAGGAGTTATTGTTTTTGTTCGCAAATCATTATCACATCTAATACAGAAAATAAATACTAACTATATATGATTGTTCTTGAATTAAGTAAAGACTTGATTGGTACAAAAAAAAATGTATTCTTAGTTTGTGTTTATATTCATCCTTATAGTATTGGACTTTGTCACAAGAAGGCTTTGGCTTAGAAATTTTGGAACAATGCTTGATTGACTTGCATGAAAGATTTGATGATTTCTATGTTATATGATTTGTGGTGACTTGAATGCAAGGACTGGATGGCGAGAATGCTTGGATGAGTGACGAAAGTCAGATGACAAGGACATTTCTAACTTTGGTAAAGATTTGCTATCTGTTTGTTCAGCATTTGATTGTGTTAATGGTTTATCTGGTGTGGGATTTGATGAGTCCCTTATTTATTTGTCAAGCACTGGTGGTAGTCTAGTTGACTATTTTATTACGTCAAGTCTTGAACGTTGTGTTAGCTCCTTATGTGTTTTGTCTTTAATTACCCGTGTGTATCACTTTAAATGAACGTGGCCATATTGATTGTATTGAAATGAAAGATTCCCTCGACAATGATTTTCAGGAAAGATATATTTGGGATGAATCTTTGGAACAACACTTTGTGGATACTTTACATTCTGATATATCTCAAGACTTACTGTTTAGAGCAACACACGTAATTGATTTTGACATAAACCACGCATTACGCCTGTTTACAGATGCCATAATAGCTTCCAGTGAATGTATGAAAAAGCGTATTTATGTCAATGACAACAAAAAGGATGGTTTATGGTTTCATAAAGAATGTAATAAACTTAAGTCAAACACAAGACGTGCACTTAACCTAGCTAGAAGGACCAAGCGCACTAAACACAGGGTGTCTTTCGTGAGGAAGAGGAAAGAATACAAACTATTTATCAAAAAGAAAACGTCTAGTTTCAAACACAATAAAGCAAAACAGCTAGCCTCTTATGGTAAAGACAGCAAATCGTTCTGGAAAGACGTTAGACAAATGTCTGGTAAAAAGAAAGTCAATATATGCACTACTATAACCAAAGATCAATGGTTTAATCATTTTCGGAACCTGTTAAAAAGAAAAATGATAAAAAATTTCATTTGTCGAATAATTTAATAGAAAATTGTGACGATCTAAATAGACCAATAAATGAAAACGAAGTTATGGAAGCTATTCGTAAATTAAAAAAAGGCAAAGCAGCTGGCACTGACGGAATTATGCCTGAAATGTTGAAAACATCTGGTGACTTTTCAGTTCCTTTTTTGACAAAAATGTTTAACGTCATATTTGATACCGGAATTTATCCAGAAGAATGGTCGAAAGCAATAATTATCCCTATTTTTAAAAAAGGTGATCAGACATTAACAGAGAACTACAGAGGAATTTCCTTACTGAGTTTAACTAGTAAATGTTATACAACTATCCTCAATAAACGATTAATTAACTTGGTTGAGACTTATAATGTATTGACGGAAACACAGGCTGGGTTTAGAAAAGGATATTCAACTCTTCGACCATATCTTTACGTTGAATGCTATTGTTGAGAAATGTTTTTCCAAAAGGGGTGGGAAGCTTTATGCCTGTTTTGTGGATCTAAGGAAAGCCTTTGATTCTGTTCAACGTGAGCCCTTGTTCGATATATTATCAAAGATACATGGAAAGTTTAAGAAAGCAATAATGGCTATGTATAATTCTATGTTATCAAGTATAAGAGTGAAGGATGAATTGACTGATTTGTTTGATTGTCCAGTAGGCTTACGACAAGGTTGTGTACTTAGTCCAGTTCTCTTTTCAATTTTTATTAATGAAATAGCATTCGCTGTGAATGAAAATGGTATTCATGGCATTCAGTTACTGCCTGATTTTATTGAATTGTTTCTCCTTCTTTTTGCTGACGACATTGTTCCTCTGTCATGCACTGCCAGAGGCTTACAAAATCAGATTAACATTCTTCATAACGCATGTAAATATCTTTTTCTTAATATTAACGAAGATAAAACTAAAGTGATGGTTTTTCGTAAGGCAAACATGAAAGATGGACTTTAGGTGAAAAAGCATTGGAAGTAGTGAACGAGTATAATTACTTAGGCTTTGTTTTTACAACTAAAATGAGTCTGAACAGAGGTGTTGAGGCTCTGGCGCTGAAGGGCAGGAGAGCATGTGTACAGTGTGTTAAATGCATTAGTAAACTGGATGACATTTCAAAGAATTGCTTCTTTAAATTTTTTGATTCTCAAGTTCAATCTGTGTTATTGTATGCATCTGAAATGTGGGGCCTACATAGATTAAGTAGCATTGAAAAGGTACATTCTTTTGCGTGTAAACGCTTTCTTAGAGTTCCTTTAAAATTACCTAATAAGTTTGTGTATGGAGACGGTACCATCTTTACATTAATAGTGCTGTCAGATGTATTAAATATTGGTTGAAACTTCTTAAAAATGGATATGTCACGAATTCCACGCTAGGCGTATTCAATGCTCGTTAATATAGATGCAAAAGGTAAAGTGTGCTGGACAACAATGGTTAAAAACACTTTGTTTAATTTGGGTTTTGGTTACGTTTGGTTAAACCAAGGAGTGGGTTGTGAAATTTCTTTTATCTCCTTGTTTAAACAGAGAATGACAGATCAATTTTTGCAGGACTGGTACAGCTCAGTGATGAATAATGATACTTACTCGACATATTGTCTGTTTAAAACATCATTTGAGCCTAAACAATGCTTTCATTTTCTACACTAAGCAAAAGATGGAAAGCACAGTCCCACCGCACCTTGACCCTGTCGTCAATGAATTCTTGTTGGGCAGAGAGATATCTCCGAGATGTCAGGTGGCAGATCTGCTTGATCTTAACCTTGACCTTGCTCGGGATAGTCAGATGTTACATATGCCTCATGTCGAATGTGAACATCCTAAGTCCAACAATGTGAAGGATATGATCAAAACAACATTTTTGGGTTTCAAGGCCATACGTCAAAGTCAAGGTCACCACAGTCAATTGACAGCAATGTTTCCTGTGAAACACTGACGCAAACTTTGAATTTAAACTTTGAAATTATTTACGAGGTACAGCTTAGACATGAAATATATAGCACGAGGTATTAACTATTGATTTTCAAGGTTAAACGTCAAGATCAAGCTCAGGTTTTACCAGTCTCTTTGACCTTGACCTTGCCAGCCAGGTGTCGTTTAAGCTAAAGCACATGCATGGCGAGTTTGAGCATCCTAGATGCAAAAGTATACAGCCAAAAATCGATTTTCGGTTTTCAAGGTCATACGTCAAGGTCACCATATTTATGAACATCAAGAGGAACCGTCATTGTTTCAATGCCTACCCCTCCACCAAGTTCTTTAGAAAAAGTGAGAGACAGACATACACATATGCACGTTTCATTAATCCTTGAGTTTTCAGCTCGGGTACTAATTAGATTTTTACCATGCCTAACTGTAGGTCTCTCCGTTTGAACGCTACGTGCTTAATATGAAGGTCAGAAGTCCCTCTATTTAAACGCTACCGTTGGTGACAGATCACCCCAAATATTGAACCATATTTGCCATGCAAAATTTGAAATTGTAGGTCTCTTCGTTTAAAACAGCTGTCTTTGCATAGGCATTGTCTATCTCCCCCATTGGGAGAAAAAGTAAATCAGCACATCATTTTCTTTTATTCTTTTCAGAACACATAACAAATCGTAAAGACAAAAATAAAGTAATTGAGTTTCTTTCTTAGGTTCATAAATACATACAATGGACCAAAAAAAAGTTTTATTAAAGCAAACTATGTATATAAGAGGAAAGTTTAATGGTGTGTTTGTTTTTTGTTCTTCAATTCCTGATCGTTAAAAGTATATAGTCAGTCAGATAGATAGATAGATAGATAGATAGATAGATAGATAGTTTGCTTTAATAAAACTTTTCTGTGTCCAATGTCTTTATTTGTGAACCTCAGAAACAAAACCAGTTAACGCTAACTTTGAGTAATGTTCGTGTTTCAAAAAAAAAGAAAGAAAAAAAGTTATATAAATTGTGCTGATTTACTTTTTCTCCCAATGGGGGAGGGATAGATAGACAGATAGATAGATAGATAGATAGATAGATAGATAGGTAGATAGATAGATAGATAGATATATAGATAAATAGATAGATAGATGGTTGGATAGATAGTCAGAAATATACAGACAAGAGTGAAATCAGCTTCACATCTGGTCATTATGAGCTGGTAATTATCAGTAAGCAAAACGTGAAAGGGCTTGTTTTAAGCTATTCAAATTGAAACTGAAAACATCCAACAATCATGAGCACATTTGTTCAGTCCCATATCCCCGTTTGCTTTGTATGCGGACATTGTAGGAAACATTTGTTCCAATTGCCATTTTCCTCTAAAACAAAACAACACACTTTTATGAAAAGTATATATAAAAGTAACCTTCGTTTGTAAACGCCCATGATTGACAATCAAATGTTGCAAACAAACTGTCTGTACTAAAGAGAGAGAGAGAGAGAGAGAGAGAGAGAGAGAGAGAGAGAGAGAGAGAGAGAGAGAGAGAGAGAGAGAGAGAGAGAGAGAGAGAGAGAGAGAGAGAGAGAGACAGACAGACAGACAGACAGACAGAGAGACAGCGACAGAGACAGAATGGGAGACAAAGAAGTTAAACCCATACATTTTTTGTCAAAATGTGACGTATGTTTGAATCGCTTTCACAAACTGTACCAGAGTGTAACATTTCATTCCAATCGGCCGAGTACTTTTTGAGAAATCTGTTTTTACAGACACACACACACACACACAGAGTAAGTGAGTGTGGAATCACGAAATCGAAAATGCTTTGTTCAGCCGACGACAATTCGGGCAGTATTGTCGTTTTGACAAAAACGACAGTGCGGGCAGGACAACAATTTGGGCAGTGACAATACGGGTATGGTAAACCTACCCGTATTGTTGTTTTGACGGAAAACGACAATTCGGGCAAAACTGGGTAGTTCTGGGTAGTAACATAGCGTGCTTTAAATAACAATAATGGCCTATGTGCATCTGTGAATGAATAAAACTGCCTTACAATCGCCATTGTCTCCATTATTCTTAACTTCTATTATAATGCCCTTCTCCTCATGGAGAACGGGTTTTTGTTAGCATATTTTCCCGCAAGCAGTACCAATTCCCAAATCTTTGGTCTTGTAACAGTGTGCATAAACAATTCAATAAATGCAAACGAGAGAGAGAGAGAGAGAGAGAGAGAGAGAGAGAGAGAGAGAGAGAGAGAGAGAGAGAGAGAGAGAGAGAGTGTGTGTGTGTGTGTGTGTGTGTGTGTGTGTGTGTGTGTGTGTGTGTGTGTGTGTGTGTGTGTGTGTGTGTGTGAGAGAGAGAGAGAGAGAGAGAGAGAGAGAGAGAGAGAGAGAGAGAGAGAGAGAGAGAGAGAGAGAGACAGAATTTGAATTGAATTGAATGATTTTTATTTATAGAGGGTAATAGAATAAACAAATAGTACAAGCTTTTTAACATCCAGCCTTCTTAAAGCATAAAAAAGCACAAGCAAAGCGAAATAACAAGCATGCAAAACACAGTCATACATAGTGACATAATAAAATTGAACCTAGTGTTCAGACGAACATTTAATTTTCTTCTTAAAGATGATACAGTTAACAAACTTAAGATAGTAAAATATATACAAACAAACATTCCAGAGAGAGGGACAGAGACAGAGACACACAGAGAGAAACAGAGAGACAGAGAGACAGAGACAGACATACAGAGAATGACAGAGAACCAATAGACTGCAAACAACTAAAATGCACCAATTACTAACAAACCTATTTAATAGGCTATTTGACATAGCCTATGTGGGAGAGTGAGAAAGTGAGAGTGGCGTGGGGTTGGGGGAAAGAAGGGGGACAGATAATGGTGGACCAGAGACTGTATTATGCCCACCTTCTTCCCTTTCACACAGCCAAACACCATTCAATCGAATATTATTGAGGCTGGATGCACGAATGTAGCAAACATGTTTTTCAGAAGGAAAAAAAAGATAATGCAGGTAAGAGAAGATATTTGCTTGTTGAGTGCTTCTGTTTGGGAGGCTCTTCCTAACGTACATGTACCTTGAAACGGAGTGGCACCACGTAATCAATATAAACGATTGATGTCAGACATGCCAGTAATTACATTTGTTTTCTTCAGGTCAAGCATATCAAAGCATATGTCTTCCTTGCAGGCATCACCATGAGTTGAGCTGTGAATTGCTTTAAGATTGGGCGTTTTGTACGATAGTTCGTGTTATTGCATCCATTCATGGCAGTGTAATATAGACACGCCCATCCATTCTTCTGTATAAGTGTTTGTTTTTAAAAAAAGCTTGAAATGCAGCTCAAAATAATTTATAGGTATTGTGCGCTACAGAAGTAATTTTAAATTAAGCAGATGCTTTGAATCTCAAGAATTTACATCAAACTGAACACTGGTCATTCTTGCTGACAGCTGGTAATCTACGTTGTAAAACGCACAGAAGCACTTACAACACATCAATGCGAAGTCAAATTGTGAAAATATGAAAATTACATAATACTGACCACTGGTCACTCTTACTGACCAATGGTCATTTACGTTATGAACAGCACAGAGTATGCTATAAATAATCAATACGGATTTGAATAGCGAAAACACAGGTTTTCTATCAAGCTGACCACTAGTCATTGTCTGACCACTGGTCATTTACGTTATAAAACGCATAGAACCACTTATAACACATCAATACAGAGTCAAACTGGTCACTCTTTTGACCAGTGGTCATCGACGTTATTAAAAGCTAAGAAGCACTTATCATAAGCATCATAAGTTAATTAATAAAATTGCGGTTTTTTTAAAATGATCAAACCAGTTATATCAAATTATATCAAAGTGACCACTGGTCACCCAGGGTCAGTATGAGTTACTTATATGGAAAACTGCATCAAACTGACCACTGGTCACTCTTGCTGACCAGTGGTCATCTACGTTATGAAAAGAACAAAAGCACTTATAGCATAAAAAAGTTAAAAAGTAAAAGCACGGATTTATCATTAAACTGACCACTGGTCATTATTGTCCTGACCACAGGTCATCTACGTTGTAAAAAGCACAGAAGCACTTCTACCACATCAATACAGAATCAAATCCGGAAATTACATCACATTGACCACTGGTCATTCCACCTGACCACTGGTCATGTACATTGTAAAAGTGACAGAAGCGCATAAAGCATTCAGTTTGAAGTGAATACTTCAGTTTTTGACTCTGTATTAATGTGTTATAAGTGGTTCTGTGCGTTTTATAATGTAAATGACCAGTGGTCAGACAATGACCAGTGGTCAGTTCTATGTAAATTTTGTAATTTTGTCAAGGAACGCGTTCCAATCCATTAACCTTATAGTTTCATGAAAATGCTGGGTGTTTTTTTAAAAATCAAATTTAATTGTCCGCCATCAAAATGCCATTGGCATTGAAAGGATTAAAGGCTGAACTGCAATTGTCCATACATCAGAAATTGATAAACACACCATAAGAAACTATCATATCAAATTTCATGCTTATTTCATGAAACTTCCCAACACTAGATTTTGTTTTATTATGACTATCCGCGAGCAAAATGCCCTTGGCACTGAAGGGGTAAAGGCTGAATTGAAAGTGTCCCTACGTCAGAAAATGATAAACACACCATAAGAAACTATCATGCCAAATGTCATGCTTATTTCGCGAAAATGTATACCACTAGAATTTGTTTTAGTTATAAATGTCTGCGAAAAATGCTCTTGGCACTGAAAGGGTTAAAGGCTGAATTGAAAATGTCCCTACGTCAGAAATAAATAAACACACCATTAGAAAATATGCCAAATTCCATGCTTGTTACATGAAAATGCACACCACTAGAATTGTTTTTAATTAAAGTTGTCCGCAATAAAATGCCCCTGGCACTGAAAGAGTTAAAGGCTAAACTGAAAATGTCCCTTCGTTAGAAATTGATAAACACACCATAAGAAACTACCATGCCAAATTGCATGCTTATTGCATCAAAAATTCACAACACTAGAATTTTTATTAATTTACCTAATTGACATTTACCCCCCCCCCCCCCCCCCCCCGTTTCTATGTGTCACACACACACACACGCACACACTCACACACTCACACATCAGAACAGAACCGATTATAACCGATTATTCTCGATCAGAACCGATTATACCAATGGCATTTAAGTGTGGAGACAATATTATTGAAAACACAGACAGTTATAAATATCTAGGTATAATCTTTCAAAAAGATGGTAATTTCAATAAAGCTCAAGAACATCTGAGCAAACAAGGAAATAAAGCTGCACATAATCTACGAAGATATCTTATAAAAGAAAATATTGATATTAGGATTATCAATCAACTATTTGATTCCTTGGTTTCACCAATATTACTCTATGGTTCAGAAATGTGGCTACCATATAGTACAAAAAACAGTTTTGATTTATTTGAATACTTTGGAAAATGCTTGGGGAACACATTTCCACATGAAAATGCACATGCTAAATTTTGTAGATATATATTAGGTGTACATAAGAAAGCTATGCGCCTTCCAATTTTAGCAGAATTAGGTAGATTTCCCCTTAATTTAAAGGCATTTGTTAATGTTGTAGGCTTTTGGATACATATACTTGAATCTAAGGAAAATTCATATTTGAGACAGGCATAAGACAGGCCATGTTGCAACAAGATGGCTCGCAAACATCATGGATTAAGTTCATCAAAACAATGATGTTTGAACTTGGCTTTGGGCATGTTTGGAATAATCAATTCACATTCAATGCTAAAAAATTACAACATGCGATATTACGAAGAATGCAAAACTGTTACATATCATTTTGGAAACTAAAAAAGGGAGAAGTATCACGGCTTAGGTTTTATGTTACTAAAGAATATCGAATAGAACCGCACCTTTTTAGTACTATTTTGGATAGACAACAAAAACAGGCTCTATGTAAATTGAGAATTAGTGCTCATAATTTAAAAATCGAAATTGGTAGACACGAGAATATTGTAAGAGAAAACAGACTTTGCCAAAAATGTCATGAAATAGAAGATGAGTTACACCTTTTGAATACCTGCGTTATGTATAAAGAAGATCGTTACAAATTGATGGAATATGTAGACAAACAAAGTTTAGAATCAAATGTTCAGTCTCCATCAGATATGATGATGTTAGATCAACTACAGCCATTTGTGGCAAAATATGTTAGTATTTGTTTTAACAAAAAGCATGAATAGTATTTTGCGTTGTTTGTAATCTTAACCTGTGCCTTATAAACTTTGTTTAGGTTTCATGGCAATAAACCAATGTTCAAATGTTCAAACACACACACACACACACACACACACACACACACACACACACACACACACACACACACACAGACACACACAGAGACACATACACAGACACACACACAAACACACAAACACACACACACACACACACACACACACACACACACACACACACACACACACACACACACACACACACACACACACACACACACACACACAC
>CM065705.1:25037446-25039946 GCA_017654935.2 Phymorhynchus buccinoides | reverse complement strand
CAGCAAAATGCATATTCCTTGTAGAAAGTGAGGACAAGAAATGGACATTTTCTTTCAACCGCGGAGAGAGACACATCGAAAAGACGGTTAGAAGGAGAAATTGATTGAGAGAAATAAAATAAAATAAAATAGAAGAAACATAAACGAGAAAAATGTTGGCAGGGGCAGAGGTTACTTCCACATCTAAAGTCATTGAAAAATGAATACTGTCGCAAAGTAATTACAGTATTTTGAATTGTAGGCTTGCGACATCAAACTACTAAAAATTAAGTATTTTCTAACTTCACACACACACACTCACATACACGTCTGCGCGCGCGCGCGCGCACACGCACACACACACACACACACACACACACACACACACACACACACACACACAAATGCACGCACACACGCGCACACAGACACACACATACACACACGCACGCACTCGCACACACAGACGTAGACACACACACACAGGCGCACGCACGCACGTATTTACACACACACACACACACACACACACACACACACACACACACACACACACACACACACACACACACACACACATAAACACACACGTACACGCATAATGCTCTCTGACTGGTGACATGTCCATTAAGGATGTGCAGAACAGGAGACAGAAGCAGACTGTAATCACAGCATTGACCTTTTACTGCTGACACTAACCCCCTCCACCGTCCATGTTCAGACAATACGAAAACTCCCTATCCCTTTCAAGTTCTTCATTTCCCCAAATGTGTCCGGGTTTTTTCTAACTCCTCTATGCTCATGTTAACCTTCTGCTGCCCCCCCCCCCCCCCCCCCCCCCCTTTTTTCATGTATACGATCCTCAATCTCAAACGTCTGCTTCTTTCAGTTTCATGAAATTAATCCTAACCCCATCATTTCCCCCCAAATGGCAGAATATTGCGTCTCTGTGAACATTTTCGATGCCACCATTTGAGGGGGTGGTGGTGACTAAAGTACGAGATAACCCTGAACTGTTTCTCTTTTTATCTGCTTCTTCGTGTCTTTCGACTTGTTCTGACAGAATCCTCAAAATGTTCTATTGCTTACTAGCACCGTTTTTAATAATCATGTCCTTTTCTCCCTTCCATTCTGCAACTTCTGAAGACATTTTACAACTCGATTCTGCCTTCTGGCATACTATTCCACCTTTCAGAGGCTCGGGATACGGGCCCGTATCTCACTCACATTCTCCAGGCGCTCAATCCCGGGACGCATAAATTGTACGCAATGTCTTCAAAAACTACTAACATTAACTCTGACATATTCCTAACCCTATCCCTATTCCTTACAAAGATGCGCTAAATATACGAAATAAGAAAATGCATTTATTGACGAAAACTTTTACTAGGAAGAGTTACTATCATGAACATGGTCTGAGCGTGCTCTAAAATAGTTCCTTGTTCATTCAGACCATTCGGTCCTTTAGCGTTTGCCCTGTGTACGTTGAATTGTGATAAAATGTGCATGTTTATTCCATGGTGGCATTATTGTATGCATCCTGGTACAAAGAATATTATCATTTTTTTTGTTTGCTTCAATTGTACCAATCGCAGAAGTCGCCGTACATTTCTCTTTGCAAATAATACAGTTGTGTGGGTTGCGTTTGGAAAAAAAGTGTCCCACATTTCTTAATATTTTTTTGTTTTGTTTTTTATTATTTTCCCATGACAGGGATTTACAGCAACAGAAGAGCACATGTGACAGAGACTTTAAGAAGAACAAAGGTCAAAGGAGAAGAGCGAAAAGGTCGAACAAAAGAGGAAAGGACACACAGAGGCAATACCGCAAAAGAACTACACAGTTGCTATCTGTTAGTCTAACAGATTCCACATATGTTTTGCACATACGCTTAAACCTCCGGAAACTGGAGCTTCGTATTGTTGAGACAGCCCTAAATACCAAGGGCACGGTAGAAAGAAAATGGAAGAACAATATGGGGAATAGGAAATTGGGAGGACACAAGGTTCGTCTGAAACTATTGATAACTATTGAGTTATCAATAGTCTCAGACATTATTTTAAAAGGTCATATCGTTTATATGTGTTTAAGTGTGACAGTCTATTGTCTATATTCGAACATTCTCTGAAGAAAATAGGGTGCGAGCTGCGCTCGGACGTTAAAGCCGAGAGAGACAACAGACTCACGCGTTTCTTGACAGGCAGGCGTTTTGTGTTCATTACTGCCCCTTGAAGAAACCTTGAAAGTCAGTCTGTTCACTGCCAAGAGCAGAAGCAGGCTGCTAAGAAACCGGTGGTGTGTTCTCGCTGCTTTGAGGAGAATCACCATGCTTCTGTCTGTGACAAGAACATTGTGTGTAGGGCATGCAAGAAACCGGGACCCTGCATGCGAAATGATTTATAAAACTGATTTAATAGTAAGGGCAAATTCAAATGTGAGTGAAAGAAAGGATAATAATGAAAGTACCAGTAAGAATGCAGGTGTGAGCGAGGGGGCGAGTGGAGGTGTGTCTGAAGGAGCT
>CM065705.1:25027446-25032446 GCA_017654935.2 Phymorhynchus buccinoides | reverse complement strand
CTCTGTTTCGACACGACATCTCCCCTTTCTGTCACCATCTCTCTCTCTCTCTCTCTCTCTCTCTCTCTCTCTCTCTCTCTCTCTCTCTCTCTCTCTCTCTCTCTCTCTCTCTCTCTCTCTCTCTCTCTCTCTCTCTGTGTTTCGACACATCATCTCCTCTTGAACAGATACCATCCAGAAGGAAAAGAAAGAAAGAAACAAACAAACAAAGACAATTTTAAAAGGACACAAATGAAGGAATCAGGAGGAAAATGAAAGACAAAAAAGAAGAAAACAAATCACGATATGGCCCCAAGAGATTACAAAACAATCTGGAGCTGAGGGATCGAAAACGTCAGAGATCGGTTTTGCCCGTTCCCAAATCTGTGCAAAAAAAGCACCATTACTTTGTAGCCTTTCTTTCTCTCTGTCGTTCTTTTCATTCTTTTTTTAATCTTTTACTTTGTTTTGCTTTGTTTGTATTTGTTGACCATTACTTTCTGGGGCCATTCTTTTGCTTTTGACCTCTTTCTTCTTGTTCTTCCTTTTCTATAGAGAAACTTGTTCTTTTTGCATCATCATCATCATCATCATCATCAACATCAACAACATTATCATCATCTTCATCATCATCATCATCATCACCATATTATAATCATCAACATCATCTTCTTCTTCTTCTTCTTCTTCTTCTTTCTCTCCTCCTCCTCCTTATCCTTTTTTCTTCAATAATAAGATTTAAAAACTAAATCTAAAATATGAAATAATGTTCAATAAATATATAAAAGCACTGACACGCCATTAGAAAAATAAAATCGGGTAAATCTTCAGGCCCAGATGAAGTTTTTAACGAATGATTAAAAGCGTTAAAATAGTTAAATTGTTTTATAAAATATATGATAACGGTTATTACCCCACAGACTGGACACGATCAGTTATTGTCCCCTTGCTAATGACAGGTGATGTAAATAACCCAGAAAACTATTGTTGGATTTCTCTGTTTTATTTTGTATGTCAGGGCGAAGCTCTGCTCGGTACCTGATCGGAAGATGGGAAGTTTGAGAAGTGTGTAATCTAAAGCGTGGGGTATAGGATTATTGGATATTAAATTGATGAGTAAAGATGTGTAAATGTGGGAGTGAGAAAACACCACCAGAAAGGGCTCAAATAAGAAGAAAGAAAAAAGAAAGAAAGAAATCAGCGTTGTGTTTAGGTATAGTGATAAGGGATAGGGTGAGGTTGATATTTAGAGAGAAAGAACATAAATAGCAAATAAGGTATAACATTTAATTAGAGGGAGGTAGAAAGAGAGACGAGGAAGAAAAGAGATAGGGGAAATATAAGGCTCTGCGTGATCTATCCTCCTGGGAGGAGATGATAAGTTGATAATCCATCTCGAGTCTGATAAGAGAGATAATTAAAGAGAGTGTGTACGACAGAGGGAGAGAGAGAGAGAGAGAGAGAGAGAGAGAGAGAGAGAGAGAGAGAGAGAGAGAGAGAGAGAGAGAGAGAGAGAGAGAGAGAGAGAGAGAGAGAGAGAGAGAGAGAGTGAGAGAGAGAGAGAGAGAGAGAGAGTGAAGGAGAGAGAGAGAGAGAGTGTGTGTATGAGAGCCCCATCTGATGTGGTAATTGAAAGGGGGTATTAAAGGTGTTAAAGTGTAAAAAATGGAGGAGGGATAAGAGAAACACATGTCTAGTGAGAGTAAATGTTTGTTGGGGTGAAGGGTTATAATAGAGGGGGATAGGGGTAAGAGAACCCATGGGTAAAAGAAGATCATCCCGAGTGGGGTGGGGGTATGGGTGGGGGTATGGGTGGGGGTATGGGTGGGGGTATGGGTGGGGGTATGGGTGGGGGTATGGGTGGGGGTATGGGTGGGGGTATGGGTGGGGGTGGGTGGGGGTATGGGTGGGGGTATGTGTGGGGGTATGGGTGGGGGTATGGGTGGGGGTATGGGTGGGGGTATGGGTGGGGGTATGGGTGGGGGTATGGGTGGGGGTATGGGTGGGGGTATGGGTGGGGGTATGGGTGGGGGTATGTGTGGGGGTATGTGTGGGGGTATGTGTGGGGGTATGTGTGGGGGTATGGGTGGGGGTATGGGTGGGGGTATGTGTGGGGGTATGGGTGGGGGTATGGGTGGGGGTATGGGTGGGGGTATGGGTGGGGGTATGGGTGGGGGTATGGGTGGGGGTATGGGTGGGGGTATTTTATTTTGTATGTCAGGGCGAAGCTCTGCTCGGTACCTGATCGGAAGATGGGAAGTTTGAGAAGTGTGTAATCTAAAGCGTGGGGTACAGGATTATTGGATATTAAATTGATGAGTAAAGATGTGTAAATGTGGGAGTGCAAAAACACCATCAGAAAGGGATCAAATAAGAAGAAAGAAGAAGGAAAGAAAGAAATCAGCGTTGTGTTTAGGCATAATGATAAGGGATAGGGTGAGGTTGATATAAATGTAAGCAGGGGGTTATTATAAGGGAGGTAGGGAGGGTATTATATATATAGTCCCAGGTTTATAATGTGATAAGGTGTGGAAATCACATATCTTAATAATTTATTCAGAATTAATTCAGATTGATCAAACTAATTAAGACTTACCATGTGATGATGATCCTCAAAGCCTAGGGATCAGAATCTGTCACATATTCAACCAGAATCATCAGGGAGACGTGTGTTCTATCAGGGAAGGTTTCGGCCCGTTATGTCCCCGACCTTCTAAGGACACTGGGCCGTACTCAGAAATGAAATTATTCCAAGCACTTCTGGTTTGAATAGATCATTCAGGTCTGATCGGGAGAGATCATCTTAAAGAATAATGTAATAGGGTTTATTTTACTATGTAGTGTACCACTATCTGTGAAGGAATTAAGGGGTGGGGGTGGGGGCTTGTTTGTGAGTTAAATAAAAATCATAAGAACAGTCTAATATGTAGTGAAAGGTGGAGCAAGTTCTTAATAACTGAATATCATTGGCACATAAAGTACATCTTTTAATCATAATTAATAGGTATAAGCAAGAATCAGTGGGAATGTATTATAATTCCCAGTAAAGTTTGGTAATGAATGGTGGAGTAAGTCCCTGACAGTTGAGCATCATTGGTAAATAAAGGATATCATTTGATTATCATTAATATATGAAAGAATCAGGCGGAAGCTTATCACAGTTCTTAATAACATCTAGTAATGAAAGGTGGAGAAATTCCCTAACGGAAGAACATCAGTGGTATATTAAAAAAGAACTTAAAGAAAAAAGATTCATTTTCGTGTCGTTGATACGAAAGAGCCAAAAGGGACAGAAAGTGAAGGCAGAGCAAGTCTCTTTTGCATACAACTGATCTAGATCTATGAAGGAGTCAGGGTGAAGTGAATCGTAATTTTAAATAAAGCATGTATATATAATGACATAGAAACATCCTTTATATATAATTGAAAAACCTAACCTGGTCAAATGTAGAAAATAGATGGTTGAGGACTAGATCTATCAGTTGAGGAGGGGGTGTAGGCCTAGTTGGATAAATAAAATAGTAAAATATTCACCTCTATAACAATTGTTGGGCTGAACGAGAAGATAAAATATGCGAAGAACAAGTTGGCTTTCGGAAATCTTACTCCACTATCGACCACATCTTCTCTTTAACCCTTTCGCCGCCAGATATTTTTCAGCCAAAAAATGCCATTAAGCTTAACTGGGTAGAGAAGCAATATTACGAATTCCTCTATGACATGCTTAGCTCCCAAAATTAATAAAATAAGGTCTTTGGATTTATGCTGATTTGATGCCTTTTAGTGACATGGGCCTGTGGCACCATTGTGGTGCAAAAATGCGACATTGGCGGTGAAAGGGTTAATAACAACGATAAGCAATAGTATGAATGATAAACGAAATGGAAGCTTTTATGTCGCTTTTATCCATTATATGAAAGCTTTTGATGCCGTAAATAGAGATAGCCTTTGGAATGTACTTAGAAAAGTCAAAACATCAACAAAAATGCTCAAAATGCTTCCTTCAGTCAATGTATGCTCCTTTGAATCATGCGTTAAATGGGGATCGGACATCTCGGATGCGTTAAATGGGGATCGGACATCTCGGATTTCTCCCTAGGGCTACAAAATCAAATTAATAATCTTCAAAAAGTTTCTAATTTTTTCATTCCTTAAAACACCCAACACGATGGTTTATGGAGAGCTAGGCCGCTATGCATATATACACATCACGATTGCGTTACTGGTTTATATTACAAGACAGGGATTCAAACAGAATCCCCAAACAAGCCTACGTCTCAAGCGCTAGCAAACTGCTGACAGACAGAAATCGGACCAACACAAACTGGGCTAAAAGTATTAAACATTGCTTAGACAGATACGGATTTTCACAGGTGTGGTTAGCGGGAGGGGTTGTAAATATAAAAGCTTTCATTAGCATATTCAGATGATAGACTGTTATAAACAGGACTGGAACAGTAAATTGAATTCTAGTGACCGTTTCCTTACTTATCGTAAGTTCAAATTTCTTCTACAACCTGAACACTTCCTTACTCAACTAACAATTAAGAAGTTCAAGGCTGGATTCGCTCAGTTTTGACTGGGCGTAAATGATTTGAGAAATAAACGCTACGACAATAATATCCCCCAAACCTGTCCATTCTGGGATCAAATAGAAAACGAGTTGCACTTCTTGATTCATTGCACTACATATAAAGAGCTAAGAGACAAGTATATTTTCAAACATAATCAATTTAGAAACAACTATCCCATTGAATTAAAAAGTCTTCTTACCTATAAAAAAAAAAAGGAAGTAATTATTTGGATAGCATGTTAGTGCTAAGTGAAAGAATATTCACTTTTGTCCTGTTTTCATTATTACATTATGTGTGTATATGCGCACCCTCAATGTTGTCTGACATTAAAACATTTTTTAGTAGTTTGAGTACTCTCTCTCTCTCTCTCTCTCTCTCTCTCTCTCTCTCTCTCTCTCTCTCTCTCTCTCTCTCTCTCTCTCTCTCTCTCTCTCTCTCTCTCTCTCA
>CM065705.1:25019946-25022446 GCA_017654935.2 Phymorhynchus buccinoides | reverse complement strand
TTAGCTCTTTTAACACTTCTTTACAAAATGTGTCTTATACTGATGATCTTAATACAAATTTTGCAGCAAAAAATTTTCTATATTCATTGAAAGGTACAATACCTGCTTCTTTATAATTATGATCCTAGATTATAAGCATGAGTTGGTACTGTTAACCGCCGTTTTGTCCAAATTCCGCCGTTTTGACTATGATTTGGACAAAACGGCGGTTCAACTCTGCCGTTTTGTCTATAAACAAAACGGCGGGTTGGACAAAACGGCGCCCGATTTTGAACCGCCGTTTTGTCCAAATAAAAGTTGGAGTTATAAAAACTCATTCTTGACAAGTTTTCATTATAAAAAAAAACTTTGTTAAATAAAATGAATAACAAGCTGACCACTGACACTGGTCACTTTGGCCTAATTTTACTGTTTGAATGCTAATTAGTGTATTAGGAGATCATATGAACAATTGTTGATGTGGTTGACCAGTGGTCAGTGTCACTGACCAGTGGTCACTTTGGCCTATTTTCACTGTTTGACTGCACATTAGTGTATTAGGAGTTCAAATGAACAATTTTTGATATGGTTGACCAGTGGTCAGTGTCACTGATTAGAGGTCACTTTGGCCTGTTTTCACTGTTTGACTGCAAATTAGTGTATTAGGAGGTCAAATGAACAATTTTTGATATGGTTGACCAGTGGTCAGTGTCACTGACCAGAGGTCACTTTTGCCTGTTTTCACTGTTTGACTGCAAATTAGTGTATTAGGACTTCACATGAAAAGATTTTTTTTTAAAATGAGAACTTGTCAAGAGTTTTTATAACTCCAACTTTCATTTGGACAAAACGGCGGTTCAAAATCGGGCGCCGTTTTGTCCAATCCGCCGTTTTGTCTGTTGAACCGCCGTTTTGTCCAAATCATAATAGAAAATGTGGACAAAACGGCGGTTCAAGCCCCGCCGTTTTGTCTATAGACAAAACGGCGGAATTTGAACAAAACGGCGGTTAACAGCTCCTCAAATTGTGCAAAGCGACAATGGGTCAGAATTTACGGCTCAGGTTGTAAAAGAGTTGAAGTTACTGTGGCCTGAACTTGTCATGGTGCATGGAAAACCAAGACATCCACAAAGTCAAGGTTTGACTGCAAATGAGTGTATTAGGAGTTCAAATGAACAATTTTTGATGTGGTTGACCAGTGGTCAGTGTCACTGACCAGTGGTCACTTTGGCCTATTTTCACTGTTTGACTGCAAATTAGTGTATTAGGAGTTCAAATGAACAATTTTGTATGTGGTTGACCAGTGGTCAGTGTCACTGACCAGTGGTCATGCCATTGAAATAGCTCACTGTTTGACTGCAAATTAGTGTATTAGGAGTTCAAATGAACAAGGTTTGATGTGGTTAACGAGTGGTATTGACCAATGGTCAACCACATAAAAAATACGCCAAAGTGACACTGACCACTGGTCAACGACATCAAAATTTGTTCATTTGAACTCCTAATACACTCATTTGCAGTCAAACAGTGAAAATAGGCCAAAGTGACCACTGGTCAGTGACACTGACCACTGGTCAACCACATCAACAATTGTTCATATGATCTCCTAATACACTAATTAGCATTCAAACGGTAAAATTAGGCCAAAGTGACCAGTGTCAGTGGTCAGCTTGTTATTCTTTTATTTAACAATTTTTTTTTTTTTAATGGGAACTTGTCAAGAATGAGTTTTTATAACTCCAATTTTCATTTGGACAAAACGGCGGTTCAAAATAATCGGGCGCCGTTTTGTCCAAATTGTTGAACCGCCGTTTTGTCCAAATCATAATAGAAAATTTGGACAAAACGGCGGTTGTAGCCCCGCCGTTTTGTCTATAGACAAAACGGCGGAATTTGGACAAAACGGCGGTTAACAGTACCCCAAGTGCCAGTTTAAAGGCTTTACAATCGATACATTGTAGTTTGTCTAACAAATATTTTGGAGCACTAAAGAAAATGTCCTGAGCATAAATTAATCGAGATCGTACAAGAGAATTAGCAAGCGCTTTTGTATCTTGTGGAGACAAAGTAAACGCTGTTTACTTATAATTTTGAGAAAATGTAAAGCCTTTCTTGCTTTGTTTAAAATGTAATCTATATGTTGATTCCAAGTAAGTTTTGATGAAAGGAAAACACCCAGAAACTTCACACTCTGCGTATAATTGATTACTGTGCCATTGATGGTAAAAACTGGAAGTTTTTCTGGGTTGCATCCCGAATTAAAAAGTACTTTGTTTTTTCTAATGATAATGTTAAACCATTTTCTTTCATAAATGTATTTATTTTATCTAATTCACATTGATATAATTTATTGGTATAGTTCAAGGATCTAGTGGAGTTTTACGCTTCATTGGTACCTTCATCCACATGCATATATTGTCTGCGTACTGAGCTAAGACTGTGTCTTTAGATAGATTATTTGGTAGATCTGCTATCAATATATTAAACAAGATAGGTAAAATAACAGAACAGAACCTAACAG
>CM065705.1:24997446-25012446 GCA_017654935.2 Phymorhynchus buccinoides | reverse complement strand
TGCTGGTTGGGTCATCTCTGAAGACCAGCAGCAGTGGTTCTTGACAACGTCCCCTGCGGAAACGTACGATGCAACTTCAAACGAGAAAGCAACATGAAAGATCAGCTGGTTAGGTCATCTCTGAAGACCAGCAGCAGTGGTTCTTGGCAACATGAAACCAGCTGATGCTGGTTGGGTCATCTCTGAAGACCAGCAGCAGTGGTTCTTGACAACGTCCCCTGCGGAAACGTACGATGCAAGACCTGCTGCTTCATCGGCCCTGCCATCAGAAGCAGCTTCACTGGTCAGTCTACAAATGTGGTGTACGTCATCACGTGCAGCTTGTGTGGAAAAAGATATGTGGGAGAAACATACCGCTCACTTGCAGACCGCTTTGAAGAACATGAAACTAAAAAAGGACACTCATATAGGCCTTCACTTCAATGGAGGCAGCCACACTTCACTCATGCTAGAAGTGCAGCTGTGTGGCAGAACACATCAACCAAGGTCTACAGGAGGTTCATGGAGTCCAGCATCATCGACTTCTTAGGAACCATTACACCAGCTGGCATGAACAAAAAAACACCTAATATGCTATTCAATCTCTCTCTCTCTCTCTCTCTCTCTCTCTCTCTCTCTCTCTCTCTCTCTCTCTCTCTCTCTCTCTCTCTCTCTCTCTCTCTCTCTCTCTCTCTCTCTCTCGCTCTCTTTCTCCCTCTCTCTCTCTCTCTCTCTCCCTCCCTCTCTCTTCTCTCTCTCTCTTTCTCTCTCTCCCTCCCTCTTCTCTCTCTCTCTCTCTCTCTCTCTCTCTCTCTCTCTCTCTCTCTCTCTCTCTCTCTCTCTCCCTCCCTCCCTCTTCATATTCTCACTCTCTCTCTCTCTCTCTCTCTCTCTCTCTCTCTCTCTCTCTCTCTCTCTCTCCCTCTCTCTCTCTCTCTCTCTCTCTCTCTCTCTCTCTCTCTCTCTCTCTCTCTCTCTCTCTCTCTCTCTCTCTCTCTCTCTCTCTCCACTTTCGCCTCCTCTTTCGTCTCTGTCACTCTTTATGTACATCCACAACCATCCTTTTGTTCATCACCTCCCAAGTTTTCATCATCATTTGTTCTTTTCATATTTGATCGTTGTTGCTGTTGTTGTTAAACTTCATTTTTCTGTAAATATCATTTGTTCCAACTTCCCCTAATTCTCTTTAAACGTCTTTTTTAATATTGCGTTTGTATCACGTCAATTTCTAGATTTGCTTACATTTAGTTTTAGTCGCGAGCGCGCGTGTGTGTGTGTGTGCATGTGTGTGTGTGTGTGTGAGTGCGTGCGCGTGCGTGCGTGCGTGCGTGCGTGCATGCGTGCGTGCGTGCGTGTGTGTGTGTGTGTGCGTGTGTGCGTGTGTGTGTGTGTGTGTGTGTGTGTGTGTGTGTGTGTGTGTGTGTGTGTGTGTGTGTGTGTACCCAGACGAAGGAGTTATGCTCGGAAACGTCGGTTTTGTGTTTATTTTTGTTGTTGTTTAGTGGTTTGGATTTCCCCAACCCACCACTTTTATTTTTAAATTTTCCTGAGACTTTGTGCAATCCTGCAGTTATTTACAAGGTTTGGCTTTTGAACATTTTTTTTTATATTATTAGGGGATTTGAATATATTCTTCAACCTTGCTCCAAATGGTCAATTGGTTGAGTGGAGGTTTTACGTCCTCATGGCGGAAAGCCCTTAGGGACAAGTTGTTCTGGTGCTGGGTCGATGAAAATGGTCAAACATTATTAATTCTTTTAACCTTCATCAGTGTGTAAATTTACCAACTGCTTCATCTTAATAGATCGTATCTATTCACTTTATATTCCTCTAGATCATATCTATTCATTAAACACCTCGTCACTTGTACAAATTTGTGTGCTGCAAATTAGCATCAGTGATCACAATGCCATGTGCAGTGTATGGAACAAACACGGATTTAAAATGGATTTTAAACACTTTAATATTCTGCTGTGCAATTTAAAAACATTTACAGTTTTACTGATCCAGTTAAACGCTTGAGTTTTGCACTACAGCATTTTTGAATGTTGTTAATAAATACATTCCTTTAAATCAGAAGCGTGTGAAATCAAATGTTTTACCTGTCTGGCTTAATTCTGAGATTTTAGCTGAAATGTTAAAACACGATAATGCTACGAATTTCTGGCCCATGGATATAAAGACAACGCAATATAGGATCAGAAAAGCTAAGCGAGAGTCATTCCGCAAGATGGTGCAAGACAAAAGCAATGGGTGTGAATGCCCAGGTACATTTTGGGCAACATTACTGCCCAAAATGTACCAATGTGCAATTTTGGTACATTTTAGGCAGAAATGTTGCTTGCTCATTTGAAAGAACCGAGTTGAAGGACAAAACTACAAACGGGTATGATGATGTTAAAACGTAATGCATTGCGGATATAAGTTCAGTGACAATGACCATTGGCCAGTTTCGTGTAAAAAGCACATTTCTCTGTGCGCCTGCTTCTTCTAATGACTATCTATGTACAAAGTACGTCGATGACCAACGTGTCCTGTGACAATGACCAATGGTCATTTTGATATGAATGCATATTTTCTCTATTCGGTTGCGTATTTCAGGGATACTTCTGTACCCTTTACAACGTAGATGACCAATGGTTAGTACAAAAGACCAGTGGAAAAAAAAAAATATCTATTCACTATTTAACACTGTATTTGTGTGCTTTATTTGCTACTGTCATTTTTACAATGTACATGACCAGTGGTCAGCTGGAATGACCAATGGTCAATGTGATGTAATTTCCGTATTTGATAATGCAGCTGACAATGACTAGTGGTCAGCTTGATGGAAAACCTGTGTTCGCTATTTAAATCCGTATTGATGCTTTATAACATACTCTGTGCTGTTTATAACGTAAATGACCATTGGTCAGTAAGAGTGACCAGTGGTCAGTTTTATGTAAATTTCATGTTTTCACAATTTGACTTCGTATTGATGCTTAAGTGCTTCTGTGCGTTTTACAACGTAGATTACTAGCTGTCAGCAAGAATGGCCAGTGGTCAGTTTGATGTAAATTGCATGTTTTCACTATTTGACTGCATATTTGTGTGTCAAATGCACCTGTTCTTTCAACGTAAATGACCAGTGTTCAGTTTGATGTAAATTCCGTATTTTCACAATTTGACTGCATCTGATGTGTTATGGGTGCTTCTCTGCCTCTTACAATGCAGCTGACAAGTGGTCCGTTTCATGTACATTATCCCTAACATTATCCCCCCCCCCTTTAAAAAAGAAAAGAAAAGCGTATTGATGTCAAGCAGATAACATTCCAATCCATTAGGTTTTTTCTTCAACCTTATAGTTTCTTCTTTAAAATGAACAAGCATTGCCCAAAATGTACCAATTGGTACATTTTGGGCCACATTTCTGCCCAAAATGTACCAAAATTGGACATTGGTACATTTAGGAAAATTTTGCCATTTTGGGCAGTAATGGTACATTTTGGGCATTCAGAAATGGGTCATCTATGGTAAGCCGTGCACATAAAAACAACATTACCATCCCCGTTGATGGTAAAATGGTATATAACAAATATTGGCGAAAATCTTTGCACAAACGACAAAAACGAGTATTATTTTGATTCTACTATTTTAAAACAATTTGGTGAAAGTAAAATCAAGGAAACAACCTTTTCTATTCCGCTCACGATGTATCCGTGCGTATTGCGTGCGTGCGCACAGGCATGTATGACTATGTGTGAGTGTGTCTGCGTGTATATGTGCGTATGCACGCGCACGTGTGTGTGTGCGTGCGTGTATGTGTGTATTTTGAGAGAGAGAGAGAGAGAGAGAGAGAGAGAGAGAGAGAGAGAGAGAGAGAGAGAGAGAGAGAGAGAGAGAGAGAGAGAGAGAGAGAGAGAGAGAGAGAGAGAGAGAGAGATTTCCTTGTTTGCTTGTTTTTTGCATGAATTATTTCTTTTTTCTTTTTTTTCCTTGTTACGTTTTGTTTTCATTGTTCTTATGGGCCTTACATGTGCCTAGATCTTTACCCATTTAAAAAGTCCAATCAAAAGTCCAGGCCACATCGCCATAACGGGGGATGCACGTTTATGTCCGGTTTTCAGTTTTCACTGATCTTCCTGCTGAATTCAGCCGACACATTCCGATTTCGGAGGAGCTCAAAGGAGAACATTATTTGGAACATATTTTTGTTTAAAAAGCAGGAGCATGTGCCAATAAGTCAGAAAGATAGCACATGTCAGAAAGCAAAGTCAAAGTCAAAGAGGAAGTCAAAAGCACAGACCTTCCAGAAGGCGGGGAACTATTTCTGCGAAAGACCCTGTGGTGTCCCCTCTGGGAGAGTAGCTGTGTCCCATCGCATAAGACGTCAGTGTGTGTGCGTGCGTGTCTGTGTGTATTTTGAGAGAGAGAGAGAGAGAGAGAGAGAGAGAGAGAGAGAGAGAGAGAGAGAGAGAGAGAGAGAGAGAGAGAGAGAGAGAGAGAGAGAGAGAGAGAGAGAGAGAGAGAGAGAGAGAGAGAGAGAGAGAGAGAGAGAGAGAGAGAGGGATAATCTTCATTATTCCCCCCTCAGTGGTAGAAATTAATCAAACATGCTGACCACAACTAAATGTTTCCCATATAAGTAAGGGGAAACGATTAAAAGAACAACATCAACAACAAATTACAATAACAAAAACGGGCAAACAAGACATAAAATAGATAAATCAGCAAAAATCAAACAAACAATAATACAAAAGATAACAACAACAAAACCCACCATCCCCCCAAAAAAAACCCTCACCCAAAACAAAACATAACATAGCACAAAATGAAACAGAAAAGTTTGGCGGTGGTGAGAAGAAGATAGTGAGTAAAAGGTGTAGAGGTAACCGCACAGAGGTAACGCGTTCGCCTTGTGTCAAGTAAGCCTGAGTTGAACCTGGGTACAAGGGATTTTTCCTCTCACTTTGCACTAGGCCTTACGATCTAAACGTGAAGTCTTGCGGGTGAGTCGATAAACCGAGGTCCCATGTACCCATGCACTTAGCACACGTCAAAGTGACAACGAAAATGTTGTCATTTGGTCAAAAATTACCCCCCCCCTTACCTTCCTCATCAGTCACACAAAAATTGCATGACAAAAAATTGGGTGGCGCGCCTCTGGCTGCAACTCGCTCTCCAGGTGGGAGCAACCCGAATTTCACAGAGACGCCTCTGTGACTATAAAGTACCTAATACATAATACCTAAAATGAAAGACGGGCATTTTGTCTCTTTTCATCCCGGGAAGCATTTTGATCCTCAAAAGGGATTAGGGGTGTAATCCCTGCTGTTTCCCCTCATCGATTCCTGCACGTGCCGTACATCACACCGTATATCCCACTGAACAGACTGCAGCAGCAGTACACGACTTGCCACAGACGGCACTGGGGATTGCGCAAGGAGGAGAGAAAGTTTCAAGGCAAATACAGCGCTTTCGTTGGCTAATGATCTATTTCACTCTTTGCTACTTGTGATTTGGAGTGTTCTGAAACGGTCGATGAAGGTTGTTGGGGGGGCCCAAAAAGGCAAAAATATCAAAATAAAATTTTTATTAATGAGGTTTGTTGTTGAAAAATATGTCACCAAAATATGACATCACAGCGGCCGTCAATGCATGATTTCCATTTGATTTTTTTCTCTACAATATGTTCATAAGAAAAACAAAAATACAAACATGAAGAAAATAAGCACGCAACAAAATACGGGCAAATCCATGCACACACCTATGCCACGAAATTTCTTTAAATATTATAAGCACATAATTACTATTGATACAACATTGTATCCAATCAACTTGGGTCTGTCTCAATGTGGCTGTTGTTTATGCTTTACTAGGCGACTTGGTGCGGAAAATAACTTGGTGAGTTACCTTTCCTTGTTTCATTATTATCCTCCCTCCTGGCCTCACTATTTTTGTCTTTGCTTAACCCAACTTCTATGGAGGCATACCAGTTTGTTCTGTGTTGTGTGTTGTTTAAGTGTAACATAATTCAAGACTAGAAGGCTTAAATGTTGATTTGTTTGTGCACAAACTATCTCCACCACTGTTGATGTGTACTGTATGCGTGATGGTCAGATAGGCAGTCCTGGGTCAAACATGTTTTGTTTGTGCACAAATTCTCTCCACCACTGTTGAATTTGCCTCAACGTGGCTGTTGTTTATTCTTTGTGCCGAAAACAACTTTGGTGAAGGGAGTTAATTACAAAGAGAGTTACCTTTCCTTATTTCACTATTGTATCCAATAGTTAAGTACACTAAATCAAGAAAACTCAATATTGTAAACTGTGAGTTCAAAGTTCGTAACAACACTCTATGATTGTAAAACAAATAATTGGAACAAAAAAGAATACACCCAGAACCTGTTATAACTCAGTCTTATCTGTCTCTATCATTGTACTTTGTTTTCCAGTATACCAGGACCAGTCAATAGAAGTTATTAGTGAAATTGTATAAATATGTGTCAGATTATACATCTGTATCGTTAAAAATTCGGGATTTTCCCCTGGAGTTGCACTGCCTCCGGGCATTGCCTCCAGGATCGTTCCCACCATCTTTATATCTACTAATGTCCCATATGTGTCTGTTTCAGACCGGAGGACGTTAAACGGATTTTTATTCGTTATTAGTGAAACTGACATGCATGCATACATCTATAATACGGAAACTCATTACTTAGTATCTTATTGTAAAGCGTTTGTTATATCAATTCATAAATTGAATAGTGCAGTGAAAGGTAGCAAAATCATTATACATTAAATTCTTACGTACGATATATTCTTCTATTTCGTATCTGTATTTCATTTTTTTCATGTAAACTGTCAACAGTTTAGCTTGTTTAGCTTGTATGCTTTTGCAAACAACAAAATAAAGTAAAAGATTTGTATATTTTCATCAACTCCAACAAGTGCTCCTGTAATACGCAGATTAAATACATTTTGACATTTCTCATTCATTGCATCAGAAACATGAGCCCCCAAACGCTGAACAAAACATGTTGAATGCTATCTGTGTTACAAAAATTGCACAGATAATTGTCACTCACACCCATCTCTAAGAATTGTATTATTTCCCAGGCATAATATTATTGTAACCATTTATATTTGAATTTTGATTGTCAACTAGACTTCAATGCTCAAATGGTATTTTTATAACCTACTCTAAAATCGGTCAGCAATTTTAGGCTACTTTCATTTCTTGAAAAGTGAAAACATTAACTTAAGTTAACTGGAGCGTGAAAACGCTAGATCAAGCAACCGCGCGGCAGCATTTTCGGCTCCAGTGACCTTTGACAATGATATTCATGAGGGGGCGCAACTCAACGTGCGACCGGCTGTCACAAGTTCGTTTCTGGATCTTTTTTTTTATGTTGTTTGTAATGTTTTACGTAACTTCAAGTCTTATAAGTTTGCATAGACATTTCTAAGGGTTGGTACTTAAAGATTCATGACCGAGTCGCGAGTTTTGTGAAAGACTGAATGTAAACAAACTGAGAGCCGCCATTTTTTGCAAGTCATGCCACAATACACTCGTGAATTTTTTCTTTCTCTTCGAAAAACTCGGCTCGTGCAACAAGACGGGTACGCCCGAGAAGGCAAACAAGCTTGTCTGAAGCCTAGAAATAGAGGTCGGAGAGGCGGAATACGGCGACGTGTGAAACAGAGGAGGCAAACAAGCTTGTCTGAAGCCTAGAAATAGAGGTCGGAGAGGCGGAATACGGCGACGTGTGAAACAGAGGAGGCAAACAAGCTTGTCTGAAGCCTAGAAATAGAGGTCGGAGAGGCGGAATACGGCGACGTGTGAAACAGAGGAGGCAAACAAGCTTGTCTGAAGCCTAGAAATAGAGGTCGGAGAGGCGGAATACGGCGACGTGTGAAACAGAGGAGGCAAACAAGCTTGTCTGAAGCCTAGAAATAGAGGTCGGAGAGGCGGAATACGGCGACGTGTGAAACAGAGGAGGCAAACAAGCTTGTCTGAAGCCTAGAAATAGAGGTCGGAGAGGCGGAATACGGCGACGTGTGAAACAGAGGAGGCAAACAAGCTTGTCTGAAGCCTAGAAATAGAGGTCGGAGAGGCGGAATACGGCGACGTGTGAAACAGAGGAGGCATAGGCTACCTTTACCTACCATTCTTTTTCGAAACGCCCAGTTTCGACTGAGGTTTCCGCGTGTAATGTGCACAGTCCCTAAGCCATTAAACTTCCCGAGTCCGAGTCCGAGTCCGAGTCTCTCTCTCTCTCTCTCTCTCTCTCTCTCTCTCTCTCTCTCTCTCTCTCTCTCTCTCTCTCTCTCTCTCTCCCCCCCCCCCCCCCCCAGATTCCCCGTGTTCTTTATGCGGATTTGAAACTGAAGATGAGAAACATTTGTTATTTTAGTGTTCTGGGTACAATGAACTACGCGGAAAGCGTATGTTTTTAAGTTGGGTATTGACAATATATGTATAGACAAGATGTGGCGTCTGTTTTATCATCTACAGATGAACAGGTTATTCAGTCAGTCGCAAAGTAAAATGTAGAGGCAATGAAAATTAGAAATATATAATGTATCTAATGATACATTAAGATGTGTGTTTAGAAGTTCTTGGGTTATCAGGGTTGGATGGTCGAATTGAAACACATGTTAAATCCTTTACTTATAATCTTTGGGTTTTTTTTTTTATCTGTGTTGTATATCTTGTGTTTGTTTTTTCTCTTTCTTTGTAACTTATATCAAAATTACAACATTGGTGTCAGAAGTTAATTTGGTGGCCTGGAGGGAAGGAATGGGGTTATTCCTTGAAAAAAGGAGGGGGAATAGTGTACTGACTGATATTAGGATTAATAGTGGGTAGAGCGCCCGTCTGGTGTTCGGGAGGTCTCGGGTTCGACTCCCGGTCCGGCTAACTTTTCCCTCACAAAATTACAACCGAATGTTGAGTTCCCTGCCCAGGATAGGACAGTGAGTTTTCCAGCCCTGAAGGGTCGAAGGGCTCTCGGGTTCGAACCGACTAGGTGTCTGCTCCTCGTCTGACTACAAGCGAATGGCCACGACCACACCCACGGAGACAAATTTAAGCAACGCCGAATTCACCAGTTTCGACTCGCCTGAGTATGAAATGAGAAAAGAAAGACAGACAGAAAACACGTGCACACACACGCATCGCACGAATCACATGAATCGCACAATGAAAAGGTTACATTGTTTTATTCTCAAAAGAAAACGAAAACTACAAAACCGTGCACTGCCTGCTTCATAAAGGAAAAACAGTGGCAGTGACAAGTGTAAAAGAAAAGTTAAAGCGCTAAACCCGGATGTGCGCGTCACAGTGGGTCTAAAAAGACACCACTATTCACATGAAAGGAATTTCAGTGACACCACCCCCCGGTCAAAGCGTTGCCTACCACTGAGGTAGCAACGCCACTTGCCATTGGTCACTAGTTCATACGGCTGAGGTAGTCAGCCTCAACGTTTTGAGAGTCAGGAATGTGTTGGAACTGGAAGCACATGCTCTGAAGCTCCATGGCCCATTGTCCTTAGTGTTCCCCTTCCTTTCGGATTTCCTTTCTCCTTATTTTCCCCCTTGGGTTTCCTATTCTCCTTATTTTCCCCCTTGGGTTTCCTATTCTCCTTATTTTCCCCCTTGGGTTTCCTATTCTCCTTATTTTTCCCCTTGGGTTTCCTATTCTCCTTATTTTTCCCCTTGGGTTTCCTATTCTCCTTATTTTTCCCCTTGGGTTTCCTATTCTCCTTATTTTTCCCCTTGGTTTTAATTTTCTCCTGATTCTTTCCCTTGGTTTTCCTTTTCTTAATTTTCCCTTTGGGTTTCTCCTTCTTGGCTTCCGCTTTCTCTTTGGTTTTCCTTTTCTTGATGTTCGCCTTCTTGGTTTTACCCTTCTTGATGTTCGCCTTCTTGGTTGCTCTTCTTGGTTACATTGTGAGTAATGTTGGAAACAACTAAGTAATTAATTAATGTAATGTTTGAAACATTAATCTATTACCTCTCCCCCTTGTCGTGAAACCTTTTGGTATTGACAATAAATCATCAAAGCGTCAAAGCGTATCTCTCTCTCTGTCTCTCTGTGACGTAAGTGTCCCACACGACCCGCTTTCTTTGTTTCTTATCTACCCCCCCCCCCCCCCCCCCCCCCCCCCCGATCTACCTTCCCCATCACGAGAAAGTGACATCAACATTCGGCTCCCTTTGAAGACAACTAGTCCTTTCCAATCACAAGAAGGATAAGAATGTCGGCATGTGATAAGGATGTAACCAGCGCGTGATTGTTCGGTACTAGTATGCATAATATTATAACGTCATCTTGTGACTGCTATAAACCAATCACAGGCTTTCATTGTTTGAAAGTGAAGGCTATAATTTGAGTAGTGAGAAAAAGTTAGCCTACACATACTTTCACACAAGACGCTGAAACCTGGCTAGAGCAACATTGCAGACTCAACCTCTCTCCCAGCCAGTCTTTATAGCCCAACTAGTGAGTATTATTGATGGCTGGTGATTGAGACTTGTTGTTTGTTTGATCCTATTTTTGATCTAGATCCTATGTTCAATGATGAATAAGGAGTAGATAGATATGTTATTGAAAAGAAGTGGTAACCATTCTGTTCTATTTATGTGCACTGATTATTTGTGTGTGTATGTTTTTGACTTTAACTCTTTTGGTACCAGAACCGGATTTTATGCCTACTAACCCTTTTGTCTATTTTTAGTAGGAAACCTGTGGGTTGCAATCTTGCACTTTATGATACCATTCCTTTCCAGGTGTTGGATGGAGAGTGATGTTGGCTTGATCACCTTTTATGTTTTACTGATCTCAGTTTGTTAACTGAAATTCAGATTATGTGTTCTTAGTGCTATTGTACAAGGGAAGCCTTCTAGCCGGTTGGGATTCACTAATTCCCTGCCGACTGAAGCCCCTTGTCTCTAAGCCATAGAGACCTACATCCACCTTCTCCTGTGATTATCAGCAGGGCATCGTGGGCCGGACGATCATCCCGGACTCACAAGCACCAAGACGGGAACGCCGCCAAGACGACCCGCACCCAGAATCCGCGAGGAGACCACGCCTGAACCGTGCCATCCCGCGAAGCCGTAACCGGAACGACTGGGAGCTACTCTCACCTGATGAGCAAGCCCAGCCACCCCAGCACTAGCCGATCCCTACGGAGGAACTGGACAATAGCTAAGTTTACAGAACCGCGCCAATCACTTGAACTTTCCTCCGGACAATGAAGATTAGTGACCCTTCCTCGCTTGGGGCTAACCTTCTAGAAAGACAAAAGTCTTGTAAATCCTTTCGGATTTCATTGTTTTTCCATTCATATTTTGTTTTGGCGCCATTGAGCTGCTTTATTATTATTGTTGCATAATCTTATGCAGATTTTGTGAGTAAATAAAATACAAGTGTCAAATAATCCTGAACCCTTTGGTCAGACTGATGAGAGTGGGAGTCTTGTAATTTCATGTAAAACCCTACTTCTCTCTGTCTGCCATTAAGAGCAAATCAACCACTTGTATTTCTTACAATCATACGAGCCAGAACCCGGGCACAAATATAAATTTATTAGATGAAAAGGGGCCGGGAAAGTTGCTCATCTCCCATACCCTAGAGAAGTGGGCTAAAGGCAAATTTTCTACTTGAAAATTTAACACACTAAAAGTCTTCCCTAGAGGCTTAGCCTTTTAACCCATTACCTCGTCACACTCTCTCTCTCTCGGACTTCCGGGAGGTGAGTGAAACATGGCGCAGCAAATATTTTTTAGTGGCGCAAATGACGTTTGAACACAAAAGTCGACGGCTACAACGGGCGCTGTGGACTTACAGTAAGTTCGAGAAGAAGACTTGAATGAGCAAACAAAAAATATATATAATTAAAAAAACCAAAAAAAGTATTGTATTACGGAAAAGCAGCAAAACGATAGAAACTGGACAGTGGAGGAGCGATAATTGGACATTTTCATTTAGCATGTGTTGTTTTTTTCTTTTAGAAACTACCGGTGTCGCGTGACATATATATCCAGTGAAATAGGTCCCCTTTCCTTTTTAGAATTGTATGCTGTTTTGGAAGGATTCGCCCCTGAATACATTCAGAGGCGTCTTGTGGCATGCAGGAAGAGCAGAATATTGAGAATAATATTCTCAATATTGTCAATAACTAAATATTGAGGTCAGTGATATTTTTCTAAAATGTATTACTAATTTTTGTTCTGCATGGGTGTTTGTTGACATCGTCTGCCATTTTGGAAAAAGACCAAAGCAGTGGCATGGGTCTGTACATCGATTTCTCGGCAAAGATGTAGATTAACACCCTCCAGCTCAATTTCTCGGTTCTTTCTGTGTAGATTGAGCACTTAAATCTCTCTGTATATATTTTTTTTTATCGTTACGGTTGTGGCGCTGCATGCATATCAGGGTGACGGGGGACTTATTTCATGGGATGACTTATTTCACGTGACACCGGTTTCCGTTACGTAGGTGAAGTAAATGGGTGGAAGACTGGGAGCACATATTTAAGTTTGGAGTTTTTAGGTATTAGTTGATCAAATACAAAGTGATGCCCCCATGCCCTGGCCATATGACATAGTCCTATTAAAATTGAAAGTGTCCTGTACTATCTCCCCCCCCCCCCCCCCCCCCTCTGTCAGGACATTTGCCCTAGTGAAAATTTACAGAGGGAGTTTTTCCCTGCATATTTCTTTCTGCAAGAGCCTAGTCATTTTGTGCTGTTGAAATGTTTGTTTCAAGGCAAAAGTCTTTTCAAATCTTCTCACTTTTGCGTCGTTGGTGTATCACTCACGATTTTGTTACCTAATCCACGTGATCTTGATTTTTTATCGGGGAAGGGGGGGGGGGGGGGGGGGGGGGGGGCGGGGTTATTATCCAAGACATTCTGTTAAAATTCAGAACTAGATAAAAATTAATGTACGTACATGTTAGCCGAACCTATACATGAACACTGGTTCGTCATTTCATTTAGATGAAAGTTCTTTGATAGCTTAAATTTTATAATATACTTGGGGCTGTGCCGGTCGGGGTTTGTCCCTGGGGGCCGCTACGGTAGCCGGATTGGCCTGACTGGAGCCACGAAACGCTGGGGAGATCTCTATTTTTAGTTTTTTAGTTTTTTTCAGTTGCTTCTTTTACATTTTATTTTTATTCTTCCTGTTGCTCCACACCACGCTGTATCATCCAGTTGGATGGCAAAGCGTTGCCACTCATATTCAGATTCAGAATGTTAACCATTGTCAACAAATTGATTTGAAATGAATAAAGAAACATAAAAAAAAACTCGTACAGATATTATCGACCGAATTAATAACTTCTAACTTTAGAATTGTCTTAATATTCATGTGATGTCAATCAGCGGTAGTGTATAGGCCTACACTTCAATCATGCAACAACAATAAGTACAACAACAACCATACACACGTTAAATAGAGAGAGACACAGACAGATAGACAGACAGAAGCAAAAACCAAACACCCCCCAAACTTAAACCAAGCATACAATAGACAGCACTTACCTCTTCCAGATGAAAATGCCGTGAATCTGATGAGAACAACAGAAAGTACAGAGAGGCAGACAGCAGGGGAAACGAGTGGCGCAACAACCACCCCGCTTGACAGGCAACGGCAACACTAGTAATGTAAGGAAGCTGCCCCCCCCAACATTTACAATCGACTGCTATAACTTCAAAACTACATCCCTGCCTAGAAGAGCAAATAAAACATGTCGACTCTCGATAGCTTAACGTGTACGATCTAAATAACCAGGGAGAGTAAGTTGTCTATTCAAAACGAAACCATTTTGATGATGCATGCGCTACTGCACTACACTCGACGCAACGTTGCTAGTAAACGGAACTACAAAGCACAAGTAAACTTCGGCAATCTTCGCCGAGCTCCGGACAAGACACGAGAGAGCACGCGAGCAAGACAAGCAAAGCACGCGGAGCCCGTCAATGAAACAGCACGTGCATTTCGTCTTTTGGGCGAAAGGATAGAAAGGAACTTTGAGAGGGGTGGCAAAGGAAATGGGGGGTGGGGTTCGGGTTACGGGGGAGGGGGGGGGGGAGGGAGTCTGAAAGAGGGTAGAAGTTCTTGATTTGAAGAGTGGTGGTTTGGAGACATTTCATTTCTTCTTTTTTTAAATCGGTGTGAGAAAATAGCAATCTGGCTGGCATCCGAGCAAAAAACAACACAGGATAAAAAGGAGCTATTGTCTGATCTCTCTTACGTCTGCCCATAGACTATAGAGAA
The DNA here is from genome assembly GCA_017654935.2 of Phymorhynchus buccinoides. Lineage (NCBI taxonomy): Eukaryota > Metazoa > Mollusca > Gastropoda > Neogastropoda > Raphitomidae > Phymorhynchus > Phymorhynchus buccinoides. The sequence continues at coordinate 24,998,196 of CM065705.1, read as the reverse complement.
GAGACTCTTCGCTGTGACGTCACTCACACGCTTTTCCTTTTGCTATGTTTCGTTTGGCTTGTAGAGGCGCTGTTGGCGAGTCAGTTTCCGGTTTCGGTTTTCAAGCATGGAACAGTTCAACAATACTCGATTGTTATTGTATGATTGTTCGTTTAATCCTTGTTTTGACAGACTATTTTTTCGAAGTCAACCGTACATAATTAGAAAACATTAATTTTATACAATGACGAGTTTACAATCTTAGTAAAAAATACAACACATTAAACGGACTAAACGTCCACACCACATTGATGATTCGCTCATGTTACGGTTCTACAAAGTGCAAATCGTAGATAAAGCACGTGTATTCGATTAATGACATTTTGGAGCCATCGTCGTGAACATTTTCCCCCCTCACTGATAGAAAGAAAGAAAGGGAGGAAGAAAGAAAGAAAAGAAAGAAAGAAAGGAAGTAAAAAGAAAGAAGGAAAAAAGACAGAAAGAAGGAAAGAAAAATATATAGAAAGAAAGGAAGGAAGAAAGAAAGAAAGAACAAATGCAAAAAAGAAAGGAAGAATAAAGAAAAGAAAGAAAGAAGAAAGAAAGAAAGAAAAAAGAAAGAAAGGAAGGCAGGAAGAAAGAAAGAACAAGGAAAAGAAATAAAGATAGAAGGAAAGGAATGAAGGCAGAGAGAAAGAAAGGAAAAAAAGAAAGAAAGGAAGGATGGAAGGAAGGAAGGGAAAAAAGAAACGAAGAAAGAAGGAGGGAAGG
>CM065705.1:24949946-24992446 GCA_017654935.2 Phymorhynchus buccinoides | reverse complement strand
CGCCATGTCAAGCTTAGTTTTCATTGGCTGAAGTGTGGCAACCAATCAGATCTTAGTCTCTAGAATCCAGATTTTTTCCACTCGTATTTAAGGTTGAGTCCTCCACATTTCTGTCATCTCCGGATCGACAGGCGAGCTACAAGCACTTTGGCCAGCTGGATGCGACAGAGAGAGCTGCTACCTCCTACTTCGCTGCCTTTTCCTGTCAAGAAGACTTCAGGGCGACTTTGATCTGCCCAGATCTCCTGCCCTTCAACTAGCAGTACGGTGGATCACTGTCAGGACGTGGACAACTACCACTCTTTGAGCCCTCCTGCCAGCTCCACCGTGCGACCATCTTAGTGTTTCACCACCTGCTCTGGGAGCAGAAACACTGTCCAGAGCCAGAGAGGGGGCACCACATCTTCCCTGCGGGGCCGGGTCATCTCTTCCTTCTTCTTTCTCCGTAAGCATCAATAGGGCACTAGGGTTTTGTTTTTTTTCATTTTTTTGGCAGTATGATGTTTTATTCAGCTGCCTAGGAGTAGGGTCGTAGGACATATCACAAAAGTGGTATACCCAGGAGGACTGCGCCGGCCATAGAGCCAGGTCACAGCAGGACTCCTGGGATTAGGGCCTAGGACCTGAAGATAGATAGTTTTTACTGGTTTTTTCTTTTTTCATCTTTGCTCACTGTCTTTTTTTTTTCCGACTTCATGTCGTTCTCGCGTTCCTGTCATTCCCCCCACTCGTAGGCTTTGGCCTGGTGGACACGGACTACATAGATTAGGTTTCTCTAGGGCAGTTCTTCATTCTGTTAGGGTTCTTGCCAGCCTCCTAATCTGTTGGAGGAGTTTGTGTGCGAGCATCTAAATTAGTGAGAGTAGGACTTAGGTTGATAAAATTATAGGTCTTTCCTGTCTTTTCAAATTGTTAGAATTAAAAAGTTAACAACACTAGAACTTTTGGACCTTTCTTTTACTCTGTTTGACCCGTTGTCGTAGGGAAAATGTAGGTGAAAATATAAAATTGATAAACTTACTTGTTAAAATCATAAAAATAAATCGTTAAAAAGGAAGACACAAGTAGTAATCGAATATAAATCATAGGACTGCTACCGTCTCGGAAGTTTTCCTAGTTAAAAGACACAAAGTGCTAAAAGTTATAAGTAATATTTTTGGTACACATAATTTAAATTACGGTAAAAACGGCCGTTGGCCGGTGGCCGAGTTAGTAACCGCTGTGACACAAGGAGAAAGAATCCGATCCTTGTTGAGAGAAGCCTTTTATAGCGACTCTCAGTGAGTTCCCATTCTAAACTAGACACGAGTCTGTAGTGCGATTCTGATTGGTTCTCGCTGTTAACGTTGGTTTCTATTGGACGTTTTTTCAAACGATAGGAACTACTAGTACAAATATGTAGAACTTTGCCACACTACCTTTCACCCTCCCTCCCCTTGATATAGGTGGAAAGAGGGAGAGAGCTGATAGTGTTTCTTCAAAAGAAACAAGTGCATTTGTATGATAGCTTAAACTTGAAAGATACTTTTGGGGTCAAATAACCAGCACCATGATGCAAACCCCGAGCTCCCCAGACATAGAGACCAATCCCCAGGAGTCCCTCGGCAGTAAATTCTGGGCTACTCCTCCCAAACCTCAAAGGAGGATCCCTGTCTCCTTTTCAAATAGCTCCCTGAGTGGTTCTGAGGACACGGAAATCCAATCCCTTCACTCAGAGGTCTCGCCTACGGCGACCCTCACCCCTGAGGGTGGTGATGACAGCGTGTTCCTAGCTGTGGCGGGGGACGCGCCAGGCTTCACCACCGTCAGGAGGAGAAAAAGATCCAGACACCAAAGAGGGTCAAATGACCCCCCGGAAAACGTTTCCCCCACCCACGACAAAGTTTCCCCTCTAGGAAAGAAAACTCGTGATGACTTTGTCTCCATGGAGGAATCCTCCACCCACCCCCCTTCTTTGTCTGGTAGAGTCAACAGAACTCAAAGTGAAGGAGCTTCGGTGCCAGTCACAATAGAAATTCCCCCCGGCCCACAAACCTGTGAGCGTGACCCGGGGGAAGTTGAAGTCGTACATTCCGTGTGGGGAGACCCCCCAGAGGAAGAACCCCACAAGGAACCCACAGTTAAAAACAAAAAGGAGAAGAACCAGCTCCAAGATAGAAAAATAGATCAGAAAAACTTGCCCCCCCCCCTGTTTTCCTCAGGTTCCCCATCGTTTTGGAGGATCTGGGGACAGGGCCAGCCACGTTAAGATCGCTGGGGCCAAACTCAAGCTTTCAACTATGGAAAAACACAGTGGGAACCATACTCAGTCAGCGACCACTATCTACTAATCGCTGGCTGATAGGGTGCACATCTAAAGCCCAGCAAACCCAGCTCTTAAAGCAGAAGTCACTAGCAGGGATTGAAATCAAATGCCACGTTCCTACCGCCACCACCGAAGGTGTAGTTAAGGGAATAGCGGTCGCTGAAGATGTCAGCAGCCTGCTCCCTCACATCACTAATGCGAAGCAGGCCACCCGCCTGAAGAACAGAGATGGATCCGATTCACGGGCCGTCAAGATAACCTTCAATGTGCCGACTCTTCCGGCCACAATCAAAATTCACGCGGAAGAATTTATTGTACACACCTATGTGGCCCCAGTCCGTAGGTGTCGGAAATGTGCCCGCCTTGGGCATTCACAAGATCAATGTAGATCAAAAAAAGAAAATTGTGTGCGATGTGCCCAGGGTGGGCATGATGTCAGATCGTGCAAAGCGGTTCAGATGAAATGTATAAACTGCGGAGGCAACCACTCAGGGGCATACTTAGGATGTCCCGAATACCAAACTCGCCTCAGAGCTAATAAGATTAGAGGAGGAGTTTTCATCCCGTATTCTGAAGCCCTACGTAGGGCCAAAAGTCAAATCCACTCTGAAAAAATTGAAAGAGAAAGTCACAGACCGCCCCCTTCTCCCTCCCCCCAGCTAGATAATCTTTGGAGGACAGAAGATAGGTCTCAGAATCCTCCTCCTGGGAGCTATTCAGGGGCCCTCCAAGGCCACAGTCAGAAAACAAACCTAACCTCTGACCCAGGCAGCCAAACAACACAAACCCAGATAGCCCAAGACACAAGACTAGACCAAAATGTCTCTCCAAAATCTAATCAAGTACAACTCTCAAGACCAGTTGTACGCTACCAAACAAGACAAAATAGACTAAGTAGCAACAGGATAAGAAGGCTGAAACACCAGGCCAACCTTGTGAAGTCCTCCCTCTCAAATAATGTTTCTGAGGGGAGAATTCAGGAGATTGTGGCCGAGGAAGTCAAGAAACAAACTCAATCCATGATCACTACAGTGACCACCTACATGGACAAACTTATGGCCTCCTTCTCACAGAACAAACAAAACCAATCCCCTGTAGTTAACACTACAACAGGTACACACAACACAAATCTAAATTTAGAACACTACGCTAAAGCTTCCTCAAACAAACCAGCCAGAGAACAGATTGTCACTCAGATTTTGATTGCCCTGGCGAAAGCAAAAACTACTAATCAACCTACCCAGCTTCTAGAGGGTTTATCCACACTCTTCCCCGCAGTAGCAGGTACAACCCCACCTTCCCTGTCCAAGGACACAAATCTCCTCAGCCTGGCAAACCTAGTATGTGACAATAATCTCCCATCTGCCAGGCCCAGAAATAGACTGACACAGTCCAGTAAATCCAAACCCCCACCCCAAGATGGCTAAGTCCACTAAAGAAACCTCTCAAATACTGCCGCCAGAACAAACCTCTCCTCAGTCTGTTCCCTTTCACTTATTACAGTGGAACTGTCGGTCCATAAACAGTAACAAAGATTATTTAATAAATTTTCTAGCTACAAACCCAATTCAGTTCCAGGTATTATGCTTGCAGTCTTTAAACGTAGATTACACAGGCCTCCCTCGCTTGGAGGGCTTCTGCTTCCCCCCATCCTTCCATAAATCGGGAGGGGTGATCAAGACTGCCACATATGTAAGAACAAATACACATTACATGAAGATTTCTTCACCTCTACCGGAGATCCCATCAATAAGTTACTCAAACGCCATTCAGGTTACAATTCAGAACAAAACTACTAATATTCTGAACGTTTACTTTCCTCAAACGTACGCCAAAGTTCCCACTACTGATTGGATGTGCTCCCTTAATTCCTCCGAACAATGGGTTATTATGGGCGATTTCAACGCCCATCACCCCCTCTGGGAGGTCGGGTGTACGTCCAGCAGTACTGGGGCTTCCCAACTTCTTTCAGAAATAAACGAGTCCAATTTAATTTTACTAAATGATGGAACCCCAACCAGATATCCAGATAGATCGGATCAAAGACTAACAGCTATAGACCTTACACTGGTTAGTCCTCAACTGGAAAACAACCACTATTGGACCCCTCTGGTGGACCCTCTTGGGTCCGATCACAAACCTATTGTTCTGACTTTAAATTCAGCCTCAGACCCCCTTGAAAAAGATTTCACCCCAAGATTTTTATTCGATAAAGCAAACTGGCCTCTATTTCAATCACATCTTATAACAATAAAAACTACTGATATAGAAGATAATAATATTGAAGTGTACTATAATAATATACGGAATAAAATCTTACAAGCCAGTGGCGCAGCCATTCCGACCACCAAAGAGCAGGGGAATGGGTTCTGTCCCACTAGGAACAACCCCTGGTGGAATGAAGAATGTGCTGAAGCCGTTAAGTCCAAACACTCCACAAGTAATACATTTAATAAATTTCCCACCCAAGAAAATTTTGACTCCAAAAAAGAAGCGGAAAAATATAGCAAAAAAATTGTGGCCAAGGCTAAACTAGAATATTTCTATAAAATCAAAATCACTGATTACAGAGACTTGGGAAAGGCCTGGAAAAGACTAAAAAAGTTACAAAGAGGAGGTTCCCCTACACAGGTTCGCCTAAAAATCAACAATGTACTAACGTCCTCAAACAAAGACACAGCAGATGTCCTAGCAGATACTTTTGCTAAAGCCAGTCAGTCTACATCCCTTCCCCTTCCTGAACAGGAACGCAGGTTACAAACTCCAAAACCTGACAAGTCCACAAATAATTCAAACGTGATCAATGCGCCCCTCAAATATGCCGAGCTCGCTATGTCCTTACGTTTAATAAAAAAAGTAAATAAAGCTACTGGAGGGGATCCTATCTCCTACCGTTTAATAAAACAACTCCCCCCATCATTTCTAAATATCCTCCATCATTTTTACTCCAGGTGTTGGGTGGAGGGGGTGGTCCCTCAGGCGTGGAAAGAAGCGCAGGTTATTGGGATCCTGAAACCTGGGAAACCAAGACAGGATCCCAAGAGCTTTCGACCCATCTCCCTCACCCCTCACCTGGGCAAGGTGTATGAGAGAATCGTAAAACAGCGATTGGAATACTTTTTACAAAAAAATAATATTCTCCCCACTTTCCAGGCAGGCTTCAGAAAACATCGAAGCTGCATGGAACATGTCTGTAAGCTGACCTCCCATGTCAGAAAAGCTTTCTGTCAGAGAAAAAGGGTTCTTGCAACCTTCTTCGACATTAAGGGAGCCTATGACTCAGTCTGGCATGGGAGGTTGCTCCAAAAAATTAGCGACCTTGGCATAGAGGGAAATATGTTCAATTTTATCAGCTCTTTCCTCCAAAATCGCAACATGACTGTCAAAGTAGGCCAGGCACTCTCCAGAACTCATAATGTAGACATGGGAGTGCCTCAGGGCAGCATAATTGCGCCAACCCTTTTTAACATCATGCTGCATGATATGAAGTCTATTCCGTTGAAAGGAACACGCATTTCCATGTACGCTGATGATATAGCTATCTGGACTCTTACTTCCAGAAGGAACAATACTATTACTGAAAAATGTTTCAAGCAACATCAGAGGTATACCACAGTTATAGCTAGTTATCTTAGAGAAAATGGCTTTACCCTCTCCTTAAACAAATGTGAATTCATGGTTTTTTCAAATTCTACTTCAAAGCAATTTTATTCTCAAATAGATATTCTTGGGATAAAGGTTCAATCCAGTTCTCATGTCAAGTTTCTGGGAGTGGTTCTGTCCTCCAACTTGACATGGTCAGCACACCTTTCACACACAATCAAGAAAGCCTCTAGGGCCCTTAACTTCCTAAAAGTTGTTTCCAAGGAAACTTGGGCCAAGGATGCTAAATTTTTAACGTACCTAACTAGAACTTTGGTGAGAAGTCGTCTCACGTACGGGATGGAAGCCTTCTATACTATGTATAAATCACAATTTAAAAGGCTGCAAGCCGTTGAAACTAAAGCCCTAAAAACAGCTCTGGGTATTCCACGGTATGCCATCAATCATTTAGTGTATAGAGACGTCGATTGGCTCCCTCTGGATCACTACATGAAGCTACATTGTGCCTCCAGTTTGATAAGACTCTTTTCTTCCAAACAAGGATCATCTAAGGAGTTTTTTGATGACTATTTAGAGTCATCTAATATTATTTTGACAAGAATGAAACGCAGGCAACCTCGTCTATTTGTTAAGACGATTGACCCAGTCACATACACAAAAAACCTGTTTGATGAGACCGGAATAGGTTTGGAGGAAGTTACTCCAAGAACACAGTATGATTTCCCACAGTGGGAACGGGAGGAGGCGATTTATGACACCTCTTTGCACCAATTATATCCCAAACAAAACGACTCAAATATGCTTACTATAGCGGCAAAAGAAAAAATAGCTGGTCTCCAAAACTACTTACTTGTGTATACAGATGGTTCGAAAATAAAAGATCAAACAGGATGCGCTTTTTCAATTCCATCCCTACAAATTTCTAAATGTTTCAAACTAAATGACAAAATCTCTATCTTTAGTGCAGAACTTTGGGCCATCCTGGAAGTTGTCACTTACATAAACACATTTTCTAATCCACCGATTAATGTTGTTGTCCTGACAGACTCCCTATCCTCTGTGGAAGCTCTGCAGGGCAACACCAAACTTAGATTGGAACTAATATACGAAATAAGACATGTTATCCACCAGCTAAAACTCAAAGGAGTAAATATTGCGGTGACATGGATCCCGTCACACTGTGGAATCAAAGGAAATGACCTGGCCGACCGGGCGGCTAAGGCCGCGGCGGTCGGTCGGGTAGGCACTCCTACTAACATTGGTCTCTCCATTAATGAAATGAAGAGTATTTTGAAGGCTGCAAGCCATAAAGCATGGAAACAAGAACTCCAAACATACGCGACAACCAGAGATGTTGATAGCCAAATCGAAAGTAAAGGCTTATTCCTCCAAGTCCCTTTTGCTATTCAAGCATTAATTTTCAGGTTGAGAACTAACTCCATTTTATCAAAATTCCATCCAAGGCTTTGCCTATGTGAGGCAGTCATAGATATCGAACACCTTTTTGACGCATGTGTCTACATCGATGTGGAACTAGACCGTTTTGCACGTAAAATAAAACAACACAAAATTGCCTTTAATAAAGTTTCCATTCTCAGAAAGAGCAGCGAGGGATGGGCCCCTCTGATATGGTTGGCAGAGGAGTTGTCCAAAGCGACCTTTGGACATCTCTTCTAAATAAGTAAGCTCGCATTTTAAACAATAACTCTTAACTATAACAGTAGCTCTAATTCTTAAACTGCTACGTAGTCGCGTTAAGCTTTAAATAAGCTTCAGAGCCCCCCCGCTTAAGGACTCTGTTCACGACGCCCAGTCCCTGTTTGGCATGGAGAGGAGGGGTCCCTCTCCCTCCCTCCCTCCATTCAGACATACAGGAATCGCAGCTATTTCTTAATAAACCTTTTATAAATGTAGTAAACATAATTATAATACATTTAATCCCTGCCGGACTATAAGCCTTGAAGGAGGTAGGGGGGGGGGGGAGATAGGTCTCCATTTTGTTCCCCCTCTCCTTTTGATCTGCTTCTCCACTGTACAAATTCCCATCTTTTTAACAAGTCCCCCAGCGACTCGGCCTCATATGTTTGCGCCTTTTTGAGACAAAGGGGACAAACTTGACTTAAATTTTAACTAGTCCGTCAGGGACCCATATATATTTTTAAAACCCCCAGCTTAAGGCGCCAGTTTCATTGGAGACTGACGCGATAGCTCCGGCGATATGTTTTACAGTGCGGCCGTGGCGCAGCGGGACTTAGGTGCCGGCTGCTCCACGGTAAATGAATGAAGTACGAAAAAAATTTAAATCTTTCTTTGGAAATAAAAATATATGTAAATAGACCATGCCCCACTTTAGGGGATAGACCTTTAGCGAATTTTAACAATTTTTGATCTTTTTAAACGTGGTCCTGGAAATTTTAATCAATAGAGATGCTCAGTTCAAAAATTTTAATACAACTTTTATCAACACTATAAACTCTATATTATTTAGCTAGCTAGCTAAAATTTGGGTCAAACAGTCGAGCCATGGCGATAAAAATACGGCACAACTATATAAATTCATTAACAACAAATAACTTTGCTAAAATAAAATAAATTTTTTCGAAGAACTCTATATAAAGAAATGTCCCACATGGCTCCGGCCGGGAGGACGTAAAGCAAACTTTTCATTTCTGCACATTTCCAGAAATAGGGGTGAGGGTGGACAAAGACAAAGAAGGAAAAGAAGAAAAGAAGCGCAGCTACCAACCACACGCTATCAACGTCTCAAATCCAACCCAAGGGATTCAACGCCCTCTACACTTCGCCCTCTACTACACCTGAGCTGCAGGGACAGCGTCTGTGGCGGTGGGGACCTATCATTTCCAACTGGTACCCTGCCTGGGTGGGCTCTGCTCTTCCTGGACTGTTTGGTGATTTCCTGTCTGCTCTGCGGTACTTCGGAGTGAGTCATTATAGCCTCCTCCTATCTAGACTGTAGTAAAACCAAGGAGTCACTGCTGACAACCAGGGGACACTGCCACGTACCCCAAAGTAATTTGTAAATTATTTTCTCCACTGCCCAGTTAATTAGAGATGTAGTACCTGTTTTACTTAAGTTTTCTTTGCTAGGATTGTTAACTGCTTTGTTTAAAGCAGACATTTTTTGATTCCGGGCCTGCATTTGACGTTATATGATAGAATTTGTTTAGGTTTATCTATATTTTAATTAGCCTAAATTGTTTACCCCGTCATGTCGCGCGCGAGCCCCGAGAAAAGGGATGACCCGATTCATCCCACTACCGATTCATCCTCAAGTCTGGACCTAGAGTCCTCCGAGACAGCCAAGTCTCCCGAATCTCCCGAGTCTCCTGTCTTTTCCGTGACACCAAGAAAGAATGGACCACAAAAACTCGGAAACACCACTGTGTACTACTCCCCTGCGGGAAACCGCGAAGACAGTACCACCCCGATCCGAAAAAGGTCTCGATCCCAACGGGGGTCTCACTCAACAGACGAGGAGACCCATCGCGACGGGAAAAAACCCAAAAGTGCGACTAAACGTTCGGAAGTCGAACACAATCAGATTCCCACTGAGGCACCGAAGCCACAAAGGGAGAACCCTAAAGCTAGACTACGTCTAGACCTGACCGAAAAAGACACCCCAATTTTGACCTCACCCATACAACCCTCTCACGATTCCTCCACCCCGGCCCCCACCGCGGACCATCCCCTTGAGGAGCCCATCCATGAGCTAACCCCACATCAGGCCATAGACCAAATGGAAACTAACCAAGACAATGACATCCTGAGGATTTGGGGACCCAACTCGACCCCCTCTCAGCCCACTAACCCCAACAATAAACTTCCATCCCAAGCCCAAACAGTGGACCAACGGCCCACTAGTCCCCGACCAAAAAGCCAAAACCGCCCACCAAACAGAAGGCGCCCTAACAATGACCAACTTCCCCCCGAGTTTCTCAAGTTTCCGGTCAAAGTCCAGGACCTGCTTACCGGCCAGGCCACCCTTCGAGGCCTTGGTCCTACCACATCCTTTAAAATGTGGCAAAACACCATCGGTCCCATCCAGAGCCAACGGACTCTTCCTAACAACAGTTGGCTGATCGGCTGCCAGTCGGCCAAACAACAGAAAAACCTAGCCGCCATGACAGAAATTTCTAACATTAAGATCAAATGCACAATTCCTTCCGCAACGACCGAAGGCGTCATAAAGGGGATCCCCATTTCCGAGAGCGTACTTGACATGCTCCCCCACATACCAGAAGCGAAAACCGCTATAAGAATGAAAAATCGAGACGGCTCCGATTCAAGGGCAATCAAGATCACCTTCACGTGCACCTACCTTCCGGATTACATTAAGATCAACGCCGTCGAGTACAAGGTGCACACCTATGTCGCCCCGGTGCGTAGGTGCCAAAACTGTGCCCGACTCGGCCACACAGCTCAACACTGTCGCGCTACCATCAAGACCTGCGCCCGTTGTTCTCAGACAGGACACCTGGCCGCCGAGTGCCAGTCCATTGAACGTAAATGTGTTTACTGCACCGGAGGTCACTCGGCGGCCTACGCCGGGTGTCCTGAATACAAATTACGGCTCCAAGCCAACAAATTCCGGGGCGAGACCTTCCTCCCCTACGCAGAGGCGATTAGGAGAGCCAAGGCGGCCATCGACCAAAACCACAAACACAAACAAATACAAAATAGCACACCTCCCCCTTCCCCCCTCCCCCCTGTAGATCCGTCTTGGAGGACTGGGAACGCCATTGGGCGTTCGGCGCCCATCAGCTACGCCGACATGGCCAGACCTAAGCTCCCCACAAAACCAACCCCCGCCCCCCGCCGTAAACTAACTCAACCCAAACCAACCATTCTACAAAAATCTCCATCAGCTCCATCAGCCCCCACCAAAAAAAACTACGCCCTCTCCAAGGGCGTGCCTTCAAGCTTTCGCCGAAGAATCCCCTCCTACCAGGCTACACAATACAAACTTAAAGCCCAAGCCCTTAAGAATTCCCGAGCCAAAAGCCTAACGGAAAAAAAAATCCAGGAAATTGTTGAAGACCAAATAACTAAACAAACCAAAATAATGATGAAACAACTAGACGACCATCTGACACAGCTTGTGACAGCTCTGACTAACAAACTGACAAATCAAACTGACCAACCGGATCAAAACCCCAGGAACAATTCATGACCCAAATGCTCATAGAAATAGCCAAAGCCAGAACTTCAACCAAACCACTAACACTTGTACAGGGACTTAAGTCCCTGTTACCACAATCTATGTTTCCTGAACCATTTGATATCTCCCCCTCCTCAAACTGCATGCGAATTGCCCAACTCATTTGACAGGAACAAACAGAGGCCAAAAAACGCAGACAGTCCTCCCAGACGAAGAACAGACTAGTACTCCCCCAGCCTGCACTTCGCTGCTGAGGGCACCTCACAGGTCCCAAATGTTACGGCGCCTGGGTCCCTAAACCTGCTCCAGTGGAACTGTCGCGCCGTAACACCGAACCTCCCTTTCCTTATCAATTTCCTAACAACAAACCCCATTCAATTCCACATTATCTGTCTTCAATCTCTTAGAATACCTTATTCCAAACTACCAAAACTAGACGGCTTCTGCCATCCACCAGGGGTCAGTAACATTCAAGGAGACATACAAACAGCCACTTATGTTCATCAAAACATCCAATTTCAGCACACCCCCTCCCCTATACAAAACCTCCACCCTGCAGTCTATTCCAATACTATTCAAATCACACTAAACAATAAGCTCACTAAAATAATCAATACTTATTTCCCCCGAGGATACGACAAAATGCCCACTGAAGATTGGATTGCCTCCCTCCCCCCGACTGAGTTATGGGTGGTGGTCGGAGATTTCAACGCCCACCACCCCTCCTGGGAAAAAAACGCGACCCACCACTCACAAGGGGGCCAAAAACTTTTCACTGACATTCTAAATTCTAACTTAACCCTTTTAAATGACGGTTCCCCCACTCGTTACCCCGACAAACCCACAGACAGACTTACAGCCATCGACTTAACCTTAGCCAGCCCCCAACTCCTTACCGAATTCTCATGGACTCCCCAAGTAGATCCCCTAGGATCCGACCACAAACCCATTATCATATCCCTCACAGCAGAAATCGAGATATCCAAAGACCCCCCACCACCCCCTCAATACAAATACGACAAAGCCAATTGGCAACAGTTTAAAACTCTGCTCAGCTCATACACCCACGAAGGCCTACTAAATACACATCTAGAAACTCACTATGATAACATAAGAACAGCCATCTCTACAGCAGCAGACACCACAATTCCAAAATCAACCCCTAATTCCAATTATCAAATGAGAAACAACCCCTGGTGGAACAATGAATGTGCAGAGGCCGTCCAACAAAAACACTCCGCATGCAATACATTTAATAAACAACCCTCTCACCCTAACCACCAAAGTAAATGTATAGCCGAAAAATATAGTAAAAAGATGGTCGCCAAGGCTAAATTAGAATACTTCACTAACGAGCCAATTCTATCATTTAAAGATCTCAATAGCGCCTGGAAAAGACTGCGTAGGATCAAAGCGGGAGGCAAACCAAAAACACCACACATTCTCTGCCCTACCACCAATAAAATCACTAAAACCAACCAAGAAACAGCCAACGTCCTGGCCGAGACATTCGCCAAAGCCAGCCAAACAAAACATCTCCCCCCTGTGGAACAACAAAAAAGAAACACAATCCCCCCCCCCCCCAAATCTACAAATAACACTGACTGTATTAATGCCCCTCTCAAACTCGCCGAGCTTGCTACGGCCCTTCGTAACATTAAAAAAGTTAACAAAGCAACAGGAGGGGATCCCATCTCCTACAGAATACTCAAACAATTACCCCCAACATTTCTGTCAATTCTTAACCACTTTTACTCTAGGTGTTGGGAGAGTGGGGAAGTGCCCCAGGCATGGAAATGTGCACAGGTAGTCGGGATCCTGAAAAATGGGAAACCAAAACAGGATCCCAAGAGCTACCGCCCCATCTCCCTCACCCCTCACCTGGGTAAGGTGTACGAAAGAATCGTGCGTTCACGATTAGAATACCATCTACAAAGAAACAATATACTCCCCCAAGTACAAGCAGGTTTTAGAAAGTATAGAAGTTGCACAGAACAGATTGTCAAGCTCACCTCCCATGCCAGGAAAGCCTTCACCCGCCAAAAGAGTGTACTTGTCACCTTTTTTGACATCAAGGGTGCTTATGACACTGTCTGGCATGGGAGACTACTTCAAAAACTTAGCAGGCTCGGCGTTGAAGGAAACCTCTTTAACTTTATCAAATCCTTCCTAGAAAACCGATCCATGAGAGTAAGAGTGGGCCAGTCCCTCTCTGACAGTCACTCGCTTGATATGGGGGTGCCCCAAGGTAGTATAATTGCCCCTGTTCTCTTTAACATTATGCTATCAGACATCACTAAAACAAACATCAAGAACAACAAAATTAGTATGTATGCAGATGATATAGCAACCTGGACCCTAACTAAGAAAAAAATTAACAAAACAAAACTCAAAGAAGCCCTAAAACAACATCAAAAACAAACTAACCTAATAGCCCACTATCTACAAGATAACGGTTTCTCATTGGCCCCAAATAAATGCCTCTTTCTAATACTAACTAACATTAAAAAGCCCTCAGTTAACTACAACTTGTCAATAACCATTAACGGACAAGCAGTAGCGGCCTCCAACCATGCCAAATTCCTAGGTGTTATTATAAACTATAATCTCTCCTGGACTGAACACATTAACTATATAACTAGGAAAGCTTATAAAATACTAAACTTCATTAAAATTATCTCCCATGAAAAATGGGCACAAGACCCTAAAATACTAACTAACCTTGTAAGATCACTCGTTCGCAGCCAACTAGTATATGGAATAGAAGCTATGCACTCCCTAACAACACATGACCTAATTAAATTACAAAGAATAGAACTCCGTGGCCTTAAGATAGCTCTGGGGCTCCCCCGCTACGCGGTGACTGATCTCATTTATCGAGATGTGGGCTGGCTCCCTCTGCGTAAATTACTAAAACTTAACTGTTCCATTCTCCTTCCCCGCATATACGCTACCCAAACCTACACAGACTTTGAATTCTATGATAACTTCTCTGATCCATATTACCACTCCCATCCTGACCATATAGCTAAACATCCGTCCCTGTATCACAAAACCATCCCTATAACCAAATACACTGAAGATCTGTTCCACGAGGCAGGAGTCAACATAGCGGAAGTCTCCACCCACCCTACATATGACTACCCACAGTGGGAGGTGACCCCGATAACAATAGACACCTCCCTACACGAACAATATTCTAAACAAGAAGACCCAAACAGATTAAAAGTCGCAGCACTAGAAAAAATCCACAGTCTTCACCAACATCTCCTTATATACACAGACGGCTCCAAAATCAATCAACAAACAGGCTGCGCATTCACAATTCCAGATCTTAAAATCACCAAATCATTCCAACTAAATAATAATATCTCAATATTCAGCGCCGAACTCTGGGCCATACTAGAAGCATGCTCCTATATTAACAACTTCCCAAACCCACCACGAAGCGCAGTCATACTTTCAGACTCACTCTCATCCATTCAAGCTCTAGTAGGTTATTCTAAAAATAGACGTTCCGTAGTACAAGAAATTAACTTCCTCATACACCAGATCACAATTAAGGGCACTGACATATCACTATGCTGGGTCCCTTCCCACTGTGACCTACACGGCAACGACCAGGCCGACAGGGCCGCCAAACAGGCGGCCCTCGGTCAGGCCGGTACTAAAATAAACATCAAACTCTCTACCCCAGAATTCAAATCTATCCTTACGAAAAACTCATTCCAGGGGTGGGCTCGGGAACTTGAAACCCGGTGCAAAGCTCACTCCTGGGACCACCAAATTGTTAAGGGGGGACTTTTCCCCCCCGTGCCTCGGTCTGTCCTATCCTTGATTTACAGACTCAGAACCGAGGCCACATTCCACAAATTTCAAGAACTAGAATGTGAGTGTGGAGACTTCCTAACAGTAGACCACCTATTCTCACAATGTAATACTATAACCCCTGAATTAGATAAATTAGTAACAAAACTTAAAACAAACAAGATCCCCTTTACAAAACAAATCATAATCCATAGCCAAACTCATGGCTGGCAACCTATAATCTGGCTGGCGGAGGCCCTCGGCCGGGCGTCTTTTGGCTACATATTCTAATTTAACTCTATCTCTCTGCACAATAACCCAAATAAAGCCCTCCCCCGTGACCCCTGGTCTGGTGTATGCTGCCTCTCCAAAGGGTCCCACTCCCACCCCCCAGTGACTCGGGTGGCCTCCTCCCGCCGGCCGGGTGCTCGGCGGGCGCGCAGGCGTGCTCGAAACCCTATTGGCCCTCTCGTGTGGCGCCACGTCTCCTGGCTGGCGGGCCGCCCGGAGGGGGGTGTCACCCTAGCCCCTCTCACCCCCAACTTTCCAGCTGGTCCTTGTCTCTGGGGGCAAGTGAGTCGCCGGGGGTTGCCGCCTGGGGCCGCACCCCCATTTGCATTTACCAGGGGTCTGCGGCCCCGGCCGGCGCCCCCCGGCGGTTCCCCCCCCGGAACGAGCGGCATCTCCCTGGACCGGTCCCCAGGTCTAGCCAACCATTCTCCATCCCCATCCCCCCCGGGGCCCAGAGGAGAGGTCTTGTCACATCGCAGGGGTCACAGATCCCCAACTCTTTGGGGATCACCCCCCCCCCCCTACTTTCCTTCTATCGTCCCTTCAACGGGGGCCAGTCCAAGCCTCCCCCACCTTCTATGGGCTCAAAAAAACCAACAACAACAACAAAACTTCATTCTATCCTATTCTACTCACTACACATATCAACCCACTCACAACTCAACATGCCTCCCGCGGAAGGTTCTCGCCCTGGAACAGGATATAATCCTACTCATTCACGCAGACTGGCAGCCGACTTCTTTTTTTTTCTCCTTTTAAATCCACTTTTTAATGTAAATCACTTTTATTAGCAAAAACAATCTTTTTAATCAAGGTACTAAAATTTTACTATAAATCTTACTTATAAAACATCCCACAATAACCACCAAAAAATCCACTAACCCAATTAAAATACATAATAACCGGTACGCAGGTCTAAAAAGAACTTCATTCTCACCCATACCCCCCCCTTACTAAAAACCAGAACTTGAACACACCTCACATCAACCCTTCCACATTATACAAACACTACCAGTTACCCAACACGGAAATAACAAGAAAAACATACAACCCACCACTGACCCCACTTGCTATTTTAACCCATTTTTATCCCACTCAACTCGACCGCACTCGTATAGGCCTGCCGTCGTGGCCTATTTTTTATACTCTACAATCTCGGGGTTTTAACAATGTAAATATTTTACCGAGGATGAGTTGGTTGTATAAAGGCACGTCGGGTGTAGATAGATGTACATAACTGATTTTAACAAGATAACTCTTATTACCCCACAGTAGTTTAGGGTAGATGGATTCCTGCGTTTTAGCCAGGACGCCTCCCCCTGTGGTAGTAATTAAAAGAGTAACTCCATTCACTAATTATAACTCAAGCAATAGCCGAGAGGTTAAGACACCGCACACAGGCACCAAAGGTCAGGGGTTCGATCCCGGCCCAACATCTTCTTTTTTCTCCTTCCCTTTTTTTTTTCTTTACCCGTTAGTCATAAACAAACTCACACCAACCCTTACAATATTATATCATTTAAATGTAAATAATTAAGATATGCTCTGTAAATAGTTCTCTCCTCAATTTTAACAGATCTCACGTCACATTTTAAATTTTTTTTATTAATAAAAAGTTCAATTTTAACTCGTGGTCCTGAAAATTTTAATTACTAATCGAGAAGATGCTCAGTGAATAATACTTTTTTTAGATTGTAACGTTTTATTAGATTTTAAAAAGTCAGTTTGTCAAATGCGAGCCTGGTTTCAACCAAAAGTTAAAGGAACGAGCTAATTTTAGAAACTCCCCCCCCCCCCTTTCCTCCCCCCCCTCCCCTCCCCCCCCCTCCTCTCCCCTCCTCCCCCCCTTCCCCCTCCCCTAGTATCCCGAGCGCTGGTCTCCCTTTTAAAGGTCGAGTACCTCCGGGTGTCTACCCCCCCCCCCCCTCCTTTCCCCCCCCCAAGTGGTCCGTGAGCCGACCTCCCACAGGAGGGGGTGGGCCC
The DNA here is from genome assembly GCA_017654935.2 of Phymorhynchus buccinoides. Taxonomy (NCBI): domain Eukaryota; kingdom Metazoa; phylum Mollusca; class Gastropoda; order Neogastropoda; family Raphitomidae; genus Phymorhynchus; species Phymorhynchus buccinoides. The sequence goes on along the minus strand of CM065705.1, from coordinate 24,975,278 downwards.
ACCGTTGGGGGTGACGCGAGGATGTCTTGCGTATCCCCCCCTCGGTGGGTCTGCCTTAACTTGGTGTGCTGAGATCCTCCGAACCACTTCCCCCCCCTCCCCCCTCCCGCCCCCCCCCCCTTTTCTTCTTATATCTCCAAGTAAATACCCTAATGCCCCACATGGCCGAAAGGCCCAAGAGGGCGTAAAACTTTATTATGGATTTCTGCACATTTCTGTTCATATTCTGATCGCTTCTCGGCCTTTTGGCTAAGACAGTGATTCAGGAACATAAATTTTTGTTTATACCCTGGTTGGTTTGTTCAGCCCGTCGTACATGGCGAAAGCCGATACACGACGTTAAACTGAACTTCCATCCATTTCTGCACAGACAAAGCAGCCAAAATGGCAGCAGAACAAAACATAGGTCAAACTGTTAATTTAAAACTATCTCTTTCTGAAATCAAAAAACATTTGAAACGAAGTTCATTCCAGAGGTGGGCTGAGGAGTTGGATGCCTACTCCGCAGCCCACTCCTGGCATATGAAATTCATTAAAGAAGGACTTTTCCTACCTGTCCCATATAAAATTCAAAATAGAATTTTCAGATTTTACACAGATTCAATCTACTGCAAATTCAAGAACACCCCCTGCCATTGTGGGGAAATTCTCAATCTTAAACATATTTTTAATCCCTGTGATCAAATAGAAACAGAACTACAACCTACCCTTCAAAAATTTAAACAAAACAATCTGTTATATAACGAAAAGAACATTTTAACAAAACACCATAACTTAGGTTGGTCTCCTATTATTTGGCTTGCCGAGACAGTTGGCCAGGCGTCATTTAAACATTTAATATAATTAATGATCTAAAACTACAATTAAGTTTAATGGGGACTCTGTGCTTGGGTCGGATCGGCATCATCCCCCTCTCCAGCTCTGTCCCATCTCACCCGTTTTTAACAAAGCAAACAGATCACATTTTCCCTCAAACACAGACTCACACCTCCCCACGACATTTTTTCTTTTAGTCCCTTCCCCGGAGACGCCGAAACCTTGGTAGTTGTGGAGCATCGTCTTTCTTTCTTTTCCTTTTTGGAAGAGGAGGAGAGACTTTGGCTGGGTCTCTCAGGATGGTGACAGATGGTATCTCTTGCCAGCCTGAGACACCTCCGGGTGGTCGCTCCTATTGGCGACGCACCCGAGGCAACGCCCCTAACCGAAGGGAATCCTTAACCATAACCTTAAAACAACTAACCAGCAAGAAATTAAATAATGAATACCCAAGTAATATTTAATATAATTAGTGGCCTCTGGCGGAGTGTCCCCTCACTCAACTTAGTAAATACTTTTAGTTAGAATTAGATATTATCAGTTATTGGGATTTGCGAGTGTGATATTGTTTTTATCCTATCTCAAGTGGTTTGCTGTTTATCACACGAGGTCGAAGACCGAGGGTGATAAACAGCAAGCCACGAGAGATAGGATAAAAACAATATCACACTCGCAAATCCCAATAACGGATATATACCGATATTTTACCTCTTTCAGATGATAATCAAACACGCAACGAAGAAGCGAGACGGCCATGCATGCAGATCTAAAATAATACTAACCACTTCACCGTAGCAAGAAAATCCCACTCATCCACAAATAATATAGTTCTCCAAGTTAGAAAGTCGTGAGCTATTTTGATCTTGCACATTGATACATTATGAAAAGAAACTGATTATTAATCGAAACATGAACCTACTGGAATTTGCTGTGTAAGAAAATAGCTTTTACAATGACATATTCGTTTTACACTGCAATCACAGGCCATAGTTATTGTCATTTCGCCAATGACGAACTTTCAATGATGACGTAATTTCAGTGATTGCGTAAGTTCACTAAGATGACGTTTTTTGGTGTCCTGCTCAGAAGGCGCTATTTGCAGTGACACTAACTTGAATATGTGGTTGTCAGCTGCTAATTTTATCATTTGCAATTTCACTAAAACTTACTCTTCACAATATTTTTTTCAATGTAAAATGTTCATCATAAACAACCTTTTGCATTTATCGGGTTAAGGCATAGGGTTAGGAGTATGTTTGGGCTTTTTGTTTTACTAAACATCACTTGATGCAAATAAAGAAAATATGGCTTGAGTACTGCAGACAGTCGCATGCGAGTGTATGAGAATGATAATGATATGTCAAGATAAATAACTGTGACGTCAAGTTTCTAATAGCAACGGTGTATTCTTACACGCGTTTACACTAAGCCTATGGGCTAATATACGCAAATGATATGTCAAGATATTGTTTTATATCACAAGCTTCCAGGCCTCTTAGCACTACTTGAAGATCGGTATATAACTATATACATAAAGGTGAAAACGATACAGCCTCTCATAAGATTATTTTCGGGATGTTACTTCGTACACCTATTGGGAAGTACTACTCAATTTAATGATACACATTGGAGGAGCTAAAGCCCCTATAGTACAGCGGGTAAGCTAACCTATTGTGCATTTTTTGATAAAAGCACCAATTTTGGCACAGAGGTAGACCAATATATTATAAACAAATTTGGATGTGGAGCCATTGACCAACTGCCCCCTGGCGGCCATGGCGGCCATTTTCCAAAATGGCCACCAGCAGACACCCAAAAGACACACAGAAGTGAGATAAAGTTTGCTGCTGAAGGTTTTAGTGAATGTTTATTGAATGTTTTGAATCAAGACATGCCAGATAGCTCTTAGTCACATTTTGGGAGATGCTGCTGTGCCAAAATTGGTGGTTTTATTAAAAACAATGCACAATAGGTTTAAATATCCTAGGTAAACCGCACTACTATTGTGAATAGGCTAGATTTATTTAAGTTGTGGAAATGTTATCTGACCTTCTTCCTCTCTCTGTCAATAGCTATTCATGGACACTGCCCACGCCAATTAAGATGCCAAATAACAAATGTATTAACACAAGTATGCTAATTATATCGATAATACAACAACAATAACAGAACCAGATAGTGATAATTGTGGTGGCTTGCTCTTATCAGATCAATCCTGGGCATTTCAAATGATATACTTATGTGGTCAAGGGACACTGCTACATTTAATTATCATGTTAATTAACACATAATCTGCTAAATGCAAATGTGCAGATAAGTTCACTGTTTTACAGTCCCTGTGTACTGTCTGGAACAGTTCAGAATCTTCATCTTAAGTTTGTGAGTTCAGTTCTCGGAGCACACCCCGTCGCAAGCACACAGTGGTGTGCATTCCAGCCTGGCCTTGTTGCACTTGCACTTCTTGATGCAGCCCTTCTGACATTTGCAGGAGACAAGCTCCCGGCAGACCTTGGATGCCTCGGGGAGCATTGTCCAGAGAGGTTCGTACATGCAGCTGGTCTTGATCCAACCCCAGTCGGTTGGTGATGGCAATGTTGGTGCAGAAACCAGGGCCTGATCCCAGACATGTCCACCCTGGTATACTGCTCGTCGGATGTGCTGCTTCAGGGCTGCACTTGTCGGTGGGATCAGCTGGACATTGCTCTTCTTTGCAAACATTTTGCGGCGTGCCTTGTTGATATCGGTTGCGGTGCTTGTTCTGTCGTAAAGCAGGATGACAAACCTTTCAATTGTGTGCATGGCATCTTCATCAATATGATCCGGTGCAGTGGACAGGTCAGCGAGTGTCTGGGTCAGCTGAGGTAGAGCTGTCCACACTGCCCATGCTGTCCTCTTGCCATGTCCGGCGAAGCAGGAGACCGTGTCGCAGCCCGTCAAAGCATGAAACATCGGTAGTGCCTGTGCTTTCTCAGGGCTCAGAGACCGTGCCATCTCATGGGCTGCCAAGAACCGAAAAGCCTTGCCCGTGCCAAAGGACACCCACACTTCGGCTTCCTCCTCCAGGGTGCATGCCAGAGCCACTGCCAGGACAACAACATCAGTGTCAACTGTGCGGATGAGGATCTTCTTGTGGCCATTGTGAGCAGCGTGGGCGGCATGCAACATTATGCGGCTGTCGGCTTCTTCGTGGTTGCAAGGAGCCAGGGTTGCAGTATCTAGGAGCGGTGGCTTGCTCGAGACAGCATCTCCTTCAGTGATAACCAACTCCTTGTCTGCAAGCTGGAATGAGTCGTGGAGGACGCCAGAGAGGAAGCTGAACAGCTATGTCTTGTTCTCGTCGACTCTGAGGAAGCTGGCCCAGTTCCCGGGGATCGTTGCACCACCACCCGCCTTCTCACCCCTTTTCCGCGCTTGGCTCTTGCTGTACCCTTCAACGAGTCTGTATTGTAGCGGTCCCACACCAGGTCCAGTCGCGTGGCTTGATGGAGTTTCGAGAGTATGTATGGCACAAAGACCTGCTGTGTATACTCGTTGAAGGTTTTTGCTGTTGCTGGCTTCAGCATCTGGTTGATGACTGCTCCATCTAGCACTATGCAGCTGGTTGGAGGAACCTCAGACCTGGGCTGACTGAGGTCTTCTAGACAAGCGAGAAGATCACTCTTGACACCCAGCCGGATGCAACCGCCATCTGATAGTGTAGGGGGGCAGGTTTGGTTTTCATGTTGGAAGAATTCCTCTAGATTCCCATCCCGGTTCTGGTACCCAATAATTTATACAGACGAGAGAACAGATCCACGTCATTCTTGAGGAATTTCATCTGCTGCTTGCCCTTTCCCGGAGGATTTGAAGCAGGCTGACCGAAGATTTACAGTTTGTTTCTGTGGATGGCATCTTCTATGGGTTTCGTTCTCTCCACCAGGCATTCTCTGACGAAGTTGTCAAACTGCAGCTGACCCACTTCGTGTGCATGACGGAGGGCGTCTACAGCTCCAGGTGGCGCGATCTCCTTAGTGTCGAGTACCAGCAGATCTTGACTCTCCTCTTCAAATGGATTCCCGAAGTCCTCCATCACGTTGACCATTGACTGTACATCTTTGAGGAAAGCAGTCTGCACACTTGCTGACTGGTCATGGTGCCTTGTGTCTTGTGGTCTGTTCCCCGGGTAACTTTCATCCTGGAAGTCTTCGATGAGCCTGGCAACCTCTGGTCCTGCCACCATCCACCGTCGTAGAGCACTGGGGTTGTCAGTCAGGCCTACTGCACCTCCGTCTCCTTTGATGGCAGCATTGTTCTGCTCGTGGGCCTGATCGACGGGGATGGCGGAGAACGGCCTGTTTGTCTTCTGGACAGTAACATTCCCAGCTCAGAATTCCTGGGCTATTTCAGGGTGTGTCGTCGGCAGTTCCACCATGTCTCGCAGATGCACAGGGTTGGATCAAGACCAGCGGCATGTACGAAACTCTCTGGACAACGCTCCCCGAGGCATCCAAGGTCTGCTGGGAGCTTGTCTCCTGCAAATGTTAGAAGGGCTGCATCAAGAAGTGCAAGTGCAAGAAGGCCGGGCTGGAATGCACACCACTGTGTGCTTGCGACAGGGAGTGCTCTGAGAACTGAACTCACAAACTTAAGATGAAGATTCTGAACTGTTCCAGACAGTACGCAGGGACTGTAAAACAGTGAACTTATCTGCACATTTGCATTTAGCAGATTATGTGTTAATTAACATGATAATTAAATGTAGCAGTGTCCCTTGACCACATAAGTATATAATTTGAAATGCCCAGGATTGATCTGGTACACCGCAGGACTACTACCAACACATAAAGGAAAGAGGAAAAATAGCCTCACTACTAGATAATAAAACATAACAAACTAAATTTTAATGGTAACTCTTAAAACCATTTTTAATGTTTATAAATTTAAAACTACTTATAATGCACCAGATAAAATCATTTTAATGTTTGTTTTAACAACTAAAGCAATAGACTTTGGTCAAAATATATTTTAGATACGTTTATAAATTTTTAACAAGTTCACTAAGTTAATCATATCCTACATCAATTGGGATCTTAAACTTAACTATAATAAACTATTTTTTACTTGTCATTAAAAATAAAAACCTAATTAAACCAGATAAAGTCACAAACATATGTACAGAACTCTGATGTATATATTTTTGTACAGACAAACATTTTTAATAGTTCTTTTAAAACTGGGTCACTCCGTGATCACTTGATCATGTAATAAAGGGGGTTCTTCTTTTAACAATAAAAAAAACATGTTTTTAAACGCTAGGTCCTGTGACCCTCTGGTCACTTAAACTTGTATAGCGGACCTTAACCTTTCACTTAAATGTAAATATTGTATAAAATGTTATGAAGGCCTTTGCCTCCTTTTTAAATTTTTTATAAATAAAGCTCCTTGAGCACAATATAAAAATTTGAATTTTAACTGTAGCCCTGGGGTTTTTTAATCATAGACTTCCTCTCCCTGCCAGACATGTTAAAAGCAAACTGCTAAATATCTTTTAAAAATAATATTTTTTATCACTATAAAACTCAGATTTTACAAAAAGAAACCAACTTGCTTCTCTTAAATTTCTTTTCAAAAACTAAAACCAAAAAACAAACTCTAAAAAAACAATATCTACTTTGAATTCTTCTTCACCAAATCTATGCAATTTAAAAAACAAAATAAAAACTATCTGTATTCTTGATTAAAATCTTCCATTTTTCCAGGATCTTTATCATTTCAAGTGCCCCAAATGGCCCTTTGGCCCAGCAGGCGTTAAATCTCTACTTTTCTCTCTGTCTATTTCTGCACAACTTTATTAAAATAAAATAAAACATTTTCCCATAACTTTATATAAAGAAATGTCCCACATGGCTTCGGCCGGGAGGACGTAAAGCAAATTTAAGAGACATTTCTGCTACCATCAACTAAATCTAAAGTAATGTATCATATGTCTTAGGTCGAGAAGACGTAAAACTTTATTCTCACCCATTTCTGCTTGACCTAGTTGTCTACACCCAAACACTATTCCAAAAGGCGGGCGTTAGACTGGAGGAGGTCTCCCAAGTGATTAAATATGAATATCCGCAGTGGGAACGAGAGGATCCTATTTACGATACTTCCCTACATCAAACATACTCTAAACAGAACGATCCAAATTTAATTACTATAGCTGCGAAGGAAAAAGTCTATAGTCTTCAAAACTACCTTCAAATTTTCACAGACGGTTATAAAATTAATGATCACACAGGATGTGCCTTCACGATTCCATCCTTAAAAATTTCAAAACTTTTCAAACTAAATAATAAAATGTCCATATTCAGTGCTGAGCTATGGGCCATCCTAGAATCCTGTAATTTTATAAATAGTCTTACAAACCCTCCAATCAGTGTTGTCCTCTTTACAGATTCCCTATCGTCCATTAAGGCTCTAGAGGGCAATACCAACATAAGACTTGAAATAATAAATGAAATACGTTTTTTGTTACATCAACTAAAACTTAAGGGAGTAAACATAATGATTTCATGGATCCCATCCCACTGCAGCATTAGTGGTAATGACCAGGCCGATCGAGATGCCAAAGCTGCTGCGATCGGCTTTAAAGGGACTCCTATTAACATCGGGTTGTCCGTTAGGGAAGCCAAAACCCAATTAAAAACCGCGATATTTGCCGAATGGAAAACCGAACTAGAAATATATGCGGGAGCACGCGATTATGACATCAATATAGAGAGAAAAGGCCTCTTCCTTCACGTGCCCTTCCCCATTCAAGCTCTAATTTATAAACTTAGAACAAATTCTATGATTTCCAAATTTAAACCCAGATTTTGCCAATGTGGCCTCATTATTGACATAGAACACTTATTTGTTTCCTGCCAACATATTAATAAAGAACTAAATAATTTTATATGTAAGATAAAAGAACATAAGATTATATTTAATAAAAACTCTATTCTAAATAAAGGTGCTGAGGGGTGGGCCCCTCTCATTTGGTTGGCAGAGGATATTTCCAGTGCCTCTTTTGGACATTATTTTAACTTTTTATCAAAAACAAATATTGTAAAATTAACTCCTTCCTTAAACAAATTATAACTTGATCGGCCTGCACATGGCCTCAAATGTTTAACAGTAACATGTAAATAGTTTTTAAAGTTAACTTCTCCGTAGTTGCCGCGCTTCCCTCATGAACAGGGATAGCTCAGAGTCCCCCCGCCTAGTGCTAGGACTTTGGTAACGGCTTTCCTCTGTCCGGCTTGGGGAGGAGGGGTCCCTCTCCCTCCCTCCCCCCAGCCCGGTCAAGAAAGAATCGCTGATCTCTTAATCAAATATTTTTATAAATGATAAAGCATTTAATCCCTGTCGGACCCCAGGCTTTGAAGCTGGTGGGGGAGGAGGGGGAGACTTCGGTCTCTCTGTATCCCCTCCCCCCCCCCCCCCTGGCCGATCTGCCTTCCCTTGTAAAAATTTCCTTCTTTTTAACAAGTTTTGCTGAGACTCGGCCGTCAAATTTGCTTAAGGCCTCTGGAGTCTGTGGGTATGTAATTTTAACCTGTCCGACAGGGACCCATTTCAAGTTTTAAAAACTTAACATCTTTTTTTAGTATCAGTTTCTTCGGAGACTGACGCGACAAGATTAAAACCTCTTGAAAAAATGTTTGGGGGCCATAAATAAAAATAAAAGACCTTTTTATTATTTTTAAACTAAGTTTTTTGTTCTTAAAATAAGGGTGGTCCTGAAATTTTAATCATAACATAGCTCTTGGAGCCTAACTTAGGCAAATTTTAAAATAAAGCATTTTATCCTAAAAAACATATTTATAGTGCAGAGCTAAAAGAGTCATGGCCTAAAAATAAATTTAAATAAAAACAACAAATATATCAGCTTACTTAAAAAGATCTAAAGTACTGAATACATTTTTTCCACATTTCTCTCTAACTCTATTAATAGAAAACTTAACTTTATAAAAAGAAATGTCCCACATGGCTTAGGCCGGGAGGATGTAAAACAAACAAAACATTTCTGCTTAGGACTAGGAAAATACTTGTGGCGGTGCCATAGCCAATGAGGTTTAACTGAGGCGTGGTCACAGCTACAGTTATCTGTATTAATAAAAAAAATCGGGACTTTACTGGTTTCATACTGCCTCCGGGCATTGCCTCCAGTGTTGTTCCCACCATATTTGTATTTACAAATGTCCCATATGTGTCTGATTCAGACCAAGAGGACGTAAAACTCAATTTTCGTCACATTTCTGCGACTTTGTAACGGCTTTTCCCTGCCCGGCTCGGGGAGGAGTGGTCCCCCTCCCTTCCTCCCCCCGGCCGGTCATAAAAGGATCGCTGGTTTTTTAAATACTCTCTTAAAATAATGCAACCAATACCAAATAAGCATTAAATCCCTGTCGGACTAATGGCCCTGAAGCTGAGGTGGGAGGGAGGAGACTCTGGTCTCCTTTTTTCCTCCCCCCCTTGGCCGAACAGCCTTTTCCCTTGTATAAAACTTCCCCCTTTTAATGTATTGCCAAGACTCGGCCTCATTGGTTTATGGCCTCTGGAGTCATTGGTTTCGCACTTTTAACTTGTCCGACAGGGACCCATCTCAAATTTTAAAAAATACTTAATATTCCGTTGCGACGGTCTCATAGGTGACCAATGCGTTCAGATTACTTTGTATTTAATTTTTTTTATCTTTTTATAAATAAAGACAATTTGTTTGTAGATATGTTTTATAGACCTTCCTTCGAATTTTAAACTTTTGTATTGTTCTTAAAAAAGTGGTCCTGGAATTTTAATCCTAAATAGCTCTCGGAGCCAAAAACTTGGGCAAATTTTAAAAATAAAGTATTTTACTCTAAAAACAAGTTTTAAAGGTAGATCTAGACGAGCCATGGCATAAAAATAAAAAATTATTTAAAATACTTCAGTTTAAAAGTAAAACAAAAACATCTAAAGTACTTACAAAATTTCCGTAACCTTTTCCCAACTCTATTAAAAAAGAAAATCTAATTTAATCAAAAGAAATGTCCCATATGGCTTTGTGCCGGGAGGACGTAAAACAAACTTCAGTCAGACATTTCTGCTTGAGCGGGCCCATTGTTGGTTGTTAACGCGAGGATGTCTCGCGTATGCCTCCTTCAGTGGGTGCGCTCTCACTCGGTGTGTTGAGACCCTCCAGACTGCTGCCCCCCCCCCCCATGTGACAAGTGACCCGTGAGCTGATCTCCCCCAGGAGGAGGAGGACCCACTGACGGTTGTTGACGCGAGGTCACCTTGCGTACTCCTCCCTCAGTGGGCACGCCCTCACTTGGCATGCTGAGATCCTCCGGATCTTTTTTTATCAACAGTAAAATGCCATTGCCCCACATGGCCGAAAGGCCGCAGAGGGCGTAAAACCCTATTTCCACAATTCTTTCTGCTTACTATTGTTCGTTGCACAGAGGAGCACTTTTCGATTCTTTAGCCCTCTGTGCGAAACAAGAATTTCATTTCGTTCTACTAGCCAGTCAAGAAGAAGCTATAATTTCCACCCCAAACTCTCGATATTCGTGGGGTGAAACACTGTCACAGTAACCGGCATCAAAGCTAAGAAGACCATGCTGTCCTGTCGAGCTGAGAGGGCCATTTTGCTGTGTACCTGAACCGAGGGCTGGCAGGCGAGGAAGACGGGTCGTGTCAGTTGAGGGCCTAGCGTCTGGCTGACGAGTTTCAGGAAGCCTCGAGCGTGCTGCAGTTTCCCCAGACGGCTAGGTGTGTCAATAGTTTATTTTGGCATTCGGTTAGGATTTGGAGTTAAGTTTAATTGTCACGGGAAGGGCAGAGGTGGTAGTGAATTTTCTTGGTGATAGGGTGTGATAGGAATAGGGTGTCAGAGTAGGCATAGAGGAAAAAAAGCCACAATGACACAGGAGTCATTTCCTAGGGATGAAGGTTGGTTAAAATTACTTACTAGTCATGTCTAGGGAAATTGTCAGTTTAGGGGAAAAAATGTTGAGTAATTGTAGTCGGTTTGCCGAATCGAATTTTCAGGTTTACACTGTGATATGTGCGTAGTTAATTTTAAGGTGTGAATGTGTAAAATATTCTTAAATATTTCTAAATTAAGTGAATGAATGTGTAAACACATGACACCGCAAACAACGCCACAAGTAGGCAGCGGACAGATTTAGTGGGAGGGAATAAGTCGACTCGTTTAAAAAACAATAGTATGAGTCATCAATGTAGGCTTCCCTATGTTCTTATGTGGGGGCGGGGTATGTGTGTGTAGGCCAAGTAAATATTTTCTGTTGTGTTGTTTGTTGCTGACTCATGCGCCAAGTCCAACCATGAGTTCAGTTTTTCCCTTACACGCATCCACACGGGCATAATGGTGGGTGATGTTGTAACTTTTCCAAAGCTAGGCCAGAGATTTATTACACACTGGGTTCCACACCTAAAATAAATTAAACCTGTTTGGAATAGACAAAGTTGCTATTGTCAGCTCAGGATTAAAATAGAATATAAAGTGTGAATGTGTAGAAAGAGAGAAGGAAACTAAAGAGATAGGCGCATAGATTTTAAATGATAAATTTTAGCTGGTTGTTGTTTTAATGCAGTTGGCTTTGCACCACTATGTTTTGCCGGAAAGCAGAGATAGGATGTGGTTTTTGTGAGCATGTATTTATGCTGCACGAGAATTTCGGGTGCATGTCGTTTGGAGACATACTTCGTGTTTCCAGTTTTGGGGGAAATGACAGGCTAGAAGTTTGTTAGACTAACTGTGTTGGTCACGTCTGTGCATTAGTGCACCTACGTGTGTAGTGAAGCGAGTTGTGTAATACGGGGATGTTTTGATGTAAATGATATAGTGGTGTCCGGCTATGCGGGAGTAAAGGGGAAATTTCGAAGATTAAGTTAATAGGAACATAGTGTTAAATAGTTTTATTTTGTTTTAAGCAGGCCTTCAGCTGTTGGGACTTCTGCTGTCCTTAAGCGGTAAAAGGGCCGCGAGGCCGAAAAGGAGCTGCATCGTTTGGGGAGAGGAGGCCCTCAAGTTTTAAGGCGTGATGCTGACCTGCGACATTGGAAAGGGCCGCGAGGCTGAAGACGAGCTAAACTGCGTGGAGTGGAGAGGAAGGTGTTGGCGCGTTGAACATTTTAAGGATGAATAGCGTTATATGGCATAGTGTGTTTGTGCCAATTACGAAATTACACTAACTTTATTGAGTTATCGCCACAGCAGTGACTTGGCGCGAAGGGACATAATAACAGTGTGTGTATGAATAGTGTGGGGTGACTTCCCTACATTTTATGAGTATATTAGTTGGGTAGAGGGTGTTTTATTAGTGGGTTATTGCCCTTGAACAGTGAGGGGCGAAGTAGCCAGTTCACTGCAGGGACTGTAACCAGTTTGAATTGACATTGTTTGAACAAGCCTCATTTTATTGTAGTTGTTTACCTGTGGGGTTGTTGCTTTGATGGTGAAAGGTGGGGTTAGCCATCTGTAGCATTTAGTTTATTAGTGTATACATTTGGGTGTAACCTTAGTGGTATTTCCTGTGAGTTGGTACTTGTTCATTCTTGGTGGGGTGGATGAGTAGTTACTAGTGTTAAGCTTTCATTTCTATTTTTTTAGGTTGATTCATTTTGGGTGAAGTGAGAGGTTCACACTTAGGACTTAATTGTAATTACAACAGTTGGTGGGAGTTTTAGTTGGAAAGACAGATCATTATTGTTTGGCACCTTTGTGTGTGATCTGGTCTTGAACTATACTCAAACCATCTGTTCTTTACTAAGCGTAGTTAATTGTAATTATAATGGTTGGTAGGGGTTTAGTTGGGTAGGTGGGTCACTACAATAGTTTTGGTGATTTGTTTGGCACCATTGTATGTGATCTGGCCTTGAACTATTCCAGTACCATCTATTTTTATTGTTGAGATAATAGGCTTAGAAGTACAGTTGAAACCGCTTAAGAAGAAGTCGCGTGTAAGCGGGTTTGCTGTAGGGGGTAAAGGGACGGAATTTAGTTCAAAGGAAACAAATTAGGTAAGCTTTCAGTTGTTGTTTCTTTTTCTTACATTCTTTTGTTTCAGCATTTATTTTGGATTGGGTCATTAAGTGGGGTTTATATTTTATTATCATTTGGACACTATTGTGGTGTGCAATATTTGTAAAGGGGCATTGTTTATTTATTGTTTTCAATCGCCTGGGTTTGTTTGTTCGGCGTCTTGATTGTGTGGAAGTGAAATTATTGGTTTGATTTTTAATAAATTGTTTTCGCTTTTACGCCTACTTGAAATCATTGTGTTTGTGTTGTTGGGGTGTTTACTTTATTTTCTGGTTCGTGTCTCGTTTTCACAGCTAACTTTTTTTTAATGGAGTGATTTATGTCCAGTAGGAAGGCATTGTCTGTGTAAGCCACCGTCGGTTTGCCAGCAAAGATATAGTTTACCCGACACACACACACACACACACACACACACACACACACACACACACACACACACTTTACTTTTCGCTGAGAAGCGGCGGTCTGTCAGTTGGGGAAAGGGATAGGGTTAGGATCAGACTAGGATTATTTGCACCAACCTTAAATGAAGCAGACTTTGAGATCGAGGGGCATAAACATGACTAGAGGATGACGTATGTTGTTATCGGTAGATGATGTGAATGAAATTCAATATTTCATGCTTTGTTTGCATTGCCATAAAAGATTAGACAAAGTGGAATTATGCTTTCAGAGCATAACTCAGAATTTTATTCTTTATAGTCTTATTCGCTCTTCTCCTCTTTCTCTGTTACAGTCAATCAGTTTGCAACCTGTCTTGCATTTACAATGGATGGATTTAAAACAAAAGGAGCCCAACATCTATCTGAACACAGTACCAAAACCACCCTCTTACTCTTCTGAATTTGTATGTAGCCTTTGCCTTTAACATCAGAGACCACTCTATCATTATTCTCCATCTTCGGAACACTTTGGGTACAGTGTTTTTCAACGTCACTTTTATTCAGCTCAGGTCATATAGTTTAGAAGCAGAGATCTGTAGCTTGCAAAAATAATGCTGACCTAAACATTTTGGGTTAGAAGCAAACATCTAGTCTGAATGGCTTGCCTACATGTCTATAATATGAAGGTAACTGTGGTGGATGTTGATTTTGGTCAGCCATTTTTTTGGCCGCCATGACACTTTCAAAATGGCCAATGAAATTCAGCTTATTTTGGCACATTGCAGATAAATAGTTACTGATGTATATAATATTTATGTGAATTATACCATTATTGAACGCAAAAAGTTCAAGCATGCAATTGCCCATGCATTTGAAACACTAATTCAACACCAAAGTTCAATTTTAACTTCTTTTATTCTCAAAAATATAATCTGCGACAGTGACGATACACACAGACTATAAAGTTTATGGTTTTTGCTGAATCCACTGAACACAAACATTGATTCGACATCAACACTTGATGCCAAAAAAGGTTAACAAGTCTTGACATAAAATAATCCATAATAAAACATAAAACATTCACTTTATTATCTATAATTGCAAATATAAGATAACCGATGTCACTGTAACAGCATTTTAATCCACAAATATGCACTTGCTATGAAAAAGAAAATATCAAAGTTACTAATTGTACCTTATTGTTTAATGATAAAATCATTCTTGTTGTGTCCAAGCAAAAACAATATGAACAAAATGCATCAAACACAGAAACGTTGATTTTGCATCTCAAAGATTTAATGTTATCTATGCATAAGTAACTGCACACACATTTCCAAGTAATGTCAAGCTTCTTGATATTTTCAAATCACTGTATAAAAATACTTTACTTCAACAGCTACTTGACAGCTATAATAGCTTTGTGTTTTGAAAATAATAATGATCATTTCTTGACTCAAACAGAACCTCGGTATGTTTCTCGGCAGCTCTTATACTTGGCATGCTTTGTTTGATTCGTTGTATAATCCAACAGTTACTGTTTTTTTTTTGCAATTGTCCTTGCACTGGCAAAGTTGTGTGCAACGAAGCTCAAAGCAAGGACATGAACACCGTCAAGTTGCACAGAATGCACAAGTATATGTCATAAATTCCTTTGTTAATTGTTGGGGTTCAAATACGTCACGACCATTCTCTTTCATAGTGGGTTTCCACCCACTGCCCAAAACTACAGGCAGGCATAGATGAAGTTCAAGGGCTGTCTTCCAAATAAGGGCTTCATGCTTAGGTGGCAGATTCTCCACAACATTTTTCAAGCTGTGAAAGAGATCACCTTGTTGAATGGACTGTTTCTGTGTGCTTGGTCCCTAAGTTTGCAGACTGTGATGGAACGCGCATCCCACTTTCTCCTCTACACCCCCCCTCCCTACTATTCCGGCCCGCCACTCTTTGATCGCCACTCTTTGATCGTGTGGGTCCGCTGACTATCCTGTGACATCACAGGATTCCCCGATTACAAGCCATGTTTCTTTGTTCTCCCATTTCCCCCCAGTCAGGCGGTTTTGACATGGACATTGTAGTACAAAACATGTGACGGCGGTTTATACTAAGACTCGTGATCTGTAGCGTTCTCTCTTGTCTACTACTACTAACCTATGAACGTCCACTACAGATTTGAAATCAAGTGGGAAAATGCATAGTGGGAGGCAAAACTCTTAGTCTAGTCACAAGCAAACTAAAACCTGGCTGAGTCAACACTGTAGGAACAAACCCTCCACTGTTACCTGCCAGTCATACTATTAGCCCAACTCGTAAGTAATATTGAATGTGTTTGGGTGTTAAACTAATTGCTTTATATTTACTTTTGTTTGATTCTATTTTTGATCTAGATCCTATGTTCCATGTTGAATAAGTAGTAGAGGTGTCAGTGAAAAGAATTGGTAAATATGCTGTTCTAATTATGTGCACATATTCATTCTTATGTTTGATTTTTACTTTAACTCTTTTGGTGCAAGAACCGGATTCTATGCCAACTTTTATTTATCTTTTTTATACATATATGTGTATGTGTGAAACTACTTGGTTGCAAACTTGCAGCTTTTGGTTTATTCCCTTTGCATTCCTTTCCAAGTGTTGGACTGAGAGTGATATTTGTTGGCTTGATAATAGATTTTGATCTATTTTGTTCCTGAATCATACCAGTTGATTCCAGTACACATGTCACGTTTTATTTCAGGTTGACAACTGAAATTCATATTATTTTTCATAGTGCTATTGTGCAAGTGCAGCCTTCTAGCTGATTGGGATCCACTAATCCCCGCCGGCTGAAGCCCATATCTCTAATCCATAGAGATAGACACCCATAAGTCCCTGAATGGTCTTGCTCCTTCTTATCTCGCTGATCTCCTGAACCTTTACACACCTCTTAGACAGTTACGCTCCTCTTCTGACACTTCTCTCCTCCAGATCCCTCGTTACCGCACCAGGACTCTCGGTGAACGTTCCTTCTCTTTTCAGGCCTCCTCTACTTGGAACAAACTCCCTCTTCCTCTCCATTCTGCCAACTCCCTTTCTTCATTTAAGTCTTCCCTCAAAACCACTCTCTTCAAATCGTAGCCTGCTCTGTTCTTTTGGAAAGTAATTTTTGTCCCTTCTCTGCGCGTGTGTTTGTGTGCAGTGTGTGGTTTGTGTGGGCGTGTGTTGTGTTGTTGTGTGTGGGTGGTGTGGTGTGTGTGTTTTGGTTGTTGCTGTTGTTGTTGTTGTTGTTGTTGTTGTTTGTCTTTGTTTTGTTGGGGGGGGGGGGGGTATTCATTTATTTGTTTATTATTGTAAGCGCTTAGGGCTTGTTTAAGATTAAGCGCATATAAATGCTCATTATTATTATTATTATTATTATTATTATTATATTTTCCTGTGATTCACAGCAGGGCATCGTGGTCAGGATTCTGCCTAAAGGAGAATACTATTGCATTCGTCAAAATTCTTTTTTTTTCTTTTTCTTCCCTTTTTTTCGTCTGATTTGCCTAACATTTTCAGCAAAGTTGCAGGACGTTATGGGTATGTGAAATTTGAAATATTAAATGATTTCGCCGAATTTTCGGCAAAATATGGCCGAAAAACCGCGAAATCGGCAAAATTTCAATCTTGAATATATCAAAAACGTCTGAACAGAATTCGTTCATATTTTCAGAATTTACTAAAAAGTAGATTTCCAACATTCCTGTTATAAAACCGAACCGGAACAGCCGTGTGTACCGCAGAGAAAGCGTTCGCCTACTTCGCTCGTAAAGCACTTTCTTTCACTGCGGTACAGTCCACACTTCGTGCAAGCATTTCCAAAATGGCGGCTCCCGTCGATGATCCACGAGTATTGTTGACGATTAATTTAGAGGGCTTATAAACATTCTTCTTTCATAATTACCCACAATCGACAGTTTGATTTTGCTTTTATTATGGTTGCGGTCTAAGGGGCCGAAGGGGTTTGATTTTCCAAGATTTTTTTAACCGTCTACAATACGCCTAGGCCTAATGTACATAGATTGTGCTGGTGGAGTGTATGACATGAACTCACATGCATGCAGCCTGTGTGCCAATTGCATGTCTAAATGAAGACTTTGGGCGTGGGGCAGGATAAACATCCCCAATAGGATTGAAGCAATAAATAAATGAACGTGAACCCGCCGTTCACCCTGCGTCTGCCTTCCATTTCACAGATCAATTATCGACTACATCGTCTTTAAAAAGCTGAATTATTCGAATGCCAGTCATGCCAACTCGGCCCCGGGTACAGGTCAGCTCGGCCTCAAGACCTGCATGGTCATTTCGTCCTCGGGTTCACTCGAGTTTATTAACGTTAAAATCGAGTAATCTTTCTACAGTGGAACCTACCACTTAAGACCTTTCTCATTAAGAGTCCCTACCACTTAAGATCTACTTCTCCTAGACATTGACACACACACACACACACACACACACACACACACACACACACACACACCACACAGCCCCCCCCCCCCCCCTCTCTCTCATTTTATGCTGTTGTATCCCCCACCCTTTTTCCACAAATTACACCAGATTGCACTATTTTGCTTCTCAGATTAAAAACGTTTCCGGGGGAGCATGCCCCCGGACTTGGTGCTTCGCACCTTTGATTAGATGAAAATCCGTTTAACGTCCTCCGGTCTGAAACAGACACATATGGGACATTAGTAGATATAAAGATAGTGGGAACGATCCTGGAGGCAATGCCCGGAGGCAGTGCAACTCCAGGAAAGTCCTGAATTTCTAACGATACAGATGTATGTATTTAATGTATACAGATAAAAAAACCAGGTTATGTTTAACGTCTTCTCGACCGAAGTCATATGAGAAAAAAACGTGCTGCACCTTTGATTAAATAGCCCCCATCCCTTAAAAACTTAGGTCAGGCCCTGTCAGACACACAGATACAAACACCCATACACCCCACCCACCCCCACCCCCACACGCGCGCACACACACGCCCCTCTCTCTCTTTCTGCTTTAGCTTGTGGCTAATATATGAGGTCTAAAAAACACCTGAAAACAAAATTACATAGAGTTGGGCTGGTCGGAAACGAGGCCGACTTGGACGGACACGAGGCCGAATTGACTCATTGGGCGAGGCCGAAACGACCAAAAAAAGCGGGGCCGAAATGGCACGGGGCCGATCTGACCAGACACCAATTATTCACTATCTATTAGTCATTAACTCTTTCATCGCCAAAGTCGCATTTTAGCACCACAGTGATTATAATACACATGTCACTAAAAGGCATCAACTTGGGGTCTATTATCCAAAGACCCTATTGTCTTAGTTTTGGGAAGTAAGGATGGGCCTTATTTTATATATTTCACAGAAGAATCCCCAATACTGCAGATGGATTTTGCTTCTCTACCCAGGTAAATTTAAATGGAAAGTTTGGGCTGAAATATGGTTGGCGGTGAAAGGGTTAATAAAGGCAGAATATGTGAAGGAAACTATTCGTATGCTGAAATTTAAATATTACACTGATTGGCCATAATTTGGCACAAATATGGCCGAAAATGGCCAACATTTAAATCTTGAATAACTTGAGAATGGCTGCACGGATTGTGTCAGACATTCCCAGTATTTTATGAAAAGTAGTATCGCGGATTCTGAAAAAGATGACGTCAATCGCCTATTACGTCCCTTGACGTGACTCAATATCCTGTCCACTCCATTCGTGAACATGCTTTGTGAGTGCGTCGATTCATCTTGAAAATTGAAAGCTTTTGTGTTGAATTCCCACCAATTATTGTGAAAGAGTCTCGTGATTACTTCGTACACACTGAATGTAGTCAATTTAACATATTTTCCCGACATTCCAGCCGACGGCGAGTTCACGACAGGCAATATACCTAGTTGCATGGTGACGCAGGGGGACGAGACAGCCTACAGATCTGCTGTTGCTGACATGGCTGCCTGGTGCCAGGAGAACCATCTGCTTCTCAACGTCAGCAAGACAAAGGAAGTCATTATTGACTTCCGGAAGAACCCTCCTGCTCCTCTTCCTCTGCAGATCAATGGTGACCAGGTTGAGAGTGTCCAGGAATATAAGTACCTGGACACGTCTCTCGACTCCAAGCTGGACTGGTCCAGGAACGCCGCTGCCATCCTTAAGAAGGGGCACCAGCGCCTCTACTTCCTTCGGAAGATGAGGTCATTCAACGTCAAGCCCGCCATCCTGATGATGTTTTACCAGGCCATGGTGGAGAGCATCCTGTCCTACAACACCCTTTGCTTCTTTGGCAACCTGCGTGCGGATGCCTCCAGACTGCACAAGCTGACCAGAACTGCCAGCAACATCATCGGGCGTCCAGTGACCTGCAGGCCCACCACGACAGGAAAGCAGTCAGGCGGATCCGGGCTATCCTCGCCGACCCCATCCCAAGGGAGAAGGGGGGGGGGGGGGGGGGGGCAGATACAAGGAATGTGAGTGGGAAAGTGTGTGGTGGTGGTGGTGGGGGGGGGGGACAGATAGGATTGGAGGAGAAACAATAAAAAGGGGAGGGAGGGAATGGGATAATGGACAGGAAGAGAGGGCGAAAAGGAGGAGTGAGGGGAGAGGGTTAGGGGTAAGGAGCGGGGAAGGGGGAAGGTAATCAGGGTGAGGGGGTAGTTAAGTATTTCTATGGAGACTATTTTCAACTGTGTAGTGATCGAATGTCATTCTTTCATGCGCGCGTGTGTGTCTGTTATGGGTGGGGTTGTGTGAGTGTATGGACGTGGGGGGGAAGGGGGGGGGGGGGGTTCTGTGTTATCTTGTTCAATATTATAAAAGTCATTATTATCATTTTTGCTTATTATGATTGATGCTATTATTGATGTCATTATTATCAGAAATAGGCCTATTGTCCTGCTTGATGGTTCTACTGATGCGTTGTTATATCATCACCATCATGATCATCATCATGATCATCATCATCATTATCATCATCACCATCATCATCATAATCATCATCATCACAATCATCATCATCATCATTTCTGTTTTTTATTATTACTACTACTATAATATTAGTATTGGTATTGGTGGTGGTTCCCATTTTACTTATTCATTATTTATCATCATCTTCATCATTATCACTGTTGTTGTAGTGATTGTCCACTTAACTCTTTTAATGCACACACTTATCCACTTGCACACACACATACACACATATGCATGCGCATGCGCACATATGACGCATATATACATGCACACGCACGTACACACACACACACACACATACACTCACATGCACACACACACACTCTCTCTCTCCCACACATACACCAGCTTCACACAGTATGAATGTGTCAGTACACCAAACACTAGGTCACACAGAAACCCAGACATTTTTGTATCAAATAACAACACTTAAGGCTCTTGGAAATGTCCATCTTAGTCAGACACACAGACAATAGGATGAAAGAGAGCGGGAAAAAAAGGCCTACCTACAAATAATTTTTAGTCCGTCACCAAGACGGACGGATTGCGATGGGCTGGTTTGTATTTTTTTTCCCCTTTTTTTTTCTGTCTGTCCCAAGGATATCTCCCGAACCGCTTGACCGAATCGCGTCAAATTTTGTGTGAAGGTGTGCCTCCTTAATAGGAAGAGATTGGCGCAAACCATTTTGCCGTCGTGACCTTGACCTTGACATACGACCTTGAAAACCGAAAATCTATTTTTAGCCATATCTCGGGCACCGATCAACATAGGATGTTGAAACTTGGTATGAAGGTGGTTTGGCTTATGCCCGTTCTGATGATGGCATACCGATCAAGGTCAAGGTCAAGGTCAAAAAAGATCGCTGGAGCCTGAAAATCGGAGGGTCATTTTTTTCTCCTTCTGTCTGTCCCAAGGATATCTTTCGAACGGGTTGACCGAATCACGTCAAATTGTGTGTGCTGGTGTGTCACCATGAGAGGAAGGCATCCGCACAAACCATATTGCCGTCGTGACATTGACCTTGGATTGACGTGGCGTACGACCTTGAAAACCGAAAATCTTTCAGGGGCCATAACTCCAACACCGTTAGTGTTAGAGTCTTCAAATTTGGCATGAAGGTACTTTGGGCTTATGCCCGTTCTGATGGTGGCATACCGATCAAGGTCACGGTCACGGTCAGGGCGATCACGTGCAGCCTTGAAAGTGGTAGGGCGTCTAGACAAAAAAAAAAAGAAAGCACTTTGGGTTTTAAGCCATATTTTCCACATTCGTACTTGACAGAAGCGCTTCAGATTGTGTGTGGAGAAGAAAACATCCGAGCATAAATTATCACCATGCTGACCTTGACCTTGAAGTGTGACCTTGAAAACCGAAATTTCCTTCTTTACGCTATATGTTTCTTCTTCAAGCTGTATCTCGTGAACTAGGAAGACAGAATCCCTTCCAATTTTGTGTCAGGATGTGACACTCTACGTCTACGGGGTGTCGCAAGTGCGTGGCATTGCTGGTGACGGACATGTCTGCCGCTCGGCGACGCCCTTCGTTAAAAAATAAAAGGGGGGGTAGGAAAAAAAGGGGAAAGGGGAAGGGAGGGGGGGGGGGGGGGGGGGGGGGAAAAAAAAAAAAGGGGGGGGGAAAGGAGAAAAGGAACACAGGAAAAAAGGAGGAATGGAAGGAAAAAAGAAAAGAAAGGGTTAAAATGAAGGCGGAAGTGGTGGTGGGTTGCATGATGAGTGAGCAAGATAGCGGAGAGCGGATGAATGATTGGGTGTGGTGTGAGAGTTACATATTTGTTAATGTAAATTTATGTTTCATACTTTTATTTAATATTTTTTATTTTACACAAGTTTCCATGTGCGTTGTACAATGCCAGGGGCAATAAAGAAACAATAAAGAAACTTACGACATGACTTATGTAGGCTAAGTCTAGATATAGATCTAGACTATTTTGTTAACAGTGTGTTGAGGGAAGCAATGCATCTACAAAGCAGTTGCGAAAAAAAGACGAAACATGCTTTGGCAATGTAACAACGAGCCAATTTTATCACTGAATTCATGTCGAATAAGTGATGATTCATTGGATTTTACTGGGAATCGTGCGTCAATCGTAAAACAATAGACCGACATAGATCAAGAACTTGAGCTACTCTGATAAAAACAAATTTCTGGGGTTTTGTAAATTATTATGGGCCCTTGCACTGCTCCGGTCTGCAGCCAAAGGGATGGGCTGGCCTTTGGGGACTTTCCTCAAACGCCAGCTGTGTCCCCAAATCCCTTTGGCCGAGAGAGTGGGGAAGGCATACTCCGCAAATTATCGCCCCGCCCGTCAGAATAGTGTCGGTCCCCCCTATAGCTGCTATCTGGCAGTCATTGTCGGAAACGACAGACTAGCATACAAAATTAATGTGCACAAATCAGCAACGCACGCACGCGCACACACACCCACACACACACACACACCACACACACACACCAACGACGCGAGCGCGCGTCCTTGATGTAGGCCCTAGTGCCCTTTTTTTCAAAAAAAAAAATCAATTACTTTCAATCTGTTTTAATTATTTGCATGAAATGACTTTTAAAATTAAGCAAGGAGGAGGAATTGTCAGAATTGTTCATTTTTAATGTACAAGTGTGAAATTTGGCATGATGGTTGCTTATCTTATGTGTGTTATCAATTCCTGAGGTAGGGACATTTTGCAATTCAGCCTTTAACCCGTTTCAGTGCCACGGGTATTTTTTATTGTGGAAATTTAAAACAAATTTTTTTATAGAGCTGTGAATACCCGTGCATTTCATGCATTAAGCATGAAATGTGGCATGATAGTTTCTTATGGTGTGTTTATCAAATTCTGACTTACGGACAGTTTGAATTCAGCCTTTAACCCTTTCGGTGCCACGGATATTTTGATCGCAGAACATTTAATTATTTTTTTTTTATAGTGTTCTGAATTGTCATGCACTAAGCATAAAAATTGTGCATGATGGCTTCTTATGGTGTGTTTATCAATTTCTGACAAAGGGACATTTTTCAATTAAGCCTTTAACCCTTTCAGTGCCAAACGCATTATCATAGAATATAGTTATAAATTAAAAAAATTCTAGTGTTGTGAATTTTCTTGCAATAAGCATGCAATTTGGCATGGTAGTTTCTTATGGTGTGTTTATCAATTTCTGACATAGGGACATTTTCAGTTCAGCCTTTAACCCATTCAGTACCAAGGGAATTTTGATCGCGAACAGTTATAATTTTTTTTAAATTCTAGTGTTGGGCATATTCATATAAGAAACATGAAATTTGGCATGACGGTTTCTTATGGTGTGTTTATCAATTTCTAACGAAGGGACATTTTCAATTTAGCCTTTAACTCTTTCAGTGCCAGGGGCAGTTTTATTGCGGACAACTTTAATTAAAAACAATTCTAGTGGTGTGCACTTTCATGTAACAAGCATGGAATTTGGCATGATATTTTCTAATGGTGTTTTTTTCTGACGTAGGGACATTTTCAATTCAACCCTTAACCCTTTCAGTGCCAAGGGCATTTTCCGCAGACATTTATAGCTAAAACAAATTCTAGTGGTATGCATTTTTGCGAAATAAGCATGACATTTGGATATGATAGTTTCTTATGGTGTGTTTATCAATTTCTGATCCGTAGGGACATTTTCAATTCAGCCTTTAACCCCTTCAGTGCCAAGGGCATTTGGCTCGAGAATGGTTATAATAAAAATAATTCTAGTGTTGGAAATTTTCATGAAATAAGCATGAAATTTGATATGATAGTTTCTTATGGTGTGTTTATATCAATTTCTGATGTATGGACAATTGCAGTTCAGCCTTTAACCCTTTCAATGCCAATGGGCATTTTGATGGCGGACAATTAAATTTGATTTTTAAAAAAACACCCAGTGTACCAAGCATGCAATTTGGCATGATGTTTCCTCAAGGTGTGATTTCTGATGTAGGGACAATTTTTCATCATCCTTCTTGTAAATCCCTTCAGTGCACCAAAGGTATTTTGATCATGGACAGTTATGATTAAACGAAAATTCTAGCAAGGAGACTAATAAGGAAAAAACTAAGCATAACCCTTTTTTTTTAAAGTAAGTGTCCTCCCCCTTAAAAGGCTAACTGTTGAAAGTGGTTCTAGGTGGTTATATCATCTACTTCACTGTCGGTATATAGCTATAACGAAGTTCTTAATATGCAAAAAATACCTTATTCCTTCCCTCTCCAGTCACATACTCATGGGTTGTTGAACACACACCTCCTTCCTCTTTTTGTGTGATTTGCACTTACATTATGAAATGGGTTTGCTTTCTGATGGAGTGACTAAAAAGCTTGGCTGTGTACCAAATTGATAGCAGGCATTGTTATTAGTCATTCTCATTGAGTATAATAATAATAATAAATTAACATTTCTAGAGCATCCATTTTCTCCTGAGCTCACGGCGCTTCACAATTGTTAAAATAAATACATAAATCATAAATAAGATACTACAATATCAACTATCACAAACATTCACACAGCCACAACACGCACGCACGCACAAGCACAATGTGGGGAACATAATTTTAAGGCATGAAACAGGACAAGGAAGAAATCAGAGGTATTGCCGGAAGAGGTGAGTTTTAAGAGCGGTTTTGAAAGACTGGAAAGATTTAGCAGAACGAAGTTCATATGGTAGGGTGTTCCAGACAGAAGGGGCGCTGAAAGAAAATGAACGTTCACCATTTGTCTTAGTGTTAGTACGAGGAATAGAAAGGATAAGTTTGTCAGAAGAGGAACGGAGAGATCTTCGAGGGTGAGTACAGGTGAACGAGATCAGAGAGGTAGGCATGACTAGATGAATGGACAGCATTGAAACAGAGGCAAGTAATTTTATATTTTATTCTTGCCTCGACTGGAAGCCAGTGGAAGTTATTGAGGTGGGGTTTGATGTGGTCTGGGACTTTAAGGATTAACTGAGCTGCATTGTTTTGAACTTTCTGAAATTTGTTGAGGAGGGTTTGAGGACAGCCTACAAGTAGGGAATTGCATAATCGATCGAGACAGTACGAAAAAGCTGATACATAGTCTTTGTGCTTAACTGTGAGATAGTGAGAAT
>CM065705.1:24947048-24949446 GCA_017654935.2 Phymorhynchus buccinoides | reverse complement strand
TCAAAATATTGATTTTAGAGGGGATTGCGGTAGGTATTTTCTCTTGTGTTCAAAACTGGCCTGGGATTGTACCTTTTTATTTGTTTTATATGACAAGAACATGTAAATATTATTCCTGCAACGTGTGAAATTGTCGTTCCTTTTAATGGGACTTATGATGATGGGAGTCTCTGACTGTAGTCAAAATATTTATTTTAGAGGGAGGAGGGGTAAGTGTTTCCTCTTGCCTCTTGTTCAAAAATGGCATGGGATTGTACGTTTGTTATTTGTTTATATGACAAGCACATACTAAATATTATTCCTGTAAAGTTTCAGGCAATTGTCGTTACTTTTAAGAGACTTATGATGATTTTAGTCTCTGATTGTAGTCAGAATATTAAATTTAGATGGGGGGTGGGGTAAGTATTTTCTCTTGTGTTAAAAAATGGCATGGGATTGTACCTTTTGTATTTGTTTTATATGACAAGGACACACTAAATAGTATTCATGCAAGGTTTCAGACAATTGTCGTTATTGTTAAGGGACTTATGATGATTTTAGTCTCTGATCGTAGTCAAAATATTGGTTTTAGAGGGGGGTGGGGTAAGTTTTTCCTCTTGTTGTCAAACATGGCATGGGATTGTACCTTTTCTATTTGTTTTGTATGACAAGGACACACTAAATATTATTCCTGCAAAGTTTCAGACAATTGTCGTTACTTTTAAGGGATTTATGATGATTTTAGTCTCTGATCGTAGTCAAAATATTGATTTTAGAGGGGGGTGGGGTAAGTTGTTTCCTCTTGTGTTCAAACATGGCATGAGATTGTACCTTTTTTATTTGTTTTATATGACAAGAACATACTAAATATTATTCCTGCAAAGTTTCAGACAAATTTCGTTATTTTTAAGGGACTTATGATGATTTTAGTCTCTGATCGTAGTCAAAATATTGGTTTTAGAGGGGGGTGGGGTAAGTTTTTCCTCTTGTTGTCAAACATGGCATGAGATTGTACCTTTTCTATTTGTTTTATATGACAAGAACATACTAAATATTATTCCTGCAAAGTTTCAGACAATTTCGTTATTTTTAAGGGATTTATGATGATTTTAGTCTCTGATCGTAGTCAAAATATTGATTTTAGAGGGGGGTGGGGTAAGTTCTTTCCTCTTGTTGTCAAACATGGCATGAGATTGTACCTTTTCTATTTATTTTATATGACAAGGACATACTAAATATTATTCCTGCAAAGTTTGAGACAATTGTCGTTACTTTTAAGGGACTTATGATGATTTTAGTCTCTGATCGTAGTCAAAATATTGATTTTAGAGGGGGGTGGGGTAAGTTTTTCCTCTTGTTGTCAAACATGGCATGAGATTGTACCTTTTCTATTAGTTTTATATGACAAAGACATACTACATATTATTCCTGCTAAGTCTGAGACAATTGTCGTTACTTTTAAAGGACTTATGATGATTTTAGTTTATGATCGTAGTCAAAATATTTATTTTAGAGGGAGTGGCTTACGTAATCTATTTCCTCTTGTTTAAAAAAAACGGCATGGTATTGTACCTTGTGTATTCGTTTTATATGGCAAGGACATAATAAACATTATTCCTGCAAAGTTTGAGACAATTGTCAGTACGTTTAAGGGACTTAATATGATGATTTTAGTCTCTGATCGTAGTCAAAATATTGATTTCAGATGGGGGTTCAGGTAGGTATTTACTCTTGAACGTGACACGCCGTAACTGGGTAGATAGAAAAAGAACGGATGGGATGATTTTTGTTTTTGACTGTTGTAACTTTGGATCACGCGCTTTAACGGGTGTCTTGGGAACAGTAAAAGGCTAACGGTATGGTTTTTGTTTGTTTTAAGAAATAAAAATATATCGTTATTTTGCTTTTTTCTGTTGGACACGCGAGTGTTTGTGTGTGATATGTCTTTGCGAGCATGCGTGCATGCATGCGTGTTCGCCTGAATGCATACATGCGTGCGCATATGCGTGTTTATGTGCATGAGTGTTTGTTTGCGTGCGTGTGTGCATATTCGCGTGCGTGATTTCTTGCGTGCGCGTGCGCGTATTTGTGCGTGCGTGTGTGTGCTTGTGCAGGTAGGAACTAGTCGCACACACACATATACGCATGCACGCACTAATACGCGCATGCGCACGCAAGCAAGCACGCACGCGAATATGCACCACACACACACACACACACACACACACACGCACACACGCACGCACGTACACACACACACACACACACACACACACACACACACACACACACACACACAAAGAAAACAGGGAGGGATCGGTTGACAGGCTGGTAACAAAAGAAAAGAAGGAATGTGTATGCAAATTGCGGGACAGTTGGCCTACAATGAGTTTCTGAGCCTCCGCGCGGTGTCTTTAAA
>CM065705.1:24924548-24944548 GCA_017654935.2 Phymorhynchus buccinoides | reverse complement strand
GTTACCGCTACACCTATCTGTATTAATTTTAAAAAATCGGGACTTTACTGGTTTCGTACTGCCTCCGGGCATTGCCTCCAGTATTGTTCCCACCATATTTGTATTTACAAATGTCCCATATGTGTCTGGTTCAGACCGAGAGGACGTAAAGCACCTTTTTTTTTTAACTCAGAAAACATTCCCAACCGGGGGTCCGTGGTGAGAGGATCTCTCTCTCGCCACGTGATGACACCGATGCAATGGTGGCAGTTGCATTGAAGTCTCGCTGGGTGGCAGCCAGTGGGAAGGGCGACGCTGGATCTCCTCCCTCACCATGGGAGTTGAACGACTTGCGGACTGGATGGATCGACGGGCAGCAACTTGGACCATCTCTACATTACTGTCCCGCATTAATTATTAACAACCACATTCTTTCTTTTGTTACCAGCCTGTCAAACACCCCCACCACCTATCCCTCCCTCTGTGTGTGTGTGTGTGCGTGTGCGTGCGTGCGTGTGTGTGTGTGCGCGCGCGTGTGTGTGTGTGTGTGTGTGTGTGTGTGTGTGTGTGTGTGAGTGCATGTGTGTGTGTGTGTGTAAGCGAATAGTTCCCACTCACACAAGCACACACGCGCGCATTGACGCACGCACGCACGTACGTACACAATCATAATTTTATTATACTATGTACATGATTATGCAAATACGTGCATGCGCACTACGCAAGCAAACACGCACGTGAATATGCACACACGCACACAAACATACATTCATGCACATAAACACGCATATGCGTACGCATGCATGCATTCAGGAAAATACGCATGCACGCACGCATGCTCGCAAATAATTAACACACTCGCGTGTCCAACAGAAGAAAAAAAGCTAAATAACAATACATTAATCAATATATTTCTTGAAACAAACAAAACCCATCCCGTTAGCCTTTTACTATTCCCAAGACACCCGATAACAACTGCGCGTGATGCAAACCTCTGTTACTACAATCAACAAAATCCGATTAACGTCATCTTGCCATTCCCTCCCCTGTTCCTGCGTGTCACTTTCACTTCAAAGACATGACAGGGCCGACAATAGCCTGCGGGCAATTAACATTCTTTCGTACTTAAATTCTTAAATTCTCAGCCCCACGAATCCCTCCACCCACCCTGTCGGCGTCGGCGTGCGTGTGCGTGCGTGCGTGCGTGTGTCTGTATGTGTCTGTGTGTGTATGTATGTAATAAACTATGTGCATCTGATAGTGTGTGTGTCTGTGACTGTGTAAGACTTAGTGATAGAGGTTATGAGACTAACATTGTGACTAATCAAGATTTCACACACGCGCGCACACCTAAGCGCATGCACACATGCAATAAACGCACGTGCACACGTACGCATACGGACACACAAACATGAATTGTCCGGTTTTGACTCCAAACTCAACACAGATTTGTTACAAGAAACAACAGTACTAGACTGGTTATCTGGAAATGTCCAAATTTGACTCAAAATAAAAGTACTGATATTAACAATAATTTTTGTATCAAAAGGATTATTTATATTTTGTCTGATTTTTACTGAAAATTTTGCCCACTTTTAGAGTCAAAATTAATATTTTGAGTCAAACTCATTTATTTGTAACATAGCCCGGTTTGACACAAAATTAGAATGCTAAAATGTCTTGTGATATTTTGAGTCAAACTCGTTTATTTGTAACATAGCCCGGTTTGACACAAAATTAGAATGCTAAAATGTCTTGTGATATTTTGAGTCAAACTCGTTTATTTGTAACATAGCCCGGTTTGACTCAAAATTAGAATGCTAAAATGTCTTGTGATATTTTGAGTCAAACTCGTTTATTTGTAAGATAGCCTGGTTTGACTCAAAATTAGAATGCTAAAATGTCTTGTGATATTTTGAGTCAAACTCGTTTATTTGTAAGATAGCCTGGTTTGACTCAAAATAAAATGCTAAAATGTCTTGTGATTTTGGAGTCAAAGCAGACCGTCTGAAGTTAATCTTGTTTGACTCCAAAAAAAAAAGATGATTTATTTTTGAGTCAAAAGAGAACAACGTTTATATCTTTTTTATTTATTAAGATATCAAAACGAAACTTTGGGACAACAAAGAGTATTTTTTTCCGCATTTGTTTCTGTAATAATGAATTGTTTCGGTAATAAGTGTGGCATGAAACGAATTTTAGAATGTTGAAAAAATGGACTATCTGAAGTTAACAATTATTGTGTTCCCAAAATCTTATTATTTCTTGCATTCATTAGATTAGCTTTGATGCTCAACAAAACATACCACCCCAAATTTGAAAATCATAAAAGCGTGGCTGCACAAAAAAGTGTGAAAAGTGGGTGTATCTGCTGTTGTTGGCAAGGCAAAATTTTTTGCACGATGTCTCATGAACCCCCTCAATGTGTCCATAAAGTCCCGAGGAACTGCTGCTTACACAGTTAAAGTTATTGCTGCTTGGGTGGGTACACCCAATAGAGCATTTGCCACGTGCCGGTGACCTTGAATTTCACTGAGTTGAACTTAGAGAGTTGAATTAGAAAGGTCAGCGCAACTCGGGCAGAACGAGCTCGGGCAAATTAGTAGTCTAGTATAGAGAACAAACACTCGTGGCAAATGCCCTATTTTGAACACAGTGTTTGAGCAGCCGTTTGTGATGCTAAACTTGGGGGGTTGCGTTTATTTGTTGAGCTATTTCTTCAAAACTAATGACAAGAATGCAATGAAAGTTTAGAGTCTGATGTATACGTAATTGAATTAATAATATGTAAAATGTCAAAGGATTTGGCAGTGCCACTAGTTTTGTTCTGTTCTCTTAAGAAAAAGTGATACTTAACGTTTGTTGATCTCTGTATGCGTATGATAATAATTAGGCACGAAAATGAGCACAGATGGTGACTAGATGTGTTGGTTAGCACATGCACCTTCTGCAGACATCTCAAGGCTTGCGTACTGAGCAATAAAATACACGGACCATTTTGTAAAATCAGGGATTTTTTAAATACATTGACGTGCAAAATTCCATGAAATTACACAATGGTCCCTATAACTTATTGTTCAGTATAGAATCTTTGGGATGTCTACAGAAGCAAACGTAAGTGTATGTGCAAAACAACAAATCTGGTCACAATCTGTGCTCATTGCCATGCCTAATTTATGATACGCATACAGTGATCAACACAAGTTAAGCATTTGATTCTGAAGAGCGTAGAACACAAATGGCACGGTCAAATCCTTTGATATCGTACACATCATTAATTCAATTATGTGTACATCAGACACTAACATTTCATTGCATTCGTGATATTAGTTTTGAAGCAATAGCAAAACACATAACGCAACCCCCTAGTTTAACATCACAAAACAAAGCTGTTAAAAACGTGTCAAAATTGGGTATGCCCACCCAAGCAGCAATAACTTCGACTGTCTCGGGATTTTGTGGACACATTAAGGGGGTTCATGAGACATCGTGTAAAAAAAAATTGCCTTGCCAACAACAGTGGACACACCCAATTTTCACACTTTTTGTGCAGCCACGCTTTTGTGATTTTCAAATTCGGGGGTGGTATTGTTTGTTGAGCTATTCGGGGGGTATCGAAACTAATCGCACGAATGCAATCACACTTTTGGGTACACAAATGATTGAATTAGACATCTGCAAATTTTGAAATGATTTGAATAAGCCGTTCTTGTGTGCGCATATAAAATGCACGTGCGTAGTTTTTTTGACCGGCAGTAATATATTGATTAACATTGCAGTTATTTTCTTGTTTTCACTCTTCAGAATGGTAGTGCCTTCTGGTATTTGATCTACGATATTTATTACGCATTGTGCGTGCGTGTTTTCCTTCTTTTTAATCCTATTTCCATTGTTCCCTGCCACACCCTCCTTGTATTACACATGATTGTGATTGTTCTATCCTATAAGGGTGGACGTGATCGTGAAGCGTCTGCAGAAGAACACGGTGGCCAGCACCCGGCAGGATGGGGCCAGTGAGAGCCAGACGGTGAAGGAGAAGGAGGAGAGCAACCCCAAGTACCTGGGCCTGAAGAAGGTCAACCAGGCGGAGCTGGACCAGATCACCGAACGCATCAGCAAACCCACCAAGATGTCCACCATCCGGGAACGACCTAAAGAACCCAGAGACCCTGAAGTGGAGGGCTATAAGTATATATTGCGCCCATAGAATGTTAACCTTCATATGGATGAAGCGAGTTGATCCCCACATTGAGAGGAGTAGTTCTTCGGCATAGCTCTTTCTCAAAAAAGCTCAAATACTCCTCTCATTCTAAGCGTCAGAAAGCTCAACTACTCCTCTCAATCTAAGGGTCAGAAAGCTCAACTACTCCTCTCAATCTAAGGGTCAGATAGCTCAACTACTCCTCTCAACCTAAGGATCAGATAGCTCAACTACTCCTCTCAACCTAAGGGTCATATAGCTCAACTACTCCTTTCAATCTAAGGGTCAGATAGCTCAACTACTCCTCTCAACCTAAGGGTCAGATAGCCCAACTACTCCTCTCAACCTAAAGGTCATATAGCTCAACTACTTCTCTCAACCTAAGGATCAGATAGCTCAACTACTCCTCTCAACCTAAGGGTCAGATAGCCCAACTACTCTCAACCTAAAGGTCATATAGCTCAACTACTTCTCTCAACCTAAGGGTCATATAGCTCAACTACTCCTCTCAACCTAAGGACCATATAGCTCAACTACTCCTCTCAACCTAAGGATCAGATAGCTCAACTACTCCTCTCAACCTAAGGGTCAGATGGCTCAGCTACTCCTCTCAACCTAAGGGTCAGATAGCTCAACTACACCTCTCAACCTAAGGATCAGGTAGCTCAACTACTCCTCTCAACCTATGGATAAGATTGCTCAGCTACTCCTCTCAACCTAAGGATCAGATAGCTCAACTACTCCTCTCAACCTAATGGTCAGATGGCTCTACTCCTCTCAACCTATGGATAATATTGCTCAGCTACTCCTCTCAACCTAAGGATCAGATAGCTCAACTACTCCTCTCAACCTAAGGGACATATAGCTCAACTATTCCTCTCAACCTAAGGGTCAGATGGCTCAACTACTCCTCTCAAAATAAGGGTCAGATGACTCAGCTACTCCTCTCAACCTAATGGTCAGATGGCTCAGCTACTCCTCTCAACCTAAGGGTCAGATGGCTCAGCTACTCCTCTCAACCTAATGGTCAGATGGCTCAGCTACTCCTCTCAACCTAAGGGTCAGATGGCTCAGCTACTCCTCTCAACCTAAGGGTCAGATGGCTCAGCTACTCCTCTCAACCTAATGGTCAGATGACTCAGCTACTCCTCTCAACCTAAGGGTCAGATGGCTCAACTACTCCTCTCAATCTAAGGGTCAGATAGCTCAACTACTCCTCTCAACCTATGGATAAGATTGCTCAGCTACTCCTCTCAATCTAAGGATCAGATAGCTCAACTACTCCTCTCAACCTAAGGGACATATAGCTCAACTACTCTCAACCTAAGGGTCAGATGGCTCAGCTACTCCTCTCAACCTAAGGGTCAGATGGCTCAACTACTCCTCTCAACCTAAGGGTCAGATGGCTCAGCTACTCCTCTCAACCTAAGGGTCAGATGGCTCAACTACTCCTCTCAACCTAAGGGTCAGATGGCTCAACTACTCCTCTCAACCTAAGGGTCAGATGGCTCAGCTACTCCTCTGAACCTAAGGGTCAGATGGCTCAACTACTCCTCTCAACCTAAGGGTCAGATGGCTCAACTACTCCTCTGAACCTAAGGGCCAGATGGCTCAACTACTCCTAAGGGTCATTGGGGTCAGTGTTTGTGTCCTGAACAGGAGTCAACAGTGTTTCCCCTTTGCTACGGTTAAACTGGAATATTTGGTGTTTTGTATTTTTTTTGTATTTGGTGTATTCTAGTCACAGTCTTATTTCTGTGAAATTCGGGCTGCTGTGAAACCCGGAGAGTGCGTCGGCGCAAGTGCAGCGCCTACCCTATTTTTTTTAAATTAAATTTTTTATGTGGGGGCATTTGGAAAACCTAGCTATCAATTTGGCCATACCAGGCAGCGGGATTTCTCTCTGCTCTTACCAACTTTCAACTGCCGTGGGATTTTTACGTGCATAAAGTGCTACGGGTCAGACTAGCTTTAAGTCCCCATCCGAAGGACTCGACGATTCAGTTCGATTTTCCTGTTAAGCTAGAAAGAAAGGACGAGGCTGGGATTCGAACCCAGGTCATAGATACGATGGTATTTGTGCCAGTCTGACACAGAGTTACGTTCCTTTGTTTAAATTTAAGCGAATCAAAAAATAATAAACTTTTCTAGTTTGCAAGCGGGCCAATATGTAAAAAGAAGAATTTCTTCTTGTTGCTGCATTATTTTTACCATAAAAGAAGTCGTGACGGGTGTACAGATGATTCAGCTTCCTTGCTTTCAAGCAGAAAATTTCATCTTTCAGAATGATCACTGATCGGCGGTGCGGAGTTTAACGAGTTGAAAAGCGTTGACAGAATCAGTTGTCCGCTCGCTAATTAAGGCCACCACACGCTAATTAAGAGTGGCGGATACTAGATGAAGCCTTCTAGTGATGTTCTCAAAGGTTTGAAAAAACATCTACCGTGCCATTTTTCCACTACATCCACCCCGGTAAGCCTACCGATTTGGCGACATTTTGCCTCGTTTTCTTACAAAAGGAGTGGCTTCCCTTGCGAAGTGGAAATGATCGTCAAACGCTGAATCTAACAATGCTTTGCCCAACTCTACTAACTTTATCAGGAAATCACTAATGTTTGCTTCGACGCCATAAATTTAAGCTTACGATGTTGCACACAATATTTTTTGTGGTTTTAAACTTTTTGAAAATCGTTGGGGAACAAAAATGTCTGCTACTGCGCGAGCCTGTCTCACGAGATGACGTCATGGGAAGACGCCATTACTAAAGCGAAAATAGTTTCTGTCCGATTCAAATACCATCTATTTTTTGCTGTGCAAAAGAGAGTGAGTTTGACATTGCTTAGAAACAGCCTTCAAATGAAGCAGCACTGTGTCAAGCGCTAATGACAATAACTTCGCCTAAAAAGCCCATTAACAGAATCATTGGAAGAACGTAGATGGAAAATAATATTATGTTCGACTTCTACACTTCAGCGAGGAGACTGTATTAAAAAAGTTCCTTTAATTTACTAGATTTGAATGAAAGAGATGTCAATGAGATTTGATTGAAGGAGAGCTATTGACTGTTTTTGACCGTTATTTAACTTTCAATTTTAACTGAAATTGCCATCTCCTTCAAATAATTAAGGAAGATCAGGTCTGAGCAAAATTATAAAACTAAACTACTGTGAAATAGTACTTGAAATATTCAGAATATGGAAATTTCGTTTGTGACCGTTAAAACCGTTAATTTTGTACATGACATATTTTTTAATGGAAGAATGGACAAAAGAATGATCATATTGATTAACTGAATTTAATAAGCGTCTTTGTAATTATTAAACTGACTGTAAATTATGTCGTCTTTGTTGCATGAGTTAACAACCAATCAAAATCAAAGCTCTAAAACAAAGTTCATACCGGAAGTGAACAATTTTGGGCATGAAAAGGTTGTAGAAATACCAAAGATGTCCATGGCTGCTTAAAAGTCAACATTATTAAATACTAATGGCCGTTTTAGACTAAAAATTATCAGTAAAAGATTGGTTTTGCTGTTTTTTGTGATTTGTCCTAAGTTCAAGACAAAACAAACCAGAAGTACTTACACATTTCAGTAAGCCATGCTGTAGAACTCCCAAATCATCGCACTAATATTCCTTAATCTCACAATAGTAAAATTATTGGTTTATAATATAAATCGAGTTCTTTCTACGATTTTTACTACCCCTACCCCATATTTGACACTGACTAAATAGACCCCTTCATATATAGAGGCATAACATAGTGTAGCCCTCATTTTATTTTTGGCAAACAATTAAATTTGAAAAGTACTCTCACCAAACTTTCAGAAAAATATAGTGACCACCCGCCGCCCCCCCCCCCCTCCCGCCCCCCCCCCCCCCCCCCCCCCCCCCCCCCCCCCCGCCGGGGTGAGGGGGGTCTATGGACACCTGTAGGTCTATAACTGTTCATCCCAGGAAAAAAATACAGATACCCTTGCATGTTTAGATTGCAATTACTGCTTAGTTCTAAGAGATATAAAGATATTAAAAATGTGTCTATGTTTTTGTCAAAAGCATTCAAATTGAGAGAGTTGCTGACATAATTTTCGATGTGTTTTTCCAGTTCTTTTCTTTGTTTCATGTATTTATTGTTCCCCCCTTCACAGGGGCCAAAGGCCTTTCTGAATAAAATTTCCCGTGTTCCCGTGTTTACGTGTCTCTCTCTCTCTCTCTCTCTCTCTCTCTCTCTCTCTCTCTCTCTCTCTCTCTCTCTCTCCATGCCACGCGACACACGAGACATGCACGCGCACGTTCCTGGAATGTTATTGGATTACGAGAATGAGCGATGCGCCGTCTCCCTTCACGATCTTATCGAGTGTTATTTTTGTGTTAAACAGCGCGAAAACAGCGTGTGTCATCCTTTAAATTAAAAGAACATTTCACAAAACATTCGCCTTCAAATTTTCAGAACATCGTACCAAAAGGGAAGTATGACTGCATATTCGCTCTGCACTATTGTTTAAAGGACTGTGTTGCTTGCTACCAAGTTAACATTGCCTGTTTTGAACCAATTCACCAATTTTGATAACATATGAACACATTGTCTATGATGCTGATGTGTGTTTGGTTGCTTTTATTTTATATTATATACTGTACATTTTAATATAGTTTCCAAATGTAAGTATTTGATTACCAGCCACGAACGTAGAGAGCGAAACTGGTAATGTTTTCAGTGCATTCTGAAGCCGACTGACTGGTTGACTATCTATGTTAATATGATTACGTTTGAACGAAGGGACCTAGGACGCTAAAATCTTGCATGCGGATAGGTAGCTAAGAATATTTAGGCCAAGTTCGACAATGAAGGTAATAGGTAACTGGAGCCGAAACTGCTGCCAAACACGATAACGAAGGGATTTAGGACGGTCAAAGATTGCATGCGGATAGGTACTTAAGATATCTAGACCATGTTAAAAAATGAAGGTCATAGGTCAAAGGTCAAGGCCACTGCGCCGAAAATGCTGCCAAGCATCTGGCACGATTACGATTGAACGAAAGGACCTAGGATGCTCAAACTTTGCGTGCGGATAGGTACTAAGAATATTTCGGCAACATTTAAAAATGAAGGTCGTCGATCAAAGGTCAATGTCACTGGAGCCGAAAATGCTGCCGAACACCTGGCATAAACAGAGGGACCTAGGACGCTCAAAGTTTGCATGTACCAAAGATATCTAGGCCAAGCTAAAAACATAAGGTTATAGGTTAACGGTGAAGGTCACTGGCGCTGAAAATGTTGCTGAGCACCTGACACGATAAAGATTGAACAGAGGGACCTAGAACACTCAAATTTTGCATGCGGATAGGTACTAAGAATATCTCCGCCAAATTAAAAATATGAAGGTCAAAGGTCAAGGCAAGATTTAAAAATGAAGTTCGTTGATCAAAGATCAAGGTAACTGGAGCCAAAAATGCTGCTGAGCACCTGGCACGATAAAGTTTGAACACAGGGACCTAGGACACTCAACGTTTGCTTGCGGATAGGTACTAAGTATATCTAGACCAAGTTCGAAAAACAAGGTCATAGGTCAAAGGTCAAGGTCACTGGACCCGAGAATGCTGCCGCGCGACTGGTGGTCTAGCGTCGTAACGCTCTAGTTTTGGGTATGTATTTTCTTACAATGCATATTTTGCTGGCATGTGATTGTTATTGGTTGTAAGAATGTTTCAAATTTTATTGCATTTTGCAAAATACAGATACTGTTTTATTCTGTTTGTCTCTTGGCCTACTTGTATGTGTTTGCAATGTAGCTTAAGAGTTATACAATGTATAATGCTAAAAGATATAATACTTAAAACTTTGAATCCTTCCATTCCTTCAAACACACACATCTCAAAAGGTTGGAAGCAGTCAGGCATGTTTATCAAATCAGAGGAAGTCAAATTTTATACTGGGTGTAATTAAAATTTAGCCAAGGAAGTGTCATTTAGTAACTTCATGAAATATCTGGTGCCTGATTTCAGTGCCTAAGATTTGTTTGAGTAATTTCATGTAATTACTGGGGTCACAGTAATTTCATGAAATTACTGAAAATTTTAGGAATTTCATGAAATTACAGATTTCACATATTTACTGCAACATTCACTGCTCTCTATTTCCCTTCACTATTGGCTCCTTCCAAATGTCTCTCGCTGCATTTCGTGGTTGATTGTTGAATGTGCTTGTTATGTTTTGTCGTAGCATTTATGTTGTACGTAGCAGCAAACAAAATTTCCTTGAATGTAATAAATATGATTGATTGATTTTTCGATGCTGATCAAGAATAATACGGTTATATGAGTATACGACCCAATGGTTTTCGGACTACGGCCTCTGTTCAGTCAAAGAAACAGCAAGAGCAAGGTCGTCAATAACATGCACGACATAGTATGTCATAGAATCAATCTACCAACCTACCCAATTTGAGGGCTGTAGTTGCAGATGTGAAAAACGTCCACCGCTATGTTCCATGAGTGATACTGATCAAGATTAAACATTGTTTTAGGGGTGTGCGACCAATGGTTTTTCGACTACAACCACCACTTAAATAAATCACAATATAAAATGTCAACTTCAAGTTTATCAAGGTCATTAAAAATGTTGCATCGCATATGACCTTGAGCTATCTACCAACCTTCCAAATTTTGGGACCGTAACTGCGAAAATGTGAAAGACATAGGGGCACTTCTTCTCAAACGTGCTCCACACAGGGTCGTTGAAATAAAAGATAAATTTAAGATACTTATCATTAGTTTTGAGGTGTATTACTGCACGTATTTGATGAAAGATGATTAAACAATCGGCAGAATTAAGGAAATGCTGGAAAGTTACCGATTCAGTTCTAAAATATTTTTTAATTAATAAAAATGGCTTGATTTGTGCCTCCATTTTGTGACATGGCTTTAGGTTGGTCCCCAATCACTGAGCTTTCTTCCTCAAAATGCCTTCATTGGATTAGATAATGTTCTAAATCTAAAATTCATAAGCAGAAGCCAGTATTTAAAATATATTTAAGATACGGTTTCACCCATGGCATCGTCATGTTGTTAAATTTAGAAAAACGTTTGCACGTAACATGTGGTGTCAACTTCCACTGTCAACTTCAATTTTTTAATAAAATAGAATAAACACAAAAGAATCGATTTATTATTGATGATTTATCAAAATAGGTACTACTTGTAATGTACAAATACACTTACTTGATTAAAATGTACACAAATAGAACTTCTGAACACAATTCTATAGAGTTGATAGGGGGAGACCCGGGCAGGTTGGGACAGGTTTTTTTCCATTCTTGCTCTCATTTAAATATGAATACACAAATCACTTTAAAAATATGTCGAAACAAAACTTTATTCATTCAAGAATAACGCAAAACAATAAAATCTTTGAAATTAATGAATGTTTGCTTGTAATTAACCGTTAAAGAGACCTACCCTACATGGCCCGACCTGCCCCGGCCCCGGGGCAGGTTAGGACACACACTGGGGCAGGTTGAGACATAATAAGTTAGCGTCCAAAACATTAAATGAAAACCAAAACTGATTTTTAAATGTGTATTCTTATTTCCACAAACTAAATGTTTACAAAGTATCTGCAAACTTCAGAAAACTTACTTTGAACAACAATTTAAAAAAGTGAATATACCATCTGGTAGTAAAGTGCAGTCAGCACCTAAAAAGAAA
The DNA here is from genome assembly GCA_017654935.2 of Phymorhynchus buccinoides. NCBI lineage: Eukaryota > Metazoa > Mollusca > Gastropoda > Neogastropoda > Raphitomidae > Phymorhynchus > Phymorhynchus buccinoides. The sequence goes on along the minus strand of CM065705.1, from coordinate 24,932,665 downwards.
GGTCAACCTTTAACAGCGGTGTTTAAAATAAACAAAGAATTAACAGGAAAAAACACCTCAGTGTGTCTTTCTGTAACAGCAGATTAAACTCAACTGAAAGCAATCATTTGCACATGTAGTTGGCCTCTGTTCAAGTCATTTACACAGGTCACAAAAAAAGTAACATTCTGAACTACGTCAGTGCATTCCTCGTGGCACCAATTTTGACATGTCTGACATTGGATCCATATATCTCCAGGCCGAGAATGTTCAAAATTTTCTTGGCAAAAAATGCAAAGAAATGTCTTTGACATATCGTCACGTTTGAAATCAGTGACATAAGCAGGCCCACGGCCCCTCTGGACATCAGCAGCAGTGGTACAGAGTGGCACACCACTGGTTTGGGCATCAGCAGTTGTAGAGAGCGGTACACCACTGGTTTGGGCATCAGCAGTGGTAGAGAGCGGTACACCACTGGTTTGGGCATCAGCAGTGGTAGAGAGCGGTACACCACTGGTTTGGGCATCAGCAGTGGTAGAGAGCGGTACACCACTGGTTTGGGCATCAGCAGTGGTAGAGAGCGGTACACCACTGGTTTGGGCATCAGCAGTGGTAGAGAGCGGTACACCACTGGTTTGGGCATCAGCAGTGGTAGAGAGCGGTACACCACTGGTTTGGGCATCAGCAGTGGTAGAGAGCGGTACACCACTGGTTTGGGCATCAGCAGTGGTAGAGAGCGGTACACCACTGGTTTGGGCATCAGCAGTGGTAGAGAGCGGTACACCACTGGTTTGGGCATCAGCAGTGGTAGAGAGCGGTACACCACTGGTTTGGGCATCAGCAGTGGTAGAGAGCGGTACACCACTGGTTTGGGCATCAGCAGTGGTAGAGAGCGGTACACCACTGGTTTGGGCATCAGCAGTGGTAGAGAGCAGTACACCACTGGTTTGGGCATCAGCAGTGGTAGAGAGCGGTACACCACTGGTTTGGGCATCAGCAGTGGTAGAGAGCGGCACACCACTGGTTTGGGCATCAGCAGTGGTAGAGAGCGGCACACCACTGGTTTGGGCATCAGCAGTGGTAGAGAGTGGCACACCACTGGTTTGGGCATCAGCAGTGGTAGAGAGCGGCACACCACTGGTTTGGGCATCAGCAGTGGTAGAGAGCGGTACACCACTGGTTTGGGCATCAGCAGCTGTGGTAGAGAGTGGTACACTAACAGAGACGGGTCCACCACTGACCTGGACATCAGCAAAAGCAGAGACAGACATGCCAGCCCTGGAAAGACTTGCGTCATCCACCTGATTGCTGACGATAAGAGTCTCAGCAACATTGTCAAAGAAGACCCCTTGCAGAATACCGGGAGTGCAGGTCTTGTAGCTTGCCAAAGACAGCTTCAACATTGCTTCTGTTGAACGCTGTAGCTCTTGCAAGGCTGGTAGCTTCAGGAGTATGCCTGCTTATACATTCATGCCGTTTTAGAAACCCTGAAAGCCATTCCTCCCCTGCTATTCCATTGTCAGCCCAGCAAGGAGGACAACTAATGTTGTTGTTTTCTGAAGGCTGATATGTCAGTTTTCTTATTGTCTTGGAGTCCATGGGGAAACCGATCCTTGAGGCTTTCAATATATAGTCAACCAGTTCAGCTTCTTCGCCTTCACTGAAGACTTTTCTTGTTTTGCAGCTCTCTGTAAAGCTTTTAAGGTCTTTACCTTCTTTGCATTTCTTGACTGCACGTCTAAGGGTTTCTTTGGGGACCTGATAAGATTCTGCAGCTTTGCGCAGAGATAACCCCTTCAAGACAGCATCTACAGCACCTTGAATAACAGTTGTGCCAATCTGTCCACGTGTACTTTTCTTCTTGTATGTCCGCACCATCTATTCGTAAACAAAAAAAGAGCAAATTATCAGAAAAATCATTTATTTTTCTTTTAAATGAAAAATAACGTTCATAATTAATTCTGGGGCAGGTTGGGACAGTCCCAGGGCAGGTTGGGACAATGGCCCAGCCTACCCCGGCCCAACCTGCCCCAATGTGTATACTTTTAAGTTTTTCATTACTACTCGTACACCAATAACAAATATTCATAAATTCAAGCATAAGCACTTTTTAAAATGATTTAAGAATGCCATAAAACAAACAATATATTGAAGAGTAACATACTAAAGCATTCATTCAGGCAGGGAGACGACACACACAAATTACTTACAGTGGAAAATCAAGGTGCTACTGCCAGACAACATGGAGGCACGTGTTCCACTGGCATTAAAGATGGCGCCTATGGTAGTTCTGGTTGTTTAAAAATAAAGAGTGGAAAGGAAACGGCTGAAAACATAGTGCAGTTAGTTATATTTTAGGTGGACCAACCTGCCCCAAGGCCCAACCTGCCCCGGTCTCCCCACATGGTGTCCAAAAAACGCATTCATATTCAAAGAAATTAAATGCATTTATTTCCAATGGAAATGGTTAACACACGTAATTTTGTGCACAGACTTAAATAATCACCTATTGAGGTCATTCTACAACAGTTTTTGCACATGATAGAACGTTGATAAGCTTCACACAGCTTCTAGTTTGTTGTGTGATGTAATTCCATCATGAAAACGAAAAGCCCTTTCGGATCTCCGGTTGACGTTCCCTGGCAGGGAAGCATACTTTTGTTACCACATACCGCTAGTCGCATACAATAATTTTACAGCCATGATGCGAGTCCCACATATCTCGCTATTCCCACAAAAGGTCTCTCTCTCTCTTTGCTTGACTCTATCAAATCCAAATGAATGCATGAGCGCGCGCACACAGTATACACTCACATACACAAGCCCATCCAGAACATAACTAGGGGAAAACGGGGTAAAAAGCGCATGGGCGGGTAAGAAGCCCACCCCAATTATCTCATGAAATAAATAAAATGTCAGTCAAATTTGCCCATGAGACGAATGCTAGACATTAACGCTCGTCTCATGGGCAAAATGAGACTGAAATTTGCTTCATTTCATGAGATAATTGGGGTGGGCTTCTTACCCGCCCATGCGCTTTTTACCCCGTCTTCCCCTACATGTGCGTTGCACACACGCACAAACAACTGTGTGTGGGACCAGCGGGTATGTGGTAGCAAAAGTATATAATTGTGTTCAGAATGGGCTTGTGTGTGTGTGAGTGTACATGCATATCTGTGTGTGTGCGCTCATGCGTTTATGTGGATTTGACAGACACAACCAGAGAGAGAGAGAGATTTTGTGGGAATAGCGGTATGTGAGACTAGTTATATCATGGCTGTAAAATCACTGTGTGGAATTAGCAGTATAACAAAGGGAGGTGTAACATTAAGCTTCCATAGCCTAAGTAAAGATACATTCAAGCTCTACCACCACTACACCTATACAGACATATACATATACACACGCGCGCGCGCGCGCACACGCACGCGCACACACACACACACACACACACACACACACACACACACAGAGAGAGAGAGAGAGAGAGAGAGAGAGAGAGAGAGAGAGAGAGAGAGAGAGAGAGAGAGAGAGAGAGAGAGAGAGCAGATCAATGATCTATATCTCCTTATAGATCTACAGGAAGCATACTTTTGTTACAACACACCAACACTCCCACACACCATTGTGCCCCTACACCACAACATGATTAAACGGTATATGGGGACAAAGGTATGTGGTACCAAAAGTATGTGGTAGTCTAGCTGTTGCATTGCTATTCCTACTGTGTCACCAGGGGTATGTGGATCCACTGAAATATGGCACCATTTGCGTGTGGTATCAGCTGTATGTGGTAATAAAAGTATGCTTCCAATCTGCACTACGTCTTTCCACTAGATCTATATCTATATGTCTTAAGCCTAATAGATCTGCCACAAAACCCGCGGACTCTCTCTCTCTCTCTCTTTCTCTCTGTGTGTCTCTCTTCTCTCTCTCTCTCTCTCTCTCTCTCTCTCTCTCTCTCTCTCTCTCTCTACTGGATGTAAAAAAGCATATGTCATTGCTTACTCTATTACCCTCTATAAATAAAATTCAATCAATCGCGAATAACAAGACCTCGCCTTCTGGCTGGAATTAGGATTTGACGTCACGAGCTGGGTCGATCGTTTTCCCTTTCTATTCTGTTGTGTAGTTTGGAACAAGCGCCAGTTTTGAATTAACTTTACTGCTGTGCACTTGTTGTTGGCTCCTGCGTCTGTGTATACTTCTGTATTGTGTTTGAAAACCATGTGTTGAATAGTTTGACTGTGAATAATTCAAACATGTAGAGTAAGTACTGTGTGATTGATTGCAGGGATCTTTATAGGAAGCAAAAGTGCCTGTGTTTGGATTTACAACTGATGGACTATTGACTAGTGCTGTCTTAGCAGAGCAAAATTCCATGAACCAGATTGGAAATAGGCCCTACATGTAGCTTCACAGTATGTTGTGTGTGCCTAGTATTTAAATGTTAGAGCAGATCTGCAACACTGAAGCCAGATTGTTGTATTATCATTGTTGAGAGATCTGTACCTAAATCACAAAGGATGCCTACACGTCCAGGTTTGTCGACTGCCTGTCAAGCCTTCTGCTAGGGTTTGATGTTTTCTCTTCAGCAAGTTATTACTAAGGTAAGCAATCTGTTATCCCCCCCCCCCCCATCTCTCTCTCTCTCTCTCTCTCTCTCTCTCTCTCTCTCTCTCTCTCTCTCTCTCTCTCTCTCTCTCTCTCTCTCTCTCTCTCTCTCTCTCTCCATCTGCCTGTGTCTTTCTACTTGTCTTTTAAAATCCCCATCCCCCCACTCCCCTTAACCTTGCTATATATATAGACGCACAGAAAGCAAAGAAAGATAAACAAAACACCTTCAATATTCCCAATATTTCAGTTTATTCGACTTTCTTCGGGGGACTTCATTATTGATATTAATCGTTATCGATATATATATATCAATAATGTTCTTGGTTTTTGTTGTTGTTGATCATTTGTTGCTTTTCTTATATTCCTTTCTTTTTTCTTAATTTTGTTTGTTTGTTGCTTTCTTTCTTGTTCGCCTCAGGGCTGAGTAAAATAAAGCTGTAACTAATTAGCTTATCTCATTACCCTGAATAAATAACATTTTGTTCATTCAGTCTCAATGTCCCCTCCCCCACCCCTCTCTCTCTCTCCCTCTCTCTCTGTCTGTCAGGCAACTCAACTAAAATTAATCATTTGAATGATTAAGATATTCTGACTGAATCAGGTCAAAGGTAAAGGGGTTTGATAGGATTATAACTGATAACCGCAGAAAAAAGCTATATATCCCCCTCACACACACACACACACACACACACACACACACACACACACACTCATACAATGTCATAGAATGTGTGGGGTGAATAAGAAATGATGCACCAAACTAAAAACAGTTAGCAACAATGCAATCCAACAGCAGATGCTACATGTAACAGTTCACAAGAAATTGTAATGATTACAGAGAGTGGTATGGGTAGGGTTTCATATAATGTAGTGAATGTTGTTGTTTTTACTTTCATCATGTCTCTCTCTCTCTCTCTCTCTCTCTCTCTCTCTCTCTCTCTCTCTCTCTCTCTCTCTCTCTCTCTCTCTCTCTCTCTCTCTCTCTCTCTCTCTCTCTCTCTCTCTCTCTCTCTCTTCGGGTTAAGCGATCACTTCCCCATATGCTTAACGTGGTCAAAAAAAGGCATCAGAATCCCCAAATGTTCTCATAGATGTGTAGCATTTCGTAGCTATAAATCCTTTAACCCTGAGCAATTCTTATATGATTTATGTATGGCCGACTTTTCTATTGTTTTTCAGTACAATGACCCAAATAAAGCCCTTGAAAAGTGGTATAATACCTTCATCCCAATATACGATAAACATGCCCCTTTTATAACCAAACGTGTCAAGCCTGAAGGTAAACCCCCATGGTTAAACGATAATATAAATGCGGAAATAAAGACTCGTGAAAGTTTAGTACAAACAACTGGTAAGGATGTAGCTTTTAAAAAGCAGCGAAACAAAATAACAAACATGAAGCGAGTTGCCAAAAAAAAGTACTTTGGCGATCTTATTCAATCTAAAAAAGACTCAAAATCTATCTGGAAAGCAATTAACCAATTATCCTGCAAATCTTCAACACACAGTACGCCCTTGTCAAACGATCTATCTGTTGAAGAACTCAACAATCATTTCTGTACCATAGCTGATAAAACGATACTAGCCGACCGAACTGGCTCTAACGATCTATTGTTACTGAAAGAGTACTGTGACTCCAAAAAATTAGGTCCTAAACTCAGTTTCCAGTTTATGGCTGTACATGAGGTATACCAAGAATTAATTCAACTCAAGCATTCTAAATGTTGCGGTTTAGATCATATTGATAACTATATATTAAAGCTATCTGCGCCTATTATCACTGACTGTCTTACCTATATTTATAACCTTTGTATTGAGAAATGCTGTTATCCCCAATTATTTAAAGATGCCAAGGTGATACCACTATATAAATCTGGTGACCCCCAAGATCCGTCAAACTACCGACCTATCTCTATCTTGTCTAACCTCTCCAAACCTCTAGAAAAGCATTTAAAACGTAACCTTCAAACATACTTTACCACACATGATCTTTTCCATTGTAACCAAAGTGGCTTTAGAGAAAACCATTCCTGCCAAACAGTACTCACTAATCTAATCGAACAGTGGCATTCCAATATTAACAATGACCTTCTCACCGGTGCCATTCTCGTCGACTTTGCTAAGGCCTTTGATGTTATTGATCATGGCATTCTATTGAAAAAACTATCATTCTATGGTTTAACTCAAGATTCTATCGCCCTCGTTTCGTCCTTTCTATCTGACAGACGACAAACCGTCTCAAAAGACACTATTACATCTTCATTTCAATCAGTCAATTATGGAGTTCCCCAAGGCTCAGTCTTAGGACCTATACTCTTCACCGTTTATATAAATGACCTCCCCCTTCATCTTACTTCATCGTGTGAGCTTTTTGCAGACGACACCACAGTGTATAAAAATGGCAAAAATGCTGATTCAATCTGTTCTGGATTGCAGAGTGACATTAATAATCTAGTTGACTGGGCAGAGCAAAATCATATGGCCTTACACCCCAAAAAGTCTAAATTCATGTTAATCACAACAAGACAAAAGAGGCAAAACTTTAAAAATCAATTAAGAACACCGACTATCTATGAAAAGCCTCTAGAAGAAGTTACTTCACACAAATTACTCGGCGTATACATTGACAACAACTTATCCTGGTCAAAACACATGGACATTCTGTCCAAGAAAATTTCAAAAAAAGTATTTCAGCTCAATAGAATTAAACACTTTTTAGATCAACATACTCGTAGACTTTTTTTCCATGCCTATATCCAACCTGATATTGATTATGCATCAACATGTTGGGATTCAGCTAGTAAAAACACACTCAAACATGTTGAAAGACTATATAAACGCTCTCTTAAACTCATACTCCTTAAATCGTCATCCCTAGAAACCAATGACTATAAAGAACTTAACATTCTACCATTTGATTTGAAATGCCTACTAAATAAAGGTACCCTTATGTACAAGATCATAAATAAGCTAGCACCAAAATATCTTATTACTAAATTTAAAGTCCATACAATTCGAAGCAAAACCAAATTAACAATGCCCCGCCCCAGAACAGATCTATATAAATCATCCCTTACATTCTCTGGTGGTAAACTGTGGAACGACCTCCCTGATTATCTAAAAAATAGAACTAGCGTCTTTTCCTTTCGAAAATCTTATCACAAGCTCCTAATAGACAATCTTGTTTATTAGTAATGCTAATTAATGAGTTTTACTTCAAACGTTACTAATGCCATCAGCTATGTCTAGATTCTTATAACTCTCTCTCTCTCTCTCTCTCTCTCTCTCTCTCTCTCTCTCTCTCTCTCTCTCTCTCTCTCTCTCTCTCTCTCTCTCTCTGTCCCTCTCTCATATTCCCATGTTATCATATGTTTTTGTGTGTGTTTTTTCTTCCTTAAAATTGGGTTTATTCTGAAAAATTGTCATTGTCTCAAAATGGTTTCCCTTTTTTCGTACTCAATTTAAACTACCAATTCAAGTTCACCATTGTTAAGTATTATCCATGTTTGCTTTAAATCCCA
>CM065705.1:24907048-24919548 GCA_017654935.2 Phymorhynchus buccinoides | reverse complement strand
AACTGTATTTTTTCACAAAAATGTTACGTTCTTGGCCTACAGGGGAGAGTCACCCATAGCAAAGACAACAATGTAGCATAATTATCCAAGATCGACAGTCAAGGTCAGAGTCAATGACGCAATTGGTACTCAATATTCTGAATTACCCACATGCCAAGTTTTGAGACCGGGTTCACATTAGACGCGTAAGTTCCGTACGATTAAACCCTAAATAAGTGGAAGAAAGAAGGATACAAGTTTACGCATATAGGGGAAATTCGGACACGTGCGCAAATCTTTTCCCTTCTTTGTTTTACTTATTTATGGATTGCGCACGGGTTTCCGCATGGAATATCCGCTTATGTGTGTACACGGCGTACAACTCCACAAAAAGACACGGTCGCCACACAAAAAATCTGTTTTTAAAATCAAACTTCAAGGTCAAGTCAGCACATTCATAATTTGTCGACGGTTCTCTTCTACCATAATGATACACCACTACGATTCTCTGCAGTAGTTCACAAGATAATCTTGGGATAGACAGAAGCAAAACAGACAGCAGAAAGACAAGAATATGACATCAAACAAACAAACAAACAGAAAGACACAAAGAATCTTAATTACAGTGTCCCTTCTCACCATGTGAGGGGAGGACAGCTATACTTCACAGCTCATTCTTGTTACGCGGTTCACAGTGAAGAAAAAGAGAGAATAAGACCCTCAGCTCATAATTATTAGGCTGTCTTTGATCTCGTTTTCTCTCATCTTAATCACGCCGAAAACAGGTTGATGTGGATTTTTTTCTCTCTATTACTTTCACCACCGAGATTATTCGTTTGTCCTGTCTGTGTTTGTGGCCCTGTAGTCATAATTGCGTCTTATACAGTCAGCACGGGTAGTAGTATGTAAATTAGGCTAAACAGTCAATCGTTTGGGAAGTTAAATCTAATGTAAGGGCCTGTTTATCAGTCTGTCTGTAATCAAAAGTAAGCAATCACGGCCAAATATAACCCACACACATACACACACACACACACACGCACACGCACACGCACACGCACGCACGCACACGCACACACACGCACACACACACACACACACACACACACACACACACACACACACACACACACACACACACACACACACACACTCTATATCTCTCTCTCTCTCTCCCTCACACACACACGCGCGCACGCGCGCACACACGCACGCGCGCACACACGCACATACACTTCAACAGTTCCAGAATTAGCATGGGCGGTTTCTGACCCAAAGAAACAAGCCAACAAACAGGGAAAACCAACCACGATGACACATGGCCTCATTACCTCACTAATAAGGTCAGAGGGACAAAAGAAGAAGACAGAAGCCCCGAGAAAGAGAAACGTCGGTTAATTGTCACCATCTCTGGTAACAAGAAATGTATCATTACTGCTGTGTGCAAGGCTTCTGTGGCTGTCATAATATAGTGTAGTAGTGTTTTCCTTTCTTTCCCATTACCTCCGCCAAGGAGTAGTGTGTTTTTGCCTTTGTCTGCACCTCTATTTTAAATGGCTATAACTATAAAAAAAACACCATGACGAATGCACTAGTTAAGGTATTATTTAAATACGTTTTCTTTTTTATGTTCTTGTTGTTACAACTGTGTTATCGTTCGGTCCGCAAAGAGATGATGACAAACTTAAAAGAGTAAACACAATATAGTTGTGTCTGTCTTCCGATAAAAGAACAGTATGTTAATGATAGTGTTAACATTAATGTAATGTCTTTATCTTTTAATAGATGATCTGGTAAGATCTGTAAATCTGTTAAAATGTTTTTGAAATGTTACACAGAAATGGTTTGAAATTATGGAAAGAAGTGACATGCGTGAGCTGATATTAGCTTCGTGCGACCTTGCTGATTTCACAAAACAAGAAAATGGTTGCCGACTTCACAAATTCGGCAACCATTTTTCAGTGTGTATAATATATACTTTTTTTTTAACGTTCTCCATGTTCACCTACCTTTACTCACAATAACACAATACTACAGCAATAACGTTCTCCACATTCACCATTGCTCACAATAACACAATACTACAGCAATAACGTTCTCCACATTCACCATTGCTCACAATAACAATACTACAGCAATAACGTTCTCCACATTCACCATTGCTCACAATAACACAATACTACAGCAATAACGTTCTCCACATTCACCTTTACTCACAATAACACAATACTACAGCAATAACGTTCTCCACATTCACCATTGCTCACAATAACACAATACTACAGCAATAACGTTCTCCACATTCACCATTGCTCACAATAACACAATACTACAGCAATAACGTTCTCCACATTCACCATTGCTCACAATAACACAATACTACAGCAATAACGTTCTCCACATTCACCATTACTCACAATAACACAATACTACAATGATAACGTTCTCCACATTCATCATTGCTCACAATAAAACAATGCTACAGCAATAACGTTCTCCACATTCACCATTGCTCACAATAAAACAATACTACAGCAATAACGTTCTCCACATTCACCTTTACTCACAATAACACAATACTACAGCAATAACGTTCTCCACATTCACCATTGCTCACAATAACACAATACTACAGCAATAACGTTCTCCACATTCACCATTGCTCACAATAACACAATACTACAGCAATAACGTTCTCCACATTCACCATTGCTCACAATAACACAATACTACAGCAATAACGTTCTCCACATTCACCATTGCTCACAATAAAACAATACTACAATGATAACGATCTCCACATTCACACATAGTCATAATAACATAATAATAATAATAATAATAATAATAATAATAAGCATTTATAGCGCCTAATCTTAAAAAAGCCCTAAGCGCTTACAATAATAAATGAATAAACCAGCAAGCAATATAAATAAAGAAATGACAAAAATATATTATACACACGCGCGCGCGCGCACACGCACGCACTAAGCAGACACACACACACAAACACACACACGAACGCACCACACGCGCACGCACACACGCGCACACGCAACACACACGCACATACTACACGCATGCACACAAACACACGCGGATGGAAGGGGCACAGTACTTTGAAAAGAAATATAGCAGGCTATGATTTGAAAAGAGTAGTTTTGAGAGAAGACTTAAATGAAGAAAGGGAGTTGGCAGAACGGAGAGGTAAAGGGAGTCTATTCCAAGAGGAGGGGGCCTGGAAAGAGAAGGAGCGTTCGCCAAGGGTCTTGGTGCGGTAACGAGGGATCTGGAGGAGAGAAGTGTCAGAAGAGGAGCGTAACTGTCTAAGAGCGTAACAATACTACAATAACGTTCTCCACATTCACCTTTACTCACAATAACACAATACTACAATGAGAACGATCTCTAGGTATAACGCCCAGCACGAGGTTTGATGACAAATATTAACAATTCAACTAACTAACTGTACTTCATTTATTCACAACCACACCATCATCATCATCATCATCATCACCATCACCATCATCATCTCTCTCCCCTCTTCCCTCTCTCTCCCAGTAAGCGTTTCAAGAGTTGTCTAATGTCTTAAAATTAATGACTGATAGGATCACGAAAAGGGCTATGTAACGGCTGTTCTTCTGAACCGATTATACATATATGATATGACAAATTATGTCAATACACCTTCTTTTTGTATATATATAATTTATTGTATGAAAGTAAATACCAAATCTTCTATGAAAGGTGGGGAGCAAGTAAGGTTACGTTATTATTGATATTAAAAGAAACAATGCAATAACAAGCAAAACAAAACAAAAAACAGTGTAGAGTGGCACAGTTCGCCTCGTGTCAAGTAAACCCAAGTTCGAACCTGGGTACAGGGGATTTTCCCTCTCACTTTGCACTAGGCCTTACGGTCTGAGCGTGGAGTCTTTCGGATGAGACAATAAACCGAGGTCACGTGTGCCCATGCACATAGCACACGTCAAACCTTAAACTTTAAACCCAGTGGCAACAAAAAAGTTGTCATTATGGTCAAAAGTTACCACCACTAACCCCTTTCCTTCCTCATCGGTCACACAAAAATCGCATGCAAAAAAACAAATTAAAAAAATTGGGTGGCGCACCTCTAGCTGCGACGCGCTCTCCAAGTGGGAGCAACCCGAATTTCATAGAGACGCCTCTGTGACTATAAAGTACCTAATACCTAATACCTAATATGCACTGGTCCGCCAGTGGCCTCTCACTCTCAGCAGACGACGCTGACGAAGGGAGCGTGACGCCCCCGAAAGCTCCGAGGTGAGCCTACATTTTTACTGAGTGAAACTGTTACAAAATTCGTTTTATCATAATACCTAATACCTAGCGAAAATAAATTATTATCCTTTTAATAAGGATGATGCCTACTTCTGCTTGCGCATTCTTCTGCGCAGGTCATTGTGCAAGGTAGACTCAGACGGACGAGTTTTTGCAAGAAACACGTCGAGATCACCAGAAAGACCGCCTTTTCAATGATCGGAACACTCACTTTGCTCTGCTTTCTTAGAAATTAAGCCTTCAAAACAGCGATTTTTCCTTGGCGGAGATGCCGGAGAGAGTAGCCATTTTGGATGGGGTGGGTGGAGGTCACTCATTGTGGTTGAAGCGTTTCTTTTTTTGTAGTGCAGTAAAAAAAAAAAAAGAGCTATTTCCTTTGTTGTGAGCGAAACTCCTTTAGGTAAACTATAAAATTTTAAAATAAAAAGGCTTGTATTGCAAAAATTTCGTGCAAACGATTTGATCAAAACTCAGGCGGCCATTAGAAAAGAGACGGCACACGGCTTCTCTTTCAGTGAAATAATTGGACTTTCAGCACCTCCGCCAAGGAGGATTCGCCGATTTGACGGTTTGATTTCTAGGAAACCAGAGCCAAGTGAGTTTTGCGATCTTTGTAAAGGGTGTTTTCCTGGTGATCTCGACGTGTTTCTTGCAAACATTCATCCGTCAGCGTGCCCCTTTAAGGGACTTATCATGATTTTAATACCTTGATTGTTTGTTTTGTATGAAAAGGAGATATTAAACATTATTTTGGCAAAGTTTCTGCAAATTGTCATTACTTTTAAGGGACTTTTGATGATTTCAGTCTCTGATCGTGGTCAAAATATTGATTTTAGATGGGGGGTGGGGAAAGTATTTCCTCTTTATTTCAAAAAACGAGCATGGCGACATACCTTGATTCTTTGTTTATTTAAAGAGGACATATTAAACATTATTCGTGCAACGTTTCAGCAAATTGACAATAGTTTTTCATGACTAAGTATGAATTTTTGTCAGTTGTGGGAGCCGAAAATGATTTTTTTTACATTAAAAACCTGTATTTTTTCCCAAATTTTGATTTTCATTAAAGCATTTTACATAACTTTACGAGGACTTGCTTCTACTATATTCGGAAAGAATGATATGTTGAAATATTTACTTTTATATAATTTTACACTGCAAGTAGCTATTTTGATCATTTTCAGCACCCATAAATCTAGAAATCTCATGCTCATTTGAAACGAGCACGGCGACACCTACTTTTTTGTATTTGTTACATTGTCAGGCTGTTTGCTTTCCGAAAAAAATACTATTTCAGCAAATTCTCAATACTTTCATTTTGAAGTAGTCATCATCCGTAAAATACAGAAGATTGGTCCCACACAGCCACACACATCCTTGAAAACATCCTGAAAGATAGGTCCTATCAATTAAAAAAAAAGTCTGGCATCATTTTTATGGTAGCTGCACACCACGTGACAAGTGCGCAATAATCGTATTATCCACAAGACCGCTTTCCTCCGCGTTGACTTTGATCCATCCGCATCTCGAGAATTTTTTTCTTTCTTCTCGTCCCCTCTCTCCTCTCTCCTCTAGTCCTCCCACGTTTTCGCTTTTTTTGAAATGAACAACTGAAAGCTGGCGAGTTCTGGGTTTCGTATGGATGGTGACAAACATGGATTTTGTTCGATTAAAAAAAAAGTCTTCTTCTGTTTTGGTTTCATTCTTTAAAAAAGGTGAAAGATTGGAAATAGCCTTCTGCTTGTTTAACATCTTCGTTAGTTAAGGAATATATGAGTTTGTATTGTTTTATTATTTTAAAATTTTAATTTGTGTGTGTTTGTGCGTGAAAGCGCGCCAAATAAGGGTTTAAAACGGAAACATTGAAGCAGCAAAATATAACAAATGGAAACAAAAGATGCAAGAACAACAGGTAAGAAAGATAAAAGTAGGAAAGAATGAGTTAATGTGGTGGATATGTATATAACATAATATGACGAAGATGTTGAAACAGCAGCAGGAATGGGTTGGGGTGGGATGCGAGAGAAGGGGGAGGAAACCGAAAGAAACCTTGAGGGAAAATAGCCATTTTAGTATTACAACAAATGTATGGCAAATTGTCTTACCACCTTCCACTTGCATCGAAATATATCAAACACCCCCTCCCCCCCAGTTTTGTTTTAGAAAGTCGCCCTTTTTGGTCTTTTAGTTCACAAGATGTTGTTAATGCTCATTTACATTACATCATTTATAAAATATAGGTCTACCATATTCATTTTTCTTCAATATTCATAAACAAACCGGAAAAACAAAAACAATAGGCGAATTGCCAAATTGTAAAACCTAGTGTCATGAACCGAAGGGACAATGATTGTGAGAAGCACAGCTTCTGAGATGCACCAATACATAAAATACTTTCGCAAAAAATGTTCCAATAGAATAAAACTAGCCGAGGACTCTTGACGCTCTTTGCTGAACTAAATAATTATAGCTATTGTTATATCACCAGCACACCGTCCAAGAAATTTAATGTGAAAAAAGCCCAGTCTTTTCTTTCATCCATTTCCTCCCACATGAAGCTTCAAAAAGACCACTATCGTCATCAGCAATTTGCGTTATGTTCAAATTCTGATCGCTTCTCGGCCTTTTGGCTAAGACAGTGATTCAGGAACATAAATTTTTGTTTATATCCTGGTTGGTTTGTTCAGCCCGTCGTACATGGCGAAAGCCGATACGCGACGTTAAACTGAACTTCCATCCATCAGCAATCACAGAAACATCGCTAGTGACAGTAAACACTGTAACAATAAACGCACTATGAAAATGTTAATTTTGTGAAAACTAAATATCGATTAACAAAAATAGTCTAAAAACAATGTGATAGTCCTTATGAGAAAACATTACATGTAGTGGTCACACACACACACACACGCACGCGCGCGCACACACGCGCGCACACGCGCGCACACGCACACGCGCGCGCACACACACGCACGCACGCACGCACGCACACACACACACACACACACACGCGCGCGCGCGCGCGCGCGCGCGCGCGCGCACGCGCAGTCACGCACGCACGCACACGCACACACGCACACGCACGCACACACACACGCACGCACACACACACACGACACACGGTGATCTCCCTTGGAGGCTGGGAGGGTGACATTTCGGTCTGCATTAATTTTGAATAATTACCAATTAATCTACCACCATGCCAGTAGTTGGTTTGCCCCAATCGTTGGAAGTAACCCTACGCCAACAGCATCATTTGACATCATGGAAGATTTGACGAGAATCTGATTCTACAGTCGTGGTGATCAGGCTGAAGAGTGACAATGCAGAAAACATGGCGCCTCTAAGAAGTTCGGCTACACAGCAACACTACAGAAGAAAATCACCCAGTCAGTTGAAGCGTGACAGACAACGAGCGGAGGAAAGAAGGAGGTTGACACAAGGACAGAATGAAGAAAAGGGAAGTGAAAGAAATGAATTTGAACAATCATTGTTTGTATTTATGCCTACCCCTTCCCCAACCCGACCTGTGTTGCAACACACTGACACGACACCGCCAGTTGACAGCACACAACAAACATGTGCGCGCACGTGAAACCCGTCGCCAGGCAGAAGTTGATATTAACGTGATAGACACTGGCACATGCTCCGAGCAGTTGACAGAAGACGAAGTTGTGTGTGTCGGTTCACTGGAGATAGCACACGAAGCTGGTGTAGAAATCATCGAGGATTATGTAGGCCAACTGACAGACAGAGCAGTGCAAAGAAAGTTGAGAGACACTACCAGAAACACACAGTTCAGTGATGTGTTTATTTCCGATGAAAATCCCGACACCATCATCTGTACCAGCGACGACGTCGTGTTTCGGTTTACCTGGACTGACGGAAATACACAGCCCGATTTCTTCTGGTACGTGAAACGGGACAGTACACAACTGACACAGGAGGAACATGCCATTGACTCGAAGCCCCAGCTGACCGAGAAAGACTGAAGGACAGGATTGAGTCTGGTCGTGACGTGTTGTGTGCCATCGTGGATGCCATCAGATACTTTGGGGGATAATTGAGGCGTTTCCAGTGTGTGTGTGTGTGTGTGTGTGTGTGTGTGTGTGTGTGTGTGTGTGTGTGTGTGTGTGTGTGTGTGTGTGTGTGTGTGTGTGTGTGTGTGTGTGTGTGTGTGTGCGTGCGCGCGTGTGCGCGTGCGTGTGCACGCGGGCCTCTGTGTTCGTTTTACGTCTGTTCACCCGCAAGTGATATTAGACACACACAAAAAGAAGAAAAAAGGATGTGTGTGAAATTAATTAAGCCTACAGCAGATAGCTATTGAGGTGAGAGTGTGTGTGAGTGCGTGAATGGTACTGTTATTTATGTGTGTTTTCCCTACACATCTATTCGTACAAATCTAACTGAGTGCATGTAAAAAGATGGGGGGGGGGGGGGGGGGGGGGGGGGGGGGGGGGACATACACTTATGTAACATGAAGAGTTAAGCAAGTGTGTCTTAATTTCTAAATAGCTAACAACAAAATGATAGTAACACAATTTAAGCCAACAATTAATTAGTAACTCAAAGAAAAATACCAACAGGACTTGTGTGCAGGATTTCTGAAAAACGTTTAAGGAGATTAAAGTTGTTTAAGATTTTTTCAATGGTTAAAGGCGTTTGATGGTTCAGCAAGTGTGTGTGAGTGCGTGAATGGCACTGTTATTTATGTGTGTTTTCCCTACACATCTATTCGCACAAATGGAACGGAGTGCATGTAAAAAGATGGGGGGGGGGGGGGGGGGGGGGGGGGGGGGGGGGGGGGGACATACACTTATGTAACATGAAGAGTTAAGCAAGTGTGTCTTAATTTCTAAATAGCTAACAACAAAAATATAGTAACACAATTTAAGCCAACAATTAATTAGTAACTCAAAGAAAAATACCAACAGGACTTGTGTGCAGGATTTCTGAAAAACGTTTAAGGAGATTAAAGTTGTTTAAGATTTTTTCAATGGTTAATGGCGTTTGATGGTTCAGCAATTCACCAACAGTTTTGTTGATTTGTTCTTTGATTATTGGACAATATAGGAGCAAATGATTTATAGATATTTGATTTCCACATATACACTTAACGTCTTTACAAAATTTTGTTTTAAAAGCATTTAAACAAAGTTGAAACATCAAAGATACGATTTGTCTTGAACTTGTATCCTTGAACTGTTTTAAAACTAAGTTAGAATTCATTGTACTTGAGCCTTTTATACAATAGCGTGAATATTGACTGTCTGAAATCATTAACATGCTGTCAAAATTATCTTTGGATAATTGTTCAATATGTTTATAATATTCATGCAGATCTAAATTCACATTAAGTTGAATCGTTTCCTCGGAATTACGCGCTGCACTTCTAGCTGCTCGATCAACCAATTCATTGGAGTATATTCCACAATGGGAGGGAACCCAATAAAAAGCTACACTAATGTCTTTACTCGATAATTGATTAATTAAATGTTTGATCTCTAATATCATTTCAAGGCGTATGCTAACATTTTGACCTTTGATAGCTTGTAATGCTGATTTCGAATCTACACAAAGTAATATTTTACAAGCATTTATAGGTAATTCTGCTGTATAGTGTAATGCCATTACAATAGCTAACAATTCGGCAGTAAAAATGGAATAATATTTACCAATATGATATCGTTTCTCTATTCTTAATGAGGGTATTACAAATGCTGCTCCTGTATTCCCATTCTCAAGAACAGATCCATCTGTGTATATTTTAATGTATCCACTATAACAACTTTCCATATGTAAATTAACTAAGTTTCTTTAATATGTTTGGAGATTGACTTTTGTTAAAATCTGTATGATCAATATTAAAAGCAGGTTTAATTTGTTCCCAATGCGGTACTGGCGAGAAAGATGGCGTAGCTGCAATTTCTTTACTTTTTAATTCTTTACAATTAATATATGAAACAAAGGAATGGTTGTAAAGAGTGAATTGTTTTAGCTCTTCTAACAAAATGATGTTCAGTATCTAACTTAACTTCTTCTTTACAAAATGTGTCATATGCAGATGATTTGCAAATTTGGCAGCAGAAATCTTTCTATATTCATCGAGAGGTAGAACACCTGCTTCTTTATATGATCCTAGATTAGAAGCATGAGTTGGTACCCCAAGTGCCAGTTTAAATGCTTTACAATCTATACATTGTAGTTTGCTTAACAAATATTTTGGAGCACTAAAGAAAATTTCCTGAGCATAAATTAATCGAGATCGTACAAGAGAATTAGCAAGACATGGAAGCGCTTTTGTATCTTGACTCCAACGCTGTTTACTTATAATTTTTAGAAAATTTAAAGCCTTTCTTGCTTTGTTTAATATATAATCTATATGTTGGTTGTTGGTTGTTTTTTTGCTGTCCCATCTTCTGGGTCGTACAGTGGCGTTGCTCCCACGCCGCTCATTCTGAATCCCAATTTGCAGCTACACCCCGGCTTGTTCAGGTCACAGAATCCGAGACCAGCAGTCCAAGGGGAGCGAATCTATATTAGGCCGTCATGAGGCATCCAACCGAGGAGACACTGCACTGCTGCTGAGTCACCTCGGTGGAGTTCAGCGGAGCCTGTTCAGGACACTACCTGCTTAGCCCCCCTACTGACGACACTGTTCTCTCAGTTGCTCCCCAGAACACACTGATCCCCATGACTTTGACCCGAACTCACCAAGGCATAGACTGGATTGGAAACCAAAACTGAGGTCACCATGAGAGCAGGGCATGCAAAGCCACAGAATTTGAGACATTTTGTTCTTTTTAATGATTGATGGAAATGAGACTGATGACAACGATGATGATGATCATGCTATGGAGTCCCGTATCGGTCTGAGACTGCTTTCATAATGATATCCCAGCGTTAACCAGGCCCGATAACTACAGACACCCGCAGTGTTGGTCTCGAAATTAGAGCAAGACTCTCAGATTCGCATCCGTTAAGCGGATGAAGCTCGACTGTGTGGTTCCAGTCTTCCCATTGAGCGCATAGTCACTCACTCTGGGTAGGAGTCGGTCCAGGACCGAAACAAAACTCGCCTCTGATGGGATTCGAACCCAAAACCTCCCAGCCAGTAGTCAGCGACGCTAACCACTACACCACGGCGGCTGGTTATAATCTATATGTTGATTCCAAGTAAGTTTTGATGAAAGGAAAACACCCAGAAACTTCACACTCTGCGTATAATTGATTACTGAGCCATTGGTGGTAAAAACTGGAATTTTACTGGGTTGCATCCCGAATTAAAAAGTACTATATGTGGTTTTTTCTAATGATAATGTTAAACCATTTTCTTTCATAAACGTATTTATTTTATCTAATTCACGTTGATACAATTTTTTTGTATAGTTCAAGGATCTAAGTGGAGTTTTACGCTTCATTGCTACCTTCATCCACATGCAGAAATCGTCTGCGTACTGAGCTAAGACTGTGCCTTTAGATAGATTATTTGGTAGATCTGCTATCAATATAATTATTAAACAAGATATGTGAAATGACAGAACCTTGGTGAAGACCCATCTGAAGTTCTCTGGATTTTGAATCTGTACTTCCAACTCTTACTTGTATAAATCTATCTCATAAGAAATGTTCTGTATAATTATACATATTATCTGTAACATTGTGATTTTGAATTTTTTGTAATAATCGATAGTGCCCAACTTGGTCGCAAGCTTTTTTTTTCATCAAAGAAGGTTGCAAGAATATTTTTTCGCCTAGCAAACTGTTACTTAATTTGTGTCGTGAGTTTTACTAGGTGTTCTGTAGTAGACCGGCCTTTTCGGAAACCTGCTTGATTATTAGGTATAGTGCTTTGTTTTTCACAGACATGAATTAATCTATTTAATACGATTTTTTCCATACGTTTGCATACATGATACGTCAAAGAGATGGGTCTGTAGCTATTTCTATCATACCTATGTTTGCCTTGCTTATGCATAGGAATAGCAATTGAATGTTTCGAGATAAGGGGCATTTCTCCATCAGCCCAACATTTCTGCAAAATTACATGTAAAAAACTGATGACATTATGTGGTAAATGCCTTAACATTTCATACGGTATCCCATCTAATCCAACAGATGTTTTGTTTTTACTAAGATGTAGAATATATTCTTTAACTGCATCTAGAGTAATATCGGCATTCACATAACTTTTTATTGTA
>CM065705.1:24899548-24902048 GCA_017654935.2 Phymorhynchus buccinoides | reverse complement strand
GTTGAGATAGCATGAGACTTAGCATCATGCTAACTTAGAAGCTCTTCCAAAAGTCCTATTGGATAGCTCTACCAAAAGTCCTATTAAATCAAAAGAGAATGGCTAGTAGGTGTATGAAAAGACGCAATCGATGATGTTAAAGAACAGCAATGACAAAACCTATGATGAAAAAATAAAAATGACGTATGCTATGTAAAAGGACGTCATAGGTTGCATAGAGCTTACCTATATATTAGGTGGTACCAAGCAATAACTGATTTCTAAAATGCAGTTTTAAAAAGTTTGTCCATGTAAAGAACGTGTTGAGATTAGAAAATGTGCAAAATATCAAGACTGTAGCTCAAATACTTTCCGAGTTGTAGCAATTTAAAGTTTGTTTAATTTTGGTAATTTTGTGTCATTTTAAGCTTTTTCCTACATGTTCAAAGTTTAGAATTTTACCAAGCTCCAACAACACACATTAACGATTTAGAATTTATGGTGTCTTCTTTTACTACCTTAACTCTATCCACAAGCAGAAATACAAGACTGTCTGCTTTGTGGTTTGAATACAGTGCCTGCATGAAACAGGGTGAGATTGAGAAAATAAAATAACATCGAAAAAGTGAACAAAATGCACTGTTTTTGAAGAGTTGTAATGAAATAACTAAGAAGCCTAGAGTTCTGATTTTGGGGATGACTAATCACAGGCATGTGTCAAACACAACAAGGCAAAGTAGTGATCACCCGGTAACAAACGGAACGATCACCATGGTAACGAAATCAACCAGTTTTATAAAATTGGTAAAAATCATGAAATATGACTTTTTTCAATACATCACAAATCAAAGTCTACTGTTGCTAGAAATTTAAAATGTTATTATCTTAATTCTCCGTTTTAGACAAATCTCAATAACCTTTTTTTTCTAAATCTATGTTCTGTTATTTGTGTCCTCTGCCACAGACAGAAGGAGGACTATGTTTTTATTCTTTTTTTCTCTCTCGTTGTTTCTGGCTTTGTTTTTCCCAGAAATATCTTGTAAACTGCAGTAAATAATTGATTCAAATTGTGCATAAGGGTGCATTAACTGAAACATAAGGCAGTTAAAGGCAAATTACAACCTTGTTGACTTTGACCTCGAAGGTTGACCTTGAACACATTTTTTTTTCGGGGGGGGGGGGGGGGGGGGGGGGGGGGGGGAGATCAAATTTTTCTCTCCTTTGCAGCTACAGTCTAATTTTTTGGGGTAAGTATGTATATTGGCTTATGGCGATTCTATATGTTAACTATGTATTACCCTCATTGCCTTGACCTTGACCTTTGACCTTGAGCATAATCGTCTGTATGATTAGGACATATCTTTCAGATTTTTGCATTTTTAGTCCCCAAATTTCAAAAAGTTGATCAATAGCTCAAGGTGTTGTACATACCTGACATTATTATTTAAAGTATTAACAACCTTTGGGTGTCCTTGACATTTGACCGTGTTTTTTCCTTGTATGTTGTTATATCTTATAAACAGCTGTATACATTTGTTCCAAATTTTGAAGAGTACTGTATAACTTAAAGCTACTGTGTCCCAAACAGTATCTGTTTTCCTTTACCTTGAGTGTTTAATTTTGTTTGTGGTATACATTATTATATCTCCTGAAGCTCTGCATGGACCTAGAGCGCGTCTCGGTCCTTTATAAATTTGCTGACCCTGACATTTAAATCTTATTTATATCCTATTCAGTTTCCCATGGGAAAGCTGCCACCTTTGCTCTAGTGTTGCTGGTGTGCTGAAAATTTCCCCATGGAAAAACTAGTTGAGCTGTTGTAGTTTTCTTGTTTTGGGGAACTCATCCAGGGCTATTAGTTTCCTCCTTTCTTGATTAAGTGTAAAGCTCATCCCCAGCACAGGAATTTAGGGGGCATTTTCACTTCTTGTTTTATATTTTAAAGGCAAAGAAATAATTTACCTGCACAAGAAAATATCACTTCTTCAGCCTTTTTTTCAAATATACATACACACACACACACACACACACACACACACACACACACACACACACACACACACACACACACACACACACACACACACGCGCGCGCGCGCGCGCGCGCGCGCGCGCGTTTCGTAGCCCATATGTGTGCGCATGAGTGTACATGTGTGCCTGATAAATATATGTATAAGTCAAATGAAATTTACATGTAGTTTTGTTGTGATATATTACCCACTGACACGGGAAAATTACTTGAACGTGTTTTAATTTGCATGTGATTTTTGTGTGACTGGTTAAGAATGAAAGGGGGGGGGGGGGGGGGGGGGGTAAATTTTGACCAAATCACAACTTTTTAATTGCCACTGCGATTAATGTTTGATAAGTGCCTGGGCACACGGGACCTCCGTTTATCGTCTCATCCGAAAGGCTCCTTGTTCAGACCGTAAGACCTAGTGCAGAGTAAGAGGAACAATCCCCAGTACCCAGACTCAAACTCAGATTTATTGTATACGAGGTGTGTGTGTTACCTCTGTGC
>CM065705.1:24892048-24894548 GCA_017654935.2 Phymorhynchus buccinoides | reverse complement strand
GGAGATTAAAAAGACAAAGAACTTTTGTTTCGCCAAGTTTTCCTCTTCTTTGAATGGCGGACATATTCACTAACAAAAAGGCTATTAACGGTATTAACTTCACTGCAACAAACAGGCATGCGCAGTCACAGACATATGCAGACACACAGATGTATCGAGCATCTGTACAGAGAGAGAGAGAAGAGAGAGAGAGAGGGGGAGGGAGAAAGAGAGACAGAGACAGAGAGACAGACAGAAAGAGAGACAGACAGGCAGACAGATACAGAGAGACAGACAGACGCATAGATACAGAAACATAGAGACAGACAGACAGTCAGAGACAGAAACAGAGACTGGGACAGAGAGGGAGAAGGAGAGAGAGAGAGAAATAAGTCTGAAGTCTGAATTTTTAGCTCGCGAGTACATCACTACATGAGAGAGCTTATAATAAAAAATTATGCTCACGATTGTTCGGTTTTCCAGGTGTCTGTGTCTCTGTGTGCCTGTTTGTCTGTATTTTTTCTCCGGATTTACAATGTAGTGTTCGTTAATCAAATTTGGTACACGTACAGCAAAACTCGGTTATAAGAAAATCGAACTGAGATAATTATTTGTTTTCTTATATTCTATTTTTCTTATATCAGGAACTCGGATATAAGAAAACATTTTGAAGTTTGTTTTCTTATAACCGAGTTGAATGGGAAAAAAGGAAAAAAAATATAAATAGAAAAAGAGAAAAAAGAAATGAAAGACAAACAGAAAAATTAAACGAAGAACGAAGAGAAAATCCTTTTACCTAATTTGGTGCATGAAAGAAAGGAAAAAAGGAAAAAAAGGAGAAAGAAAAGAACAGAATATTAAAAACGAAAATGAAGGTGGAAGTGGTGATGAGTTACATGATTAGTGAACAAGGTAGTGGAGAGCAGATGAATGACTGGGTGTGGTGTGAGAGTTACATATTTTTAAAAATGTAAGTTTCTGTTTTATGTTTTAATTAATATTTAAATTTTGATATATTTTATCTTATTTTACACAGTGGAAGACAATTTTCCATTTGTGTTTGTACAATGCCAATGGAAAATAAAGAAACTTGTGACATATGACTTATGTAAAATTAAAATACAGCAAAACTCGGTTATAAGATAATCGAAGGGAGATGATTTTTTATTGATTTTTTATATAAGTTTTCTTAAATCCGAAATTCGGATATAGGAAAACATTTAAGGTTTTTTTTCTGATAACCAAGTTGAATATGGAAAAATATAATAGAGAAAAAGAGCAAAAAAAAAGAAAAAAGACACACAAAAACGAAGAGAAAATCCTTTTTTCTAATTTGGTGCATGTTTTACATCATAAAATCAAAATAGTCTACTAAGAAGAAGATTTAATGGTACCTACAACCACTCAACTAAGAAGCTTTTTAAAATTTTACTGATGATGCCATGCCCGTGACATGGTAAATCTCTAACAGTTCACTGCCCATATGGCCGATAGGCTGTGGGACACCTTTACCTTTAACTTCTTTTAACAAACACACCCAAATGCGTACCTCTTCACCTTTCTTGTACTGAAATATTGCAATTTACTGTCCATCCATGGAGATCTGTAGCTCTTCATCAATCACTTGGTTTTGTTTAAGTGTTTTTTTGTCCACATATTCAATTATTTGTATTTTTCTTCTTAAGGGGATACGCGCCTTTTACTTCCCACGGTGATCAAGACTTTTGTCATAGCATCTACACAATACTTCTAAGGTAAAAACTGAAAAGAAAACACAGGGTCACCATGCTACTTTTCTTGTAATTCATGGTCGAAATGAATTGGACAATTTTCGGGTAAAATCAGGTCTACTGAAAACTGGACACCTTCCATACACTTAATATTAAAAACTTTCAATTAATCTTGCCTGATACTGCAAACTATTTGGTATCAGAATCTATGTCAAATGGTAAGGAAATATAATTTAGTCAATAGGAAATTTAGGAAAATTGTTGTCGTATTGACAAATATTTCCCTAAATGTTATTGTTCAAATGCCTGTAGAAAGAAACTCAACGATGAAATCATTCTAGTTTTTTGATAATAGATGAAATAACGTATATTCTCCATACTAAATACCCAAAAGAAAAACAGTATGTTACAGTGCTTTTTACTGAACACCATACACATTTTAACCCCACCCCTATTTTTCCATGGAACTCACGTCAATAGTTATATCCCTTAATACTTTTTTGTTGACAATTTTATGAGATTTGTTCTTTCAGTAACATGGTTTTAGTCCTATTAGTGGTTTTAGAAATGAATATGTTGAAAATAAACCTTATATTCTAAAAATACAAACATTTGAGCGATATACTTTTCACAAATATAAATAAACTTGTATATTTTTTAATAAATGTCTTGCACCACTGGGAGTCCGCCAGATTATGCTAGCACGATCAATCACAGAGAGAGTAGACCTTTTCATTCACAATTTCGTCATTTCATTCTTACGTCATCTTATCCATAAATCATTCATTCAC
>CM065705.1:24872048-24882048 GCA_017654935.2 Phymorhynchus buccinoides | reverse complement strand
CCCTGTCTGTTTAAGCTTATAATGCTACTCTCCTCTAGGAATGAAAATGTTATAAAATGTTTTGCTATTTTTCTTTATCATGCATTTAAGATCAGAGATAGATATATAAATTAGATGAATGTATTGTTTGAATGTTCATGTTTTCCCCCTTCAAATGTGGCCAAGGCCTTTTGAATAAACCATTCGCATTCGCATTCTCTCTCTCTCTCTCTCTCTCTCTCTCTCTCTCTCTCTCTCTCTCTCTCTCTCTCTCTCTCTCTCTCTCTCTCTCTCTCTCAACTCCTATCACCGCTACTACTACGACGACTACCCTAGTCACCCCCCCCCCCCCCTTTCTTTCTTCTCACCGCCAGAGAAAACTCGCACGACGAACAAACCTTACTTGGTTGACGGGGAAGTGTCGCCAGCTTCCATCTACACACCGCACGCGCTTACCATGCGCGCGCACTCGCTTACCATGCGCGCGCACTCGCTTTTTCCCATTTCTTTCGCTCTGCTCACCCACCCTTCCTCCATCTCCCTACTATTACTACTACTACTACTCCCAGTTTGGGCTCTGTCAGATTGAGTGTCAGCGTTTTCAGGTGTGAAGGAATATTATAGTAGGAGATGGAGAAATGGAGACAAGCTGTTTTCTGTAAGAAAAAAAGAAGAAGAAGAAAGTTTCACGTTTGATTTGTGTGACTTTGTTTCTAATTGTTGAGGTTTTTTGCATCAATATATTATCAATATATATCTTTTAACCCGTGTTCGTAATGCTTTTTTCCACAACAAATTGCTAAGGAATCTTTTTATTCATACGGACAAAAATAGCTCTCTCCAACGTTTGTGTCAGAGTGTTTATTTCTTTTTTGTGTTCATAAAATCTATTTTGGGTAAAATTGTTTTTTTCAAAAACTTTTCTCTGGATATTGTCTGCTGTTGTATATTCATCAAACGTGGGAGGCAGACAGCTGCTCAGATCGAAAAAATAAATGTCAACCAGTCTGAAAATAGTCTGAACAGCATTTCCAAAAGGGAAACTAGAGATCCAGTTGTTTTTGTTCTGTGAGTGGGATTTGATTTCAGAACACAACAGGCAGGATATTCACAACAATAACACCGAAGACCTGGACATTGGAAAAGCTTGACCAGTGCAAGGGAGGATTGTTTTTTTCTGCCCACAGTGTTAGTGCGCTTAGTTACGAACTGATTTTGGAGGAGACATCTGCGGAAGCTACTATGTAGGGTAAGTCCTTCGATATTGTACCAGTCCTCAAATTGTATCTTTCTTATTTCTACGAAACTACTGTTTGAAATAACCTGATTGGTCAGCAGTTTGAAAGCTTACTTCATGCCACTTTGTTGCGCCAACAAAGATGGCGACAGCCAGTCCTCCTAAGGAAAGGTGAGTAAAAACATTTTTCGATGGCTTTGCTTTTAAATTAGCACAACAAAGAAAATGTGTGTACCACTTTTAAGGCACATGTTTTAATAATTGTGAGCTATGTGTTGATTACTACTGGCATGCCTTCAAATATTGATGGTAGATTTAAATCTCTCCAATTTATCATTTTTCCAGAGGGGTTCCGTGTGTGGTACAACTAGCATGTGTGCTTATCGTACCACTGGACATTTTGTATATTGTACCAGTGGTACAATTTGTAAACTTAGTGGTTTACTTCATAAATAGTCCAATTCGTTTGTTTTACTGCAGTAAAAATATACTTGGACTTAAACTTGATTCAGCGCAGGATTTTAAGTTGGTTGACTTTGAAAGATTCGTTTATCTTGATTGGTGTTGTGGTATTGATTCACTCAGTAGGTTTTTTTCTCAATACCTTTTATTTGATAGCTTTGGAATTATTCCATTATACGTGTTATGAATGACAACTGTACTCGATAAAGATGTGCCACCCCTCCCCCCCTGCATTTCTCGGCTAATTCATTGTTTCCGTTTTTGCCTTTCTTACCAAACATAAAGCTGTATTTTATTAACCTTTTCAGCTAATTATCTTTTTGGAATAATAACCCTAACCCGCCCCCCCCCCCCCCCCCCCCCCCCCCCCCCCCATAACCCCCCCCCCCCCCCCCCCCCCCCCCCCCCATAAGACGGAAAAACGCAATGAACCATGACTGTGACAAATGCCGCGGTGTACTGCACTACATAGGGGGGGGGGGGGGGGGGAGGGGGTCCTATTAGATAATGGCCTTTATCATGACTGCAATTAATTATTGAACAAAGATAATTAGCTGAAAATGTTAATAAAATACAGCTTCATGTTTGGTAAGAAAGGCAAAAAAAATGGAATTAACCGAGAAATGTAGGGTGGGGGGGGGGGGGGGGGGGGGGGGGGGGGGGGGGGGCACATCTTGACCTTTACCCATATTTTCCTTGCAAGTTTCAAAAATACATCTAATAATACAATGGTCGTCCATGTTGTACTTACTGGTACAATATCAACGTGCCTACTGGTACAATATCAACGTGCCTACTGGTGCAATATCAACGTGCCTACTGGTACAATATCAACGTACCTACTGGTGCAATATCAACGTACCTACTGGTGCAATATCAACGTGCCTACTGGTACAATATCAACGTGCCTACTGGTACAATATCAACGTGCCTACTGGTACAATATCAACGTGCCTACTGGTACAATATCAACGTGCCTACTGGTACAATATCAACGTGCCTACTGGTACAATATCAACGTGCCTACTGGTACAATATCAACGTACCTACTGGTACAATATCAACGTACCTACTGGTACAATATCAACGTACCTACTGGTACAATATCAACGTACCTACTGGTACAATATCAACGTACCTACTGGTACAATATCAACGTACCTACTGGTACAATATCAACGTGCCTACTGGTACAATATCAACGTACCTACTGGTACAATATCAACGTACCTACTGGTACAATATCAACGACAGGGGGTCAATATTGGAGCACTTTGCGAATTTTTTGTTTTTGCATTTTCTCCAAAATGGAGCAAAGTATGCAACTATTTTTGTTTTGTGAAGAAAGGAATAAAAAATTAGCTTACGATAGGGGCTGATTAAAATGTGTTGTTTGTGAGAGAGAGTGTGTAGCTATAGCTCTTTTCCTTTAGCAGGTACAATATTGAAGGACTTACTCTAAATAACAACAACAACGACAACAACAACAACAAGAAGAAAAAGAACAAAGCATATCGCTAATACTGCCAGTTTTTACATAGGAATAAATTGACCAGCGCAATGCATTTGTCTTTACAATATTTTACATTTGAGTTAAAACAATCTGATTGAAGGAGAGAAAGTAGAACAACAATTCTGATGGAAGGAGATTATATTAATTCCAATGCGAAGTAAACAGTCGGTGTGTCGTTCTTTTCACAGTGTACTTTACAATCTAAAAATACACCATTCATGGAGACAAGCTTTGTGAACGCTACAATTCAAAGGTAACAAAGGGCATTCAACAGTCATTAGAACCATGAATTATGAATTCTACTACAGCAGATGTTACTGTGTCAATAATTGTGTAATTTTGTGACTAAAGAAATTCACATGATTTTGGAGTATTCTTGGAAACTTTGAAGACAATGGTGTGAATCGTTGGATCAGAAATGTGTTTTAAACTCAACGACACCTACAACCACACATCTTCGAGAGAGAAACAAAGTTGATTTTCGGCGCGTTTCCCCCCTCTCCTTTGGCTGTTGGGAAGGTGTGTTTCTGCCAGTTTGCACAGAAACTGCAGATGGGCATTGGTGATGTATCGCAGAGAGGTTGCATAATGTGTATATGTGTTGCATATGAGTCCAAAGAATAACAGAACAAAGAAATAATAGTGAAAAAAAACCTTTTAAATTATTAGGGGAAGACGGGGTAAAAAGCGCATGGGCGGGTAAGAAGCCCACCCCAATTATCTCATGAAATGAAGCAAATTTCAGTCTCATTTTGCCCATGAGACGAGCGTTAATGTCTAGCATTCGTCTCATGGGCAAATTTGACTGAAATTTTCTTTATTTCATGAGATAATTGGGGTGGGCTTCTTACCCGCCCATGCGCTTTTTACCCCGTCTTCCCCTACATACAAAATGAAAAAGGATGAAGAAGACAAATAAACGGGGATACGGAGGTTGACAAACACGCAACAACATATTTTACGGGAGCGCATTTTCATAGGCAATTTCAGTCGGTGTCCTCCAATAAATTCAACCTGGACACACACGCACAGTCACAAACACAAACACAGACAGACTGACTGACAGACAGACACACACACACACACACACACACATACACACGCACACATACACACGCACGCACACATACACACACACACACACACACACACACACACACACACACACACACACACACACTTGTGTAAACTCACTTATGTGAATAGACATTTAATTGAAGCACACACACACACACACGCACACACACACACACACACACACACACACACACAAGCAAGCGCGCGCGCACGCACAGGTGACGCGACGCACGTAAATCGATGCTAGCGAAAGTATTATTTTTGCATGGGCAAAAAGTGACGTGTTGTCAGGACGAAGCTGTGGCAGCGCAAAATGTTGCAACGCGTCAAAATGTTACAGTTGTAAAAGTTTGACGCCTTGTAATATTTTGCACGGAAAGCCTGCGTCAAAATGTTACAATTTTGTTAGAATTGTAACATTTTGCGCGAGGCGCCCGGGGCGCCAAGCGCAGTTTGTTACAATTGTAACATTTTGCGCGAGGCGCCCACCTTTGATTGAAAGTTTTCAATTGTAACATTTTGACGCGTTGTAACATTTTGCCCGGGGCGCCTCGCGCAAAATGTTACAATTCTAACAAAGTTGTAACATTTTGCCGAAGGATTTCCGTGCAAAATGTTACAACGCGTCAAAATGTTACAATTGTAACATTTTGCGCGAGGAGCCCCGGGCACCTCACGCAATTTGTTACAATTGTAACATTTTGCCGCGTTGTAACAGTTTGCGCTGCCACAGAAGCCACTGAAAGGGGCGTGGGTCTATCGTTAACACACTTGGTAGTTTGCTATGTAAGCTCCCATTTTGTCTGATTTTACTTTTCAGTGTCTGTACCAATGTCTGTCTGTCTGTCTGTTTGCCTGTCTAGTTACCTGTTCCTCCTCTGTCTGACAATCTGTCTATATGTCTGGTTTTTGTTGTCTGTAAATCGGAATAATCATATCTTTATTTATTACATATTCTTCAATTATTACTATTTATTGACAGAGCTTTTGACTTATCACCCTATTCCTCTTTGCTAGCCCGTCTGTCTGTCTGTTTGTTTGTCTGTCGCTGCCGCTCTCTTCCGTTTTCCTTCTATCAAATCAACATTAAGAGCAACAATAAATAAATAAACTATGGCATGCGGTTGTTTACACAAGGTCATGTTTGTTTAGGTTTTCCTCCAAATCTACAAGGCATTATATCAAAAGAAACTATGAAACTCTCTCTCTCTCTCTCTCTCTCTCTCTCTCTCTCTCTCTCTCTCTCTCTCTCTCTCTCTCTCTCTCTCTCTCTCTCCCCCCCCCCCAGCTCTCGCCCTCTCTCTCGTCTCGTCGGTTCTCTCTCTCCTCTCCTCTCGCCTCCGCTCTCCTCTCTCCTCCCCCCTATCTCACCCCCCCCCCCCCCCACAGATGCATACATAAGTAAATAGATCTATAAGTAAATAGATAATAGTCCGAGTGCTCTTTGTTTTCAGCCATGTATTATTTTGCTGAAGTATCTAACTGTTTCAAAAATTGAATTACAATTTTGCTTTTTACAGACCTCGAGAAATTCATTTTGAAGTTGCCTAACACCATTTTTAAAAATGTCCACATTCTCCTTCAATATCGTTGTCCATTCTGCAAAATAGCTAAAAAAAATATAAAAAATCAAAAAAAATCCCAAGCAACAAACATACGCCGTAACAATGGTTCTCTCCGTTGTTTGTGTTCCTGTTATTTGTTTGTTGCTTGGGATTTTGTTTTTTTGTTATTGAATCTCTCTCTCTCTCTCTCTCTCTCTCTCTCTCTCTCTCTCTCTCTCTCTCTCTCTCTCTCTCTCTCTCTCTCTTAATATTTCACACACATACATACATTGCGCGCGTATACATACACACACACATACACATACACACACACACATACACACACACACACACACACACACACACACACACACACACACACACACACACACACACACACACACACCGAGGGACGTAGAGAAAGAGAAAAGACACAGGAGACAAAAATAATAGGGGAGAGAGTTTCACGTACTGATTGAACGAAGTTAAAGTTTTGCTAGTCACCTCGTTATAGACAATGGGGCTGCCATGTCTGGTTCAATGTGCTGAGATAGAGACAGGCTTCTCATTGGCATCGTTGTAATCCCATAGCATTTCAGTTTATTTAACTGGGCGATCTCTCTCTCTCTCTCTCTCTCTCTCTCTCTCTCTCTCTATCTCTCTCTCTCTCTCTCTCTCTCTCTCTCTCTCTCTCTCTCTCTGAATGTGTGTTTATATTTTTCCGTATGTGTGCAAAGACTACATAAAACATTAAAAAATGCCGGTTCGAATTTTGAGTATTCTTCTTCTTCTTCTTCAGCGTTCGATGTAGCTGGCAGCGTCAGACTTTCAAACTGTTCGCCATGACGAAGTCCACGGTCTTCTCCAGGTCAGTGCGGCTGCCCCAAAGCTGCACCTGCAGCTCCACCTCCCTGGCCAGGTTTGGCGTCGTACAGCATCATGTGTTGGGCAGTGTTGTAGTGTGTGCTTAGGGGTCTGGGATCCTGAACCACATGGACATTCATCGGTATGGGTGATTTTGAGTCGACTGAAGTGGCTCAGCAGTTTGCAGTGGCCAGTCCTCAGCCGCAAGAGGGTTGTTTGCTGGTGTCTGTTGAGCTGGTGGATTGTATCAACACCACTGTCTTCACCCTGCCTTCTCTTCCACTGGGACCGGTAGTGGTTGTGGATGATTGTTTTTGCTTCTCTGTAGGTCACTGGATGGCTGAACTGCTCCATTTTGCTGCCTGCTTTGGAGAGAGCGTCAGCCTTCTCGCTTCCAGTGATCCCACAGTGAGATGGTACTCATTGAAGTGTGACGGAGAACTGTTTTGAGAGACCATGGAGGGTTGGGGTTGACGTGGTTGTCCATGCTCTGGAGTAACATGTTGGGGTGTCTGTGGGCTGGTTGATAAGGATTAGCTTATTATCCATCATCCAGTCTTCTACTTCTTCACCACGTGAGTCCATTTCCTCGTAGCCCCAGCTTGGTGAATGACTGTTGAAGTCTCCAATCACAAGGTGCCTGGATTCCTCAAGCTTCACTCTGTGTAATGCAAGAAGTGAGACAGGAGGGCTTGCTATGACACATTTTGTCGCCGATCACATTTTGTCGCCCAAAATCACATTTTGTCGCCGGCGTCAAAATGTGACAAAATGCACACCTCCGGAAGGAGAGAGAGAGAGAGAGAGAGAGAGAGAGAGAGAGAGAGAGAGAGAGAGAGAAAGAGAAAAAGAAGCGTTCCATAGATTTACCCTTCTAACGTACAGAAGTTGAAAAAGTGATCGGCGACAAAATGTGTCATAACAGGGCTGTAGCAGTTGATGATCAGTAGATCTCCACTGGACAAAAGAAGCTTGACGGTAATGTGTTCCAGTTCTTCTTTTCTAGATCTGCAAATCTCAACTGCAGGAATTGAGGTTTTGACGAGGGTGATAATTCCTCATTTGCGTCTGTCTTCTCTGTCTTGGCGGAAGGCTTCATAGCCTCTTATGGAGAATCGTTGAGGATCTTTCAGGTGTTTCTTGAATGCAGATGACATCAATTTTGTTTTTGCGGAGGAATTCTTGAAGCTCTGGCTTCTTGTTCCTCAGCCCTTAATTCTGCATTCCACTGAGGCACGTTGAGATTGAAGGATGGCTGGGGTGACTGGTCAGTAGCTCTACTCTGCTTTCCCCTGACCGTCAGGTCCACAGAGGCACCGGTCGCTTGGGTGGGCCCCTTTGAGGCAGAGGGCCCGGCTCTGCTCCCCCCCCCCCCCCCCCCCCCCCCCCCCCGGTTTGTCGCTGTGAGGAACGACGCCATGACGATAATGTTGTCTGACGCATTACCATAATCTCTCTCTCTCTCTCTCTCTCTCTCTCTCTCTCTCTCTCTCTCTCTCTCTCTCTCTCTCTCTCTCTCTCTCTCTCTCTCTCTCTCTAACCCGTTCAGTTGCAATGTTTGTATTCTTTGCCATGAAGAAACGAGAACTGTTGTGTATATCAAACAGCTCAATCGCCGGTTAAATGTAAAACGCATGCCTATGTACACGTATGTATCATTTTCCTTGTATTCTTTTGATGCACATGTTTTCTTTGCAAATGCAAAATGTGTGTGCGCGCGCATGTGTGTGTGTGTGTGTGTGTGTGTGTGTGTGTGTGTGTGTGTGTGTGCGTGCGTGCGCGCGCGCGTGTGTGTGTGTGATTCTATATTTTGTTATTTGACCTCCTTGTACATAGGTCGGTGGCCTTTGCAATTAAAAGTTTTGAGTCTTTGAGTCTCTCTCTCTCTCTCTCTCTCTCTCTCTCTCTCTCTCTCTCTCTCTCTCTCTCTCTCTCTCTCTCTCTCTCTCTCTCTCTCTCTCTCTCTCCGTCTCTCTGTCTCTCTCTCTCTCACCCCCCCTCTCTCTCTCTCTGTCTCTCTCTCTCTCTCTCTCTCTCTCTCTCTCTCTCTCTCTCTCTCTCTCTCTCTCTCTCTCTCCCTCCTAATACACATACATACCCACATGCGCGCACAGATACACGCGCATACTCATACACATACGCACACATACGCACACACACGCACAAGCACATCCATAATGATACAAGAGACAAAGAGCAATTAAATGTGAACAATCAGTGGCTATGCATAATAACTTTAACAAATGTTGCTACATTTTGCAGAGTTTTCTTATTACGTGTTGTAAACAGTTTGCTTAGGGTGCCTGTAATAAAAAAAAAAGGCTTCAACAATTGTTTTCTGCTATTGCTAAAGAATTGACAATTGAAAACAAAATGAAATTCATCTCCCAAATCATTTGATTCACACTTATTGCACATTCTCTCTCCATGAACAATGCCCTGAAAACGTCCTTGCTGAATAGGTAACCTGTGATTTAATACTCTAAATTTGAGAATACATTTGGCCTGGTATTCAGGGAGAATGGTCAAGTATTCTTCTAACACAAAGTTTTCTTTAAATATTCTGTAGTTCGTGTAAAGTTTGCTTGTGTTTAACTCAGCCTGCCAGGTCTGGACAAACTGGCCACACAGACGCCGATTTATTTGTTTTTTGAAAGAATGTTGACTCAAATTAATATTATACTGGCCAAGCACAAAGAATTTAACGTATTATGTACTGTTTGAAGAAAATTAGCTTTATGCTCAGCAGAAACATATAACTTCCAAAGAAGTATATGCATGATACTAGAAAGATTCTCAGCATTAGAAGCGTCCCTAAGTTTAAACCAAAAATTCAACATACGACTTTTTGCAGATATCTCTATAGGATAACGACCTAACTCGCCTAGAACCATATACGTAGGCGTAGATTTGTTTAAGCTCAACACTAATTTATAATACTTTAATTGCATTTTAGCTACCAAATCGCATAATTGGGGACACCAAACTTCACAACCAAACAATCAAATCAAATCAATCAATCTGTACGTCAACAGGTAACATCAGCTTCCTGCACTTACGCAGTACTGAAAACATTGCTCTAGAAGCTTTATCGTACAACTTCCTTTGAGTTAACTTAAACTTATTGTTATAATTGAATGTTAATCCAAGATACTGAAAATCGAAAGTGACTTCTAATTTACAATTGTTATATCTAAATTCCTGATCTTTTTATATATTTTGCCCCTTGAAAAAACAACCACTTTTGTTTTAGCTACATTTACTTTAAGTTTGTTGTGAGTACAATAACTATACATAACGTCAAGTGCATTTTGTAATGAAGCT
>CM065705.1:24859548-24862048 GCA_017654935.2 Phymorhynchus buccinoides | reverse complement strand
GTTCAACACATTCTTTTAGAATATCAGTTATTCTGATTTTGGAGTGAGATATTGCTTCGTGTGATAAACAGCAAACCTCGAGAGATAGGATAACAGCAATATATCTCCCTCCAAAATCATAATAACGGATATATACCGAGATGTATCAACATAAAAGCAGGAAAAAGAAACAGGCTCAGATCTGCAGCGAAATGGAAACGCATCCATTTTTCACAACAGTGGTCGCAGCACACACACACTGTAACACACATTCTTGCGCAAAGGATATAGTTCAACAAAATAGAAAATTTTAACACAAATGTACTTCATAAGATGTGGTATCAATACGTAACGCTTAAAGATAAACACAAACACCGTGAAAAAGAGGGGAGTCAGCTTTGACAAGAACGATCACAGGCCCCGAAAACACGCTTCTTTTTTCTTTCTTTTTCTAGCTTTTTGTAGCTCTTCGCACAGTTTCAGTTGGCTCATTTTTATTTCCGGACTGAAGATGAATTCAAGCTGCTTTGCGACAGTACTGCATCTACATTATGAACATGGATTCTCCCTGTGCCAAAATTGCACAGCTCGAATCGTCTGCTAATATCGACGTGGTCATGGAGTTGGCCTAGCCTAGATCCACGGCTAGATTTTTCAAGTGGCACGCACAAAATGGTTTGTGTAGATATGTGACATCTGGTACTGTTGATTCATTTGAACCATGAATCTTCGTTGTGTACCAGCATTACATGTTGTCGTCAGCGCTGAATGAATCCTAGGGGTAGCACTGCACAGCTTGTCAAATTCTGGGTTTGGTAGGAACAGCTCGCATTGCAAGACGGTACTGCTATGTCAAGCCGTGAGATATATAACTGTGACGTCAAGTTTCTAATAGCAACGGTATATTCTTACACCTTTTCTCACGCGCGTTTACACTAAGCCTATGGGTTAATATATGCAAAAGATATCTCTGGATATTGTTTTATATCTCACGCTGGCAGGCCTCTTTGGCACTACTTGTATATTGTCCATTATTATCATTGTTATGCAAACAATACAAGTTGCACAAATTGGAACTTTAAAAGATGTAGTTTTTACAGTCACAAAATGATCAAAATTGCTAGTCTTATCCAGCTCTGGAATAGCAAGATTACTATAGTTCATGAGTTACCTTTTTTTAAAATAATTGTTTTCCCCTCCACATTCACAGACATAAAACCATATGCATAGTTACTCATACACACGCACTCATATTCTCATGCTGTACATACACACGCGCACACACACACTTACACATGCGCGCATTCACGCACACACTTTTTGTTTTTAATAGTCTAATATCACCATTGTGTGAACAGACTTTAATTTAAATCAATCAATCAATCAATTCCTAGTAACCCTAAACCAGCATACCCACATAGTTACTTTGGGTCTCAGTATTCCAAGTAAACCTAAACCAATATACCTGCATAATCACTTTGGGTCTCAGTATTCCAAGTAACCCTAAACCAATATACCTGCATAGTCACTTTGGGTCTCAGTATTCC
This sequence comes from Phymorhynchus buccinoides, assembly GCA_017654935.2. NCBI lineage: Eukaryota > Metazoa > Mollusca > Gastropoda > Neogastropoda > Raphitomidae > Phymorhynchus > Phymorhynchus buccinoides. Next base: position 24,860,522 of record CM065705.1, on the reverse strand, counting down.
TAGTAACCCTAAACCAATATACCTGCATAGTCACTTTGGGTCTCAGTATTCCAAGTAACCCTAAACCAATATACCTGCATAGTCACTTTGGGTCTCAGTATTCCAAGTAACCCTAAGCCAATTTACCTGCATAGTCACTTTGGGTCTCAGTATTCCTAGTAACCCTAAACCAGCATACCCACATAGTCACGTTGGGTCTCAGTATTCCAAGTAACCCTAAACCAATATACCTGCATAGTCACTTTGGGTCTCAGTATTCCTAGTAGCCTAAACCAGTATACCTACATTCACTTTGGGTCTCAGTATTCCTAGTAGCCTAAACCAGTATACCTACATTCACTTTGGGTCTCAGTATTCCTAGTAACCCTAAACCAGCATACCTACATAGTCACTTTGGGTCTCAGTATTCCTAGTAACCTAAACCAGCATACCTACATAGTCACTTTGGGTCTCAGTATTCCTAGTAACCCTAAACCAGTATACAATACTCCCCGTTTATAGTAAACTCGGTTATAAGAAATTTCGGTTACAGTAAAGGAAAGCACTGGTTCCCGGCCAAAGGTCTACTGTTTTATTACTAAATAGACCTTGGATAGTAGCAACTCGGTTATAATAAAAAAAAAACCTGCTATAGTAAAGTTACTTTTGGTTCCCCACAGACTGGGTCCTCGGTTACAATAAAAAATAAAAAAGTCCTCTTCGTGACCTTTGTAAATACGTCACCAATGTATGCATCACAGTCTCACCACTCCCTCCACCCACCCATAATAACAACTGGGTTATAATTAAAATTAAAAAAAACTCCTATAGTAAAGTCATTTGTGGTTCCTCTTCGTTACAATAAAAAAAATTGTCCTCTTCCTGACCTTTGTAAATACGTCATCAGTGTATACGTCACAGTCTCACTACTCCCTCTACCCACCTTCATCAACGAAATTGAAAGGCACTCAAAAACATGTTTCTTTCCCCTCATT
>CM065705.1:24852048-24854548 GCA_017654935.2 Phymorhynchus buccinoides | reverse complement strand
TGTCTGAACGAAAAAATTAAAGAATTTAATGTTGAAAAGGTAATAATAAGGGAGACTACAACCTAGTGTTAGACCCAGCTAAAGATTATTATAATTACAAACACATCAAGGGAGATAGTGAACACCATGATAGAAGACTTAGAGTTAAATGATATATGGAGAGATTTGAATGAAGATTATCATAGATATACATGGCGAAGAAATAACCCTCTCCAGCAGGCCAGACTTGATTTTTTCTTAATTTCAGACAACGTTGTGTCTTTTATAGAACACGCTGATATTGAATATGGGTACAGAACAGACCATTCTATGATTTCGATTAGGCTTAAGTTCAGTGAAGATCTTAAACGCAACACATTTTGGAAATTTAACTCGTCTCTATTAAAAGATAAAGCCTATTTAGAAGAAATAAATGACGAAATAAAGCATGTAAAACAAGAATACTCAGCTACCCCGTACGCAAGAGAAACAATAGATGCAATTCCTCTTACAGACCTACAACTTACTATTTCAGATGATATATTTCTAGATTTTTTATTGATGAAAATCAGGTCAAAAACTATAGCATATGCAACAATGAAGAAGAAGAAAACTCACGAAGAAGAAGAGCTGTTGCAAAAAGAGTTACAGCAACTTGAACGAAAAAATAATAAAAGCGAGGAAGATATCCATCTGATATCTAAAAAAGACAGATTGAATGAGTCTAAAAAAGACAGATTGAAAGCCATTAGAGAAAAAAGAATCGAAGGAGTACTGATAAGATCTAGAGCAAGATGGATTAGTGAAGGGGAAAAAGCGACTAGCTACTTTTGTAATTTAGAAAAGCGCCACTATGTCAGTAAGAACATGGCTAGATTAATTGATAAAGATGACAATGTTTTGAACGATCAAAAGGATATTCTAAAAGAAGTAAACAGTTTTTATGAACATCTTTATACAAAATCTAAAGTAGACAAATGTGAAATACAAGATTTGATAAAAAATATTCCCCAGTTAGATCAAGACAAGGCACACAGCTTAGAAGGCGAAATTACACTAGAGGAGGCTGGTATGGCATTGAAAGACATACAAAATAATAAGAGTCCTGGAACAGATGGATTCACTGCTGAATTTTTTTAATGTTTTGGGGGTACAATAGGAGGCTTTGTTGTTAGGGCATTAAATTGTGGGTTTCTAAAAGGGGAGCTTTCATCTGTACAAAAACAAGCAACCATCACATGCATACCAAAAGGCGATAAATATAGAGACTACATTAAGAATTGGCGTCCTATATCCCTACTAAATGTAATTTATAAAATAGGATCATCATGTATAGCCAATCGATTAAAGAATGTTTTACCTGAACTTATTAATGATGATCAAACAGGATTTATTAGGAATAGATATATAGGGGACAATATTAGATTAATTTATGACACAATTGCTCATCTTGAGGAAAACAGGTTACCAGGGTTATTGTTAAACGTTGATATGGAAAAGGCGTTTGACTCTGTTAACTGGGATTTCTTATTTAAAGTATTAAAAGCATTTGGTTTTCAAGATGGGGTATGTAGGTGGATAGAAACATTTTACAGAAATATTAAAGCGTGCATAATCGTTAATGGGCAAATATCGAAATGGTTTGATATTGAGAAAGGTTGTAGACAGGGTGACCCCCTATCACCGTATTTATTTGTTCTCTGTATGGAAATTTTAGCAATAATGATTCGTGAAAATGAAGGCATTCGAGGCATAACCATTAATAATGTAGAACACAAAATTTCATTGTACGCTGATGACACAGAATTTTTGCTGGAAGGCGATAAAACGTCTTTTGAGTCTTGTGTAAATACTGTTTACAAATTTGGTTCTGTGTCAGGTTTGCGTATGAATTATGAAAAAACAAGTGCTTCATGGCTAGGAATTTAAAAAAATTCACATGTGTGCTATATGAACCATCTCCCCATGGAATGGAACCCTCCAAAATTCAAAATATTGGGCATTTGGTTTTCTAATGATTTACAAAACATGACAGAATTGAACTATTCAGATACATTTGTAGAAGTGAGACGTTTGTTTAAAATTTGGGTCCGTAGACAAATAACTCCTTTGGGCAGGGTAGCTGTGCTAAAGTCTATAATCCTGTCAAAATTAACTCATTTATGGATCTTGTTACCAAATCCCCCTGAAGATTTTTTCAAACTCTGCAAAGCTGGTGTTATACTTTTGTTTGGAATAAAAAAAAACCTGACAAAATAAGTAGGAAAACGGTACACAGTAATATTGAGAGTGGTGGTCTGGGACTACCAGACCTAAAAATGTTTGCCACAGCGCTAAAGTTGACTTGGATAAGAAAATTAGAAAAAAACAAGTCATAGATGGAAAAATATAACAATGTTTAATTTTCCTTCACTTAAGGATATTACAAATTTTGGGCCAGAATTTCTTTCAACCTTAAAAAAGTCAAACATTTTCTGGACAGAAGTATTTAACGCCTATAGTATGTTTTTTTATAAAGTTG
>CM065705.1:24829548-24847048 GCA_017654935.2 Phymorhynchus buccinoides | reverse complement strand
TTCCGTATATTTTTTTTCAAGACTGAAATGAATGTGGGCTAAATGTTAAGTACGTCGTCTTGATTATGAGGTAAGACGTGATATCTTATTCTCTAGGCCTAGGCCTTGTTGCCGGAAGTGCGGTAGGCTAAGTATTGCATGCGCAGAGATGATGTGCGAATGAACACGAACAACCGTTGTCAAACTCAAACTCAAAGGCGCAAATAAAACGAAACAACCGGGCCGTCAACGCACACACTCGGTACATCCATTTGTTACAGAAAATATAAGTTAACGACGTTAAAATGTACCTATTTGTACACACCTGAAGTCTTGTGTTTCTTTTTAAAGAGCGTTTTTGTATATCTAATATCTGTCTTCTTTCCAGTATCTCCTACTCGGTACAACACAACAGTAATCTCTGCAACAAATGATTTTCTTTCTTTTGTTCCTTACCGATGTATCTGACTGCTTTGATCGTCATGACTTGAAGGCTCACGTCAAAATCAAGTATCCTGCTAACTTTAACCCTCTAACATCTTATGTTTTTTTGAGAAAACGACAACGTTAAAGTTTCAGTGGAGAGTGAGAGTCTTCTTTAGTTTGAAGAGTGTGACTGAGTCAAGGTTAAAGGTTGCACAACAGTAATCTCTGCAACAAATGATTATCTTTATTTTGTTCTTTATTAATGCATCTGACTGCTTTGATCGTCGTGACTTGAAGGCTCACGTCAAAATCAAGTATCCTGCTAACTTTAACCCTCTATGTTTAGAGAAAATGACAACGTTAAGGTTTGAGTTAAGGTTAAAGGTCGGGGCCACGGACGCAACACACACACACACAACACACACACACACACACACACACACACACACACACACACACACACACACACACAACCGAACATGTACGATACTATAGACTCACTTTGTTTTAAAAAACGACGTGAGCCAAAAACATATGTTCTAACATGATTTGTACAATATATTGTAATGTCACGAGAAATACGTCTAAAAAAATAATTCTGCTGTTTCTGTTCACTATGCTCAATGTAGACCGCAATACACGAATGAAATAGAATGTCGGATAAATAACAGATATTTTTTATCGGATTCGTGCATAAGTATAGTGAAGATAAGGAGCACGGTATAAGCTTCGAGCTTGTTGTTGCTCTAATTGTCTTTCTGTTTGACTATTTTCAAATTAATTATAAGTTATTTGGATTTGGGCATGGTACATGACTTTTGTGATGTCTCAGCTCGAGTATGCTAAAGAACACGGTCCCTCGACATCACAAAAGTCATGTACCATGCCCAAATCCAAAAAACGTATATATACTGATCTTACCATTTATATAAAACAGCAGAAAATCATAATGCATTGAAGAGGCGAGATGCGCCTCCATGTAGATCTGAATCATAGCAACCGCTGCACCAACATAGCAAAATCCATTAATCCACAAAGAATATAGTCCGCAGTTTACAAGGTTGAGAGCTATATTAATGCAAATTGAACAAATCTTCGCAATAGCAATTGTCATGTCCCGAATGATATTTAGTGTTTAAAACTCTTATTGCACAGATTAAGACCATATGAACCGGATCAGTTTCGGGGTGGAAAATAAAGTAAACTTACTGCACTGAAAATAGGGGAGAACAGAGCTGGTCCGCCTACTTTTTAGCTTTTCGCTTTTCTCGCCATAAAAGGTAAGCCAACTGAAGTAGAAGCTCATTTTTAGACCACTTGTTGAGTATAATGAGATCTAAAAACAAGGAGTTAATGCAATATTAGAATCCTCTCACTCTGATCACTCTGAATAAGAATCGATCATAATATCCTGAGTCAAGGGGACTAACTCCGAACGTCACACCAAATCTTTTATTAAAAAAAATCACCCAGAATAAAGTCTAACTCACATTTCATTTCTGAAAGATTGAATAGCAATGATGATATTTTCATTCGAAAGCTAACACAATGTCACACAACAAACCATGAATTAGAAGAAAAAATCAGTAATGGCACTCCAAACATCCGACCGGGTCAATACTGCCCGCGTCACGTGAATTTTTTTTAACAAAAATGGCAAAACTTTGAAAATTCCGTTCAAAAAGACTATTGAGTGGTTTCCCTTGCTGTAAAGACCAAAAACGGACCAGGGAGTGTCAGAAACAGGAAGTACTAGTATATTGCATTGTGGGTAGGGATAAAGTGAAAGTGAACCTACTAGACCTGGCGTTCAGCGGTGGCTATCGGAGGTTATGGGATTCAGATAGGCCATTTTTGACGGGAGGTCCTGGAGATTGCGGGGATCAGAGAGTTAAAATAAGTGTTTTGGTCGCACTCGGCTGGGCCTTCTTTCTCATGTTTGGAGATCGGTATATTATCAGTTATTAGGATTTGCGAGTGTGATATTGCTTTTATCCTATCTCGAGTGGCTTCGAGTGTGATAAACAGCAAGCCACGAGAGATAGGATAAAAGCAATCCTAATAACGGATATATACCGATATTTTACCTCTTTCAGATGATAATCAAACACGCAACGAAGAAGCGAGACGCCATGCATGCAGATCTAAAATAATACTAACCACTTCACCGTAGCAAGAAAATCCCACTCATCCACAAATAATATAGATCTCCAAGTTAGAAAGTCGTGAGCTATTTTGATCTTGCACATTGATACATTATGAAAGGAAACTGATTATTAATCGAAACATGAACCTACTGGAATTTGCTGTATAAAAAATAGCCTTTATTATTTTTACACTGCAATCACAGGAAATACTTCCGTCTAAAAAAATAATTCTGCTGTTTCTGTTCACTATGCTCAATGTAATGTCTTTTCGCCAATGATGACGTAATTTCAGTGATTGCGTAAGTTCACTAGATGCAGTGACTATTTGCAGTGACACTAACTTGAGTATGCGGTTGTTAGCCGCTATTTTTATCATTTGCAATTTCACTAAAAGTTACTCTTCACAATTTTTTTTTCAATGTAAAATATTCATCAGAAACAACCTTTTGCATTTATCGGGTTAAGGCATAGGGTTAGGAGTATGTTTGGGCTTTTTGTTTTACTAAACGTCACTTTATGCAAATAAAGAAAATATGGCTTGAGTACTGCAGATAGTCGCATGTGATGTGTGAGAATGATAATGATATGTCAAGATAAGTAACTGTGACGTCAAGTTTCTAATAGCAACGGTGTATTCTTACACGCGTTTACACTAAGCCTACTACAAATGATATGTCAAGACATTGTTTTATATCACACGCTTCCAGGCCTCTTTAGCACTACTTGAAGATCGGTTATAAAAATATAGTGAAGATAACTATTATGATTTCCTCAGATTTATTTAGACAGTAAAATGCTACGTCAATCATGCCTCACAAATGTCAAGATCGGATCGTAGTGAATCGAATCGTGTGCAGTGTGGCTGGCCGCCTAGACATGAGATCCGATTTCAATCCGATCTCACCGGTTTGTGTAGACATAAGATGATGATAACATAATGTTTGTATTATGCCCAGTTGCTCTTACACTTTTGATGCTATGACATAATTGGATATTTGGCATCCTGTTAATACCTGATTGGTCTTATCTTGATGCTTTGTAAACTCTTGATGAAAAATAGAACCTTTTCTGCAAGGAGCAAAATAAAATCATCTTTGAGATAATTGTATTATCCGCGTCCCAACCCTTTTCGTTTTCACGTTCGTTCGTTCACGCACACACGCACCCTCCCACAGAAGATACCAGACAGAAATTAGCAACAGCGACAACAACAGCGCTACTATTACTACTATCAACAGCACCACCATCACTGCTACTACTACTACTACTACTACTACTACTACTACTACTACTACTACTACTACTACTACTACTACTACTACTACCCCCCCTACTACTACTACTACTACTACTACTACTACTACTACTACTACTACTACTACTACTACAATAGACCAGCAGAGTTAGGGACTGATAACATCGGACACAGGAGCAGCATAGAGCACAAAAAGAATGCCAGGGAGACCAAGCGGCGTGTGACGGGAGCGTGTTGGTCCAGGGTGGCGTGAAGGACCCAAAACAGCTGGTCTGCAGACGGCTGAAGGGGAACGTGGGCCTGGAGGTCGGCCCTGAAGGCCTCGATGTTGATGGACGCCAGGCGGCGAACGTCTTTGTAGACTCTGGCAGAGGGAGGCTTGGCGAGGCGGAGCCCACATCTGACACGGTCGTCGACTGCAGCAGACGATCATCCTCCCCGTGCAAAACCCAGTCGACAATATGGCCTCTGGCATGGGTGGGCTCATATACAGACTGAGAGAGGTCGAACAGTTTGATAGTGTCCAGCACTTTGGATGTGTAGAAGTAGGACGGGTCATCGAAATTAAAATTAAAATCGCCCACAATCAGCAGTGAACCAGACAAACTGTTGGTGTACTCCAAAAAGTCCGGGAGCTGGTCAATGAACATGGAGTCTGATAATTTGTTTTTCTTGTTTGGAGGGGGGTGATATACACAGAAAATATTCAGAGTGTTCTGTTTGTAGGATAGTGTCAGCTGGGAACGTTCGAAAGAAGAGTGGCTGTGGCTGTGAAAATGACTTGTGGTTTCAGAGTGTCAGAGAAAACGAAGGCTAGGCCACCCCCACAAGTGGTCGTACATCGTGGGAAGGAGGCAGTGGAAAATCCAGCGGGAGCAAGGTCCTGGCATTTCGCTTCATCTCCAGCCTGACGGAGCCAGGTTTCAGTCACACAGAAAATGTCAACACGGTTAGACAGAATGTATTCATTTACGGCAGAACGTTTTTCTTTTCACCCAACAGATTGAGCGTTGAACACTGCAACACACAGATCAAGGTCAGTCGATGGCGATGTATCAAAACAAGAGAAAACAGGCACTCGAATAAGATTTTCGGAATTTACAGTCCGTGTCTTCTCACGCCTCTCACCTGCACGCCTCTCGTCATACAGACTGACCACGGCAATGTTCCTCTGTTTGCGACGGTGCGGGTGCGGGTCCTGGGAAGGCGATAGCCGATACCAGCACGTCTGATGGCCTCAGCAACAGTCGGATCAAAGGGGGCGGGGGACACGGACAGAAGCTGCTCTCGTGTGTAGATCAGACTAGAAGTAGGTCGCGGCTGATAAATTTAAAAAGGCGGGTGCCTGTGTCGACAAGCAAAGGGGCACTGGGTCAGTGGCACAGCGGGTTGCACGTGAGCGAATTCAGAGCGAAAACAATGGAGACTGGTTTTGATAAACAACAATACTTGCCAGGTTCAGAAGAAAAAATGTCATGGGGCAAAACAGCACTAAAAACACACCAACAGAAAGCCGGATCCATGACGAATGCAATGGTACCACACACAGGGACAATTCACAACAACAGTCAATCACAATTTCACTTTCATACGGAGCTCCCACCATCCCCAGGATTGGGGATGATTTGGGGCTATTTTGTGTTCATTGCACAGTAGCCTATCCATTGAAAAAACACGATTCGTTTAGATGTAGGTGTGGATGTGGATAGGCCTATTATTCCTGTGTACTGTAGGAAAAGACACAGCCTTGTTCTTCTGGAAAAGCCAATCGAAAGCCTGCACACGTGCCTCTGAACGAGCCTGTTTGTTTGCCTTTTAAAGAGAGTGGGTAGGACAGAGTATCGTGTCAAGTCAAGTCAAAAGTTTATTTCCAGATGGGAACATTGTATAAGCAAAATACATGCATTTTTTCAACAAGCCATCCATGAAAAATGATGTATAGAAAAAGACAGAACTAAGCGTTCCAAAGTAGCGAAAAAGAAAAGGAAAATAAACTAGTAAACAATTAATTAAATAAAGAAGAAAATATTCCAAAATTCAGGAAAGAGGATGGGGACTGGGTGAATAGCATATTATGTACAATATAATATACATCAACATCGAAACATTTAAAACATCACATTTACTTACCAAAACATTTTCTGTATATTTCCATTATTTCAAATACAAGGAATAAAGTGATCGATTATGTCCTGTTAAAGAGATATATTTTCTTTTCTTTTTTGGAAGTAGTACTTGGTTTTTTATGGGGGTTTTTTAAATGGAGGGTAGTTTGTTCCATACATCTCCACCCGAATAGAGGAAACTAGATTTGAATAGATTATTATTTGGTCGAGGGAATGCGAGCAAATGGGTGTGCCTGTTGTGTTTGTCTTAAATTTGTCTTATCTTTTTTGGAGCATTTCCGTTGACAATATTATGCATGCAGATTGCCTTGTTGAGGAAAACTCTGTCTTGAAAAGTTAATATATCCAGTTGTTTGTAGTCTTCATAGGTAGGTGAACTTGCTGTGTATGTGCGTGTGCGTGTGTGTGTGCGTGTGCGTGTGCGTGCGCGCGCGCGCGCGCGCGCGCGTGTGTGTGTGTGTGTGTGTGTGTGTGTGTGTGTGTGTGTGTGTGTGTGTGTGTGCGTGTGTGCGTGTGTGTGTGTGTGTGTGTGTGTGTGTGTGTGTGTGTGTGTGTTGTATGTATGTGTGTGTGTGTTTGTATGTTGTATGTGTGTGTGTGCTTGTATGTGTATGTGAGTGGGGGGGGGGGGGGGGGGGGTACGCGCATATTTATTAGTTTTAGCCTGTAAGTAGGCACATAGTCGATGAACAAACAAAGTGGACACACGCTGTGACCATCATTCTCCTAGTAATGCATGGACATGAAGAGTATGAAACCTGTGAGCCCTTTTTGCTCCCATCTGTCCATTTCAGTAATGAAATCCCGCATTAACTTCACAGAAATCCCATGCAGCCCTCGCGCCCCTTTTGTATGATAACATATGCGTTGCCAGAACGGATAGATTCTCATGATGATTAGCTTGGGGAACTTCAGTCCCTGGGAGAGAGACTCGATAGGCTGATACAGAAATGGGCCGGAATGCATTTTTTAAATTTTTATTATTACAGGATATTGTTTGTTTCAAATTGCCTCTCCGTCTGACTCTGTCTCTGTCTGTCTGTCTGTCTGTCTGTCTCTCTCTCTCTCTCTCTCTCTCTCTCTCTCTCTCTCTCTCTCTCTCTCTCTCTCTCTCTCTCTCTCTCTCTCTTAAAAGTAAAAAAGTTGCAGGTCCTGATGGAGTTATTGGAGAGCTCTTGAAAACCCATGTGATACAGTTGTTGACTTTGTTTGTAAAATTCTTAAATGTGTTGTTCGATAAGGGCGTTTTTCCAGAAAGCTGGTATAGATCTGTCACTATTCCTCTTTATAAGAAAGGTCATGTGAACGGTACTAATAATAATAGAGGCGTGTCTTTGTCTGAGTACTAAGGTATTTAATACAATATTATTATTAATAACAGATCATAGGAATATGTAAAATACCATGATATAACAGGTGACCATCAAGCAGGATTCAAAAGGGGATACTCAACAGTTGATCACATGCTTTATCTCTTAGCATTTGTTCAGAAACAGTTATCACACAACCATAAACTTTATGTTGCATTTATTGATTTCGAGATAGCTTTCTTCTTCTGCGTTCCCAGGCCATATGGGGGGGGGGGGGGGGGGGGGGTCTGGGGGGCTGACGCTGACGACAATTTGAATGTAAAAGATGCAATGGAAGCCTCTCCTGGGAGAAGACGATGTGAATTTGTAATCCATATTGTTATCTAGTCAACCCTTGATTTGATCCCCTACATGTATGTGTGTATGTATACATACACAGTCGTTTCCGACCATGGCTGCCAAATAGCAGTCAGGCAGATGTGATTCCAGCCGGTTGGGCCAGAATTTGTTTATAGGAGTGATGGGTTTTGCCTTGGGTACATCTCCACGCTCTCAGTCAAAGAATGTTGAGGACAGTTGGCGTTAGGGAAGGTCCCCAAAGGCCAACCAGTCCCTTTGGCTGCAGAACTAGAGCTAGTGCAAATGCCCCATAGTTTGAAAGTCACATTCGTCCCCAAGAGTAAACTGTATCATGATTTTCCACTGCTGTTGATAATCATCAACCCACATACTGTTAACACAAACCTCCAATACGATAATCTTGGATATAACTGCAAGAAGAAGAAGAAGAAGAAGAAGAAGAAGAAGAAGAAGAAGAAGAAGAAAGGCAATAATCATTCAAAACAGAAAATCTTTATTTTTATTTGGTCAAGTAGCTCTTGAACTTGGGTTTCAAACACTAAGCAAATTATGGGGATTTATTTCAAACTTCTACCTCCATATCTTATAATAATTGCAATGTTTTTGTTGTTGTTGTTTTTCTTCTAAAGCGCCATGCTGCTGATGTGACGTAGCAAATACATAATTTTTATAAGTAATGCAACGATTTACGTCAAGTTGTTGTTTTTACTTAGCCTTGGTCACCTGTACATGCTTTATGTTGCATAATCTTCCATATCAAGCGTTGGACAGTCATGGTCGAGACGGAGTGGTGCTTCTAAGTTAGAAAAGCAGAAACATGCATTGCTAAGTGCATTCCGTGTTCGCGATCTGCTTTCCTGCTTGGAGCCTGGCCAGTTTGACACACTCTTGGCATTGTCGATTGTGTCTGTTTTATAAACCAGACCTTAATTTTATGAAGTTCTACTAAAGCTTAAGTGGGAAACTAAACGTTGTTACTTTCTAAATTAGGTGAACCGATTTACTTAATTTAGAAAGTAACAACGTTTAGTTTCCCACTTAAGCTTTAGTAGAATATCGTAAAATTAAGCACAGAAGATAAATTACAACAGCACATAATCATCTGACTCAAAGTACAGTATTTCTTTTGAGTCTGATTGATACAATACCATTTTCTTAATAGATTGATTTCTGTTTGGGTCTCTCAACAAGCTTTGCCACTTTCCATCAGTCAGTTTGCAGCTACGTAATTTTTGACACCACCGTCGTCGACTGCTTCGGCTGTGGGATCTTTGCTGTGATCAGTGTCAGTGTGCTGTTGTTGACTGCTTCGGCTGTGGGATCTTTGCTGTGATCAGTGTCAGTGTGTGTTGTTGGCTATCTGGAGTGAAAACACTGTCAGACATCGGGTGCTGGAGATTGTCTGGGTTAAACAACACGCCTACTGTTTCGTCTTCAGATTGGCCGTCTCTAGACGTGTGTGCAAGCTGGTGTGTCACTGCTGTGTTGTGTGTAGGCCTAGCTTGCTCTTGGTCAGTTTCACACAATGTCGTATCAAGCAAGCCTACACCACAAGTTTGTTCTTGCAGAGCACCAACCTGTTCAAGTCGACTCTGTTGATACTGCATTGCTCTCTGTTGGTCACGTCGTGTTTGATAAGGGGTTTTCTCCTGTACTGAATCTGGCTTTGCCAGTCCAACACAGGGGCAGCCATTGTTGTTGTTGCTCTCTGTTGGTCACGTCGTGTTTGATAAAGGGTTTTCTCCTGTACTGAATCTGGCTTTGCCAGTCCAACACAGGGGCGGCCATTGTTGTTGTTGATGCTGCATTGCTCTCTGTTGGTCACGTCGTGTTTGATAAGGGGTTTTCTCCTGTACTGAATCTGGCTTTGCCAGTCCAACACAGGGGCGGCCATTGTTGTTGTTGATGCTGCATTGCTCTCTGTTGGTCACGTCGTGTTTGATAAGGGGTTTTCTCCTGTACTGAATCTGGCTTTGCCAGTCCAACACAGGGGCGGCCATTGTTGTTGTTGTAGCTGCATTGCTCTCTGTTGGTCACGTCGTGTTTGATAAGGGGTTTTCTCCTGTACTGAATCTGGCTTTGCCAGTCCAACACAGGGGCAGCCATTGTTGTTGTTGTAGCTGCATTGCTCTCTGTTGGTCACGTCGTGTTTGATAAGGGGTTTTCTCCTGTACTGAATCTGGCTTTGCCAGTCCAACACAGGGGCGGCCATTGTTGTTGTTGATGCTGCATTGCTCTCTGTTGGTCACGTCGTGTTTGATAAGGGGTTTTCTCCTGTACTGAATCTGGCTTTGCCAGTCCAACACAGGGGCAGCCATTGTTGTTGTTGTAGCTGCATTGATCTCTGTTGGTCACGTCGTGTTTGATAAAGGGTTTTCTCCTGTACTGAATCTGGCTTTGCCAGTCCAACACAGGGGCAGCCATTGTTGTTGTTGTAGCTGCATTGCTCTCTGTTGGTCACGTCGTGTTTGATAAAGGGTTTTCTCCTGTACTGAATCTGGCTTTGCCAGTCCAACACAGGGGCGGCCATTGTTGTTGTTGTAGCTGCATTGCTCTCTGTTGGTCACGTCGTGTTTGATAAAGGGTTTTCTCCTGTACTGAATCTGGCTTTGCCAGTCCAACACAGGGGCGGCCATTGTTGTTGTTGTAGCTGCATTGATCTCTGTTGGTCACGTCGTGTTTGATAAAGGGTTTTCTCCTGTACTGAATCTGGCTTTGCCAGTCCAACACAGGGGCGGCCATTGTTGTTGTTGTAGCTGCTGCAGTATTCACTGCAGGGCCTCAGTCGCAAAACGACGACCGTGTTTGGTCCATCCCCACCTAACTTCCAACTGGACACAGGGCATTGAGGCTTGCTTCAACAGCTAATGGAAGGCCCAAAACTGTCATTTTGAGCCAAAGACTTGAATATGTTCTTGCACAGATAGAAATGTGGCACCCTGTCGTCTCGGGGGGCGAGAGAGAGAGAGAGAGAGAGAGAGAGAGAGAGAGAGAGAGAGAGAGAGAGAGAGAGAGAGAGAGAGAGAGAGAGAGAGAGAGAGAGAGAGGAGAGAGAGAGAGAGAGAGAGAGAGAGAGAGAGAGAGAGAGAGAGAGAGAGAGAGAGAGAGAGGAGGACAGAATGAATAAGAGAGATACAGATAGAGAGATTAAACGTGTGTGGGTGTTTGAGAGAGAGAGAGAGAGAGAGAGAGAGAGAGAGAGAGGAGAGAGAGAGAGAGAGAGAGAGAGAGAGAGAGGGAGAGAGAGAGAGTGTGTGTGTGCATGTGTGTGTGTGTGCGCGCGCGCGCGCGTGTGTGTGTGTGCGCGTCTTCAACAGATACACAGACAGACTGTGGAACAGACAGAAGGAACCGAGAATGAAGGTAGAAGGAAGGGAGACAGAGAAGGAGACAGCCAAACAAGGAGGAAGAAGAGAGGGATGGGGTAAAACAAAGGCACACAGAGTCATAGAGCTGCTTTCTTGTTTAATGGCAGTCACGTAATAATTTCAGAGCAGCTTCATCTCTTAGGCAAATTATGTAATCAACTTCATTCATTTCGCGCCAACCCGATTACTTCCGGCTGAATGACGCAAGAAACCAGAAAAGCCTAATCTCATTGGAGCCAAAAATGTTACACTCATTAGAACCAGACAATCTTAGCTTTCCATTTTTGTTTTTACATTAAATGGAAGGCTTTTATCAGTCATTAAAACATAATACTTTTTGACCCCCCCCCCCCCCCCCCCCCCCCCCCCCCCCCCCCCCCCCCCCCCCCCCCCCCCCCCCCCCCCCCCCCCACCCCCCCCCCCCCCCCCCCCCCCCCCCCCCCCCCCCCCCCCCCCCCCCCCCCCCCCCCCCCCCCCCCCCCCCCCCCCCCCCCCCCCCCCTCTCCTGCCTTGTTGTTCGTTTTTTCTCTCAGCTTCAGTAATCAAGTTTGTGTGTGACGTATTGTCCTTGTCATTCTCCCCGTAGAAGTCTAACTAAAGACGAACATTTGGAGAAATACAGCCACGCTTAAAAACAATTTTTTATAACTTTTTTGTGGTGTTCAGCTGCAGTAAGTATTACCCAAAAGCCTAAATATCACAAAGAGTGATTACTTCACAGCCTACAAACCTTGCAAAGAATGAAGCCAACTTTCTTACTTCCCACCAGGAAGGTGAAATGGTGGAAGGTGGGAAGTGTTATGTATGGTAACCGAGGCAGTGAGTGAGTTCACAAAGATCCCCACCTGTAGTGTAGATGAGAGGGTGGGAGTAAAAAAAACCGGCGTCAGTCAGCTGCGGACTGAGAACTCTTTGTATATTCAGTCTTTTTTGCTATTACGTTTGAAATCAGAAAGTCACTCCTTGTGTTTGCATCTGCAACAGATACACAGACAGACTGTGGAACAGACAGAAAGAACCGAGAATGAAGGTAGAAGACAGAGAAGGAAACAGCCAAACAAGGAGAAAGAAGAGAGGGATGGGGTAAAACAAAGGCACACGCTTAAAGATATAAAGGGAATATACACGCACGCGCACACACCGTCAGACACACCAACATAAAGAAGAAACTACACAGGAACAAATACAAATCAGTAAACATAAGTCCGATCTTCACTAGACTTATTTTATTTTATTTTTACTTCAAAACTTGTCCTAAGCAATCCTTTCAGTACCTATTGCATTCCTTTGGGGTGCGGGGATTAGGAACATTTTGAGGGCTATTTGCCAGCAGGTATTAGCAGCCTGGTTTATTAGGTTCGTGACATACACTGTTTTGTATATAAACGAGATTGTATTTATCTTATTTATAGCACTTTCTTTTGATTTGAAGAGAAAATTCTAACCAAAAGTTAACCTTTTTTTCCAACGTGTATTTGTTTCTGTGTATTTTATATACACACATATACGCATATGCACACATGCACACGTAAACATTAGCGTGAAGATATCAAGGGAATATACACACACGCGCACACACCGGCAGACACACTCACACAAACATGGATCACACTGACTTAAAGACACACCCTCCCACATACACACAATGACACCCACCCACCCCACACAAACACACTCACAAAGAGAGAGATAAAGTGAGAGAGAGAGAGAGAGAGAGAGAGAGAGAGAGAGAGAGAGAGAGAGAGAGAGAGAGAGAGAGAGAGAGAGACAGACAGAGCGACAGACAGACAGAGAGACAGAGAGAGACAGACAGACAGAGACAGATAGATACAGATGAAGAGACATGGACAGAAAATGACAACACACTATTCTACTTTCATGCAATAAAATTGTTTTATGGTATTTTAGATCACACATTCTGTGAACCCTCTCTGTTTCTTCGTTTATGTTTATGTACTAACAAAGCTGCTGCAATGTTACTTCCATATGTGTACGAGTAGAAGATCTAGGCATAAGTGCATTGTGTCTTTGCCAACAAAATACACATATTTATCGCCATTGAGAATTCATATATACAGATCAGACTGACATGAGAGAGAGAGAGAGAGAGGCAGAGAGAGAGAGAGAGGGGGGGGGGAGACAAAGGGAGAAACAAAATTGAAGGATAAAGACAGATAGACAGACAGAGAGAGAGAGGGGGCGGGGGAAGGAGAGAGAGAGGGAGGTGATACCGAGCTACGACTATTTTTCTTCCGTATGCAACACACACATACACAGACACACAGACACACAGACACACACACACAGACACAGACACACATACACACACACGTACACAGACACACATGCATAGACACACATACACAGACACACACACACACACATACACAGACACACATACACACACATACACAGACACATATACACAGACACACATACACAGACACACAGACACAGACACACATACACACACACACACACACACACATAGGCGCGCGCGCGCCTATACATATAGGCCTACACACTCTATGATAGACGCACAAAAAATTAAGACAGACACACACACAAACCCAATCAACACACGAACACACCAACCATTCAACATAATTATGACTCGACTAACATACCAACCATTCAACATATGACATAACTAACACACCAACACACCAACCATTCAACATATGACCCAACTAACACACCAACACACCAACCATTCAACATATGACGCAATTAACACACCAATACACCAACCATTCAACATATGACCCAACTAACACACCAACACACCAACCATTCAACATATGACGCAATTAACACACCAACACACCAACCATTCAACATATGACCCAACTAACACACCAACACACCAACCGTTCAACATATGACCCAACTAACACACCAACCATTCAACATATGACCCAACTAACACACCAACCATTCAACATATGACGCAATTAACACACCAACACACCAACCGTTCAACATATGACCCAACTAACACACCAACCATTCAACATATGACCCAATTAACACACCAACACACCAACCATTCAACATATGACCCAATTAACACACCAACACACCAACCATTCAACAGATGACCCAACTAACACACCAACACAACAACCATTCAATATATGACTCAACTAACACACCAACACACCAACCATTCAAACTATGACCCAACTAACACACCAACCATTCAACATACGCCCCAACTAACACACCAACACACCAACACACCAACCATTCAACATATGGCTCTCTCTGTCTGTCTCAACGATTCAGCATATGACATAACTAACACACCAACACACCAACCATTCAACATAACCAAC
Source organism: Phymorhynchus buccinoides (assembly GCA_017654935.2). Taxonomy (NCBI): domain Eukaryota; kingdom Metazoa; phylum Mollusca; class Gastropoda; order Neogastropoda; family Raphitomidae; genus Phymorhynchus; species Phymorhynchus buccinoides. Next base: position 24,832,739 of record CM065705.1, on the reverse strand, counting down.
ACACCAACCATTCAACATATGACATAAATAACACACCAACCATTCAACGTATGACACAACTAACACACCAACCATTCAACATATGACATAACTAACATACCAACCATTCAACATATTATGACATAACTAACACACCAACACACCAACCATGCAGCATATGACCCAACTAACACACCAACACACCAACCATTCAACATATGACCCAACTAACACACCAACGATTCAACATATGACATAATAAACACACCAACACACCAACACTTCAACATATGACCCAACTAACACACCAATACACCAACCATTCAACATATAACATAACTAACACACCAACCATTCAACATATGACATAACAAACACACCAAAACACCAACCATTCAACATATAACATAACTAACACACCAAACACACCAACCATTCAACATATAACATAACTAACACACCAACACACAAACCATTCAACATATGACCCAACTAACACACCCAACACACCAACCATTCAACATATAACATAACTAACACACCAACACACAAACCATTCAACATATGACCCAACTAACACACCAACACACCAACCATTCAACATATGACATAACAAACACACCAACACACCAACCATTCAACATATAACATACCTAACACACCAACACACCAACCATTCAACATATGACATAACAAACACACCAACACACCAACTATTCAACATATAACATAACTAACACACCAACACACCAACACACCAACCATTCAACATATGACATAACAAACACACCAACACACCAACCATTCAACATATAACATAACTAACACACCAACACACCAACCATTCAACATATGACATAACAAACACACCAACACACCAACCATTCAACATATAACATAACTAACACACCAACACACCAACCATTCAACATATGACATAACAAGCACACCAACACACCAACCATTCAACATATAACATAACTAACACACCAACACACCAACCATTCAACATATGACATAACTAACACACCAAAACACCAATCATTCAACATATAACATAACTAACACACCAACACACGAACCATTCAACATATGACATAACTAACACACCAACACACCAACCATTCAACATATGACATAACTAACACACCAAAACACCAATCATTCAACATATGACATAACTAATACATCAACACACCAACCATTCAACATAATTAACTATGACCCAATTAAAAAGAAGACAACAACAAAATAAACCAAAAAGCAAGCAAACAAGCAAATAAACAAAGTGTATGTTTGCTATACCACAATGGTATTACTTTATACATGGCATTTGTACGAGGTTTGTATCGAGTTTCATGTTGCCACACAATGTGAATGCCATTCAGTGTCCGATTTATGTTCTGATTGGTGTCTCATAATGCGTGCCATGTTTACTGTCTATTTTCAGTTGTTTCTCTATTTTTGCAAGGATGGATGGTGAACAATTGTGGAAACCATAGTTCTTTTATGAACGGACAAAAAATAATTTGGAGCTTACTTGGATCCTTGCGCTCACATACTGATACTGATTCATCAATCACACGAAGAAATATTTACACATATTTATGCTTTTGTATGCACATACAATCTTGCACACACGCGCTCACGAACTCATACATGCATAAACTCATACATACACAGACACTGACATGGACATTAACTAACTAACACACACACACACACACACACACACACACACACACACACACACACACACACACACACACACACACACACTCTCTCTCTCTCTCTCTCTCTCTCTCTCTCTCTCTCTCTCTCTCTCTCTCTCTCTCTCTCTCTCTCTCTCTCTCTCTCTCTCTCTCTCTCTCTCTTTCTCTCTCTTGAACGTAGTCGAAATCGCCACTCTGTGGCATTATATCGAAGAACATAGGGAGAGCACATCTTAAAAACAAAACAAAAACAAAACCTATTCTAATTTGAGTGACCTGGCCAGACAGCGCCCGTTCAGTGGGACATCAACATGATGCCACGTCCAACAGCAACCTAGCCTAGCCCTAGGTTTCGTTTGTAAGGAAGGGGAAGGGTGGTATTGGGGGTGAGGGTAGGGCAGGAGAAATGGGGCTTGGGAGGGGAGGGGGGCTTTCTCTCTCTCTCTCTCTCTCTCTCTCTCTCTCTCTCTCTCTCTCTCTCTCTCTCTCTCTCTCTCTCTCTCTCTCTCTCTCTCTCTCTCTCTCTCTCTCTCTCTCTCTCTCTCTCTCTCTCTCTCTCTCTTTCTCTCAAACACTATTCAATTTACCGTTTTAGATCTATAGATGAGAAAGAAGAAACAAGATGACACAGAGGGGGAAGGGATGAAACAAAGAAGAGAGACAGTGGAAGGGTTTATTTGGTGACTATGACACTTGGATAGCATACTCACTTTAGACTTCAGAAGAATCAACAAAACAGAAAAACAAACCAAAACCAACACCAGCAACAACAACAACAAAGAAGAAACACAAAACAACCCTTGGCTGAATCAATATTCAAATACAAAAAATATTCGATTCGCCTCGTAAGGAAGCCACTTAAACGAGATGCTGTGCTGTCACTGATTCTATTCTTACGCTGGTCTCTTTGTCACTTTCAATATTAATACTTTATTTATAATGAGAGAGAGAGAGAGAGAGAGAGAGAGAGAGAGAGAGAGAGAGAGAGAGAGAGAGAGAGAGAGAGAGAGAGAGAGAGAGAGAGAGAGAGAGAGAGAGAAAGGGGGAGGGGGTAACTCCAAACAAACAAAAGAAGAATCGCCTTGCGCTCTTCTCGGCTTTCTGTGAACTAGTCTTGACAGCCGTCGATGTGAACTTGAAATGTGTTAGCAGTTTGTCGATGCGGGTTTGTCTTTGAATGTTTGTTGGGTTTTTGTTTTCTTAATTTGAGTTCTATTGTGTTTGCTCTTACAACTCGAGAAAGTTCAAACATTTATTAGACAAAGAATGTTTTGATCACAAGCCCCAGAAAAGAAAATGCGGTGTGAGTGGAAACAGCTCTGTATCGTGTTATATCAGAGTGTGTGAGTGTGCATGTCTCTCTCTCTCTCTCTCTCTCTCTCTCTCTCTCTCTCTCTCTCTCTCTCTCTCTCTCTCTCTCTCTCTCTCTCTCTCTCTCTCTCTCTCTCCTCTCCATAGATTTAGATATAGTAATAATAGTGCTAATGAAATAGTATGTAG
>CM065705.1:24822048-24824548 GCA_017654935.2 Phymorhynchus buccinoides | reverse complement strand
CAACAGTTAATCGTAGCCTAGTTGCATTCTCGCAATTATTTAAGATTCTGGCAAAATCAATCCAAAAACTCTGAGTTTCTGCACAATCCAAAAATAAGTGATCAATTGTTTCTTTGACCGTCCCACAGAAAGTACATGTATCAGATTCAACAATTTGCATTTTCTGTAAGATGACATTGGTTGCAATCATTCTATGCAATAACCTTATCTGGAACCACTTAAGCTTAATTTCCTTTATTTCATGGATTTTTTCAAAAACTTTGTTCCAGTTGATTTCTTCCAAAGTTGTGTTTCTCCATTTTATGCAACAGTTCGGTTGACTATTGTCTGTTAGAAATATTTTATTGTAAGCTTGAGAGCCTTTTACAACACCGTATATAATGTTGATAAACTTTGGGGTTTTCTTTGATTTTGCGACCTTGTAATGTACTGCCTGTTTTTTGACAATACTCTTTTACTGCTCTAACACAACCAGAAAATTCCAAGAAGTGAGTTTGAACGTCTTATTTGCTCTTAAACTGTTGGAACGTCATAAAAATCCCATCATGATTAAGCAGATCAGCAATTCTGTGTATCCCTTTTTCAACCCACCTTTGGATATAGTCTTTTTGTCAATTTTAATTTCTTCGTGATAAAACAGATTTTCTGCCATCATATGAGCAGAGTCACTTATAACAATTTTTTAACCGAACTGACGATAGGCTTCGAAAACATTTTTCCAAAAAGGGTTTAATTTAGACTTGAAATGGAAGACTTTGACAATTGGAAATTCCTCTTGTATTATTTTGATCAATTTTTGTGCACCAAATAAGACCTTTCGGATCCAAGAAAGTTTCAGAGCAAATAATTATAAAGCGTTTTATGGAAGGAATACCAAGGCCACCGTCTTTTATATGTTTAACTGTTGTCTTTCTAGTGGAGGAATAAAACTATGAAGGTATGCTTACGGCGTAAACTAATTGCTTTTAAAGCTATTTCAATTGTTTCGAATTTTCGTAAGCATACTTAACAATCCTAGAAAGTATCAGCCAAAATTAAATGGGGGGAAACAGAGTAAATCGCTAATTAAAGTAAGCACTATTTTCTTTTGCGCATTTAGCTCCTTTCGATATTGTACGGCTTACAGTGATTGCCTGCGTAGTGACGTCTTGGAAAAAAAACACGCCCTTTACAAAAAGCATCTCATCAACACAAAAAATAAGAAGCAAAATTGATCAAATCACTGTTTATAAGTTATCTAACTATCATGCTTTATGAAACATTGCAGTTTGTTCTGAATCGACATCAATAGCATAGTAATACAGCAGTCTTTGTCACCAAGATAAACAGTGGCTACCGAAGTAAGAGAAGCAAAAAACAAAAAAACAATTTTTTTTTTTAAAAATATATAAATTGTGCTGATTTACTTTTTCTCATCCACTGGACATCAAATTGCAGGCCGATCATGCAAACTGATGAGACCTTCTCTTAGGTCGAAACAGCTGTCTTTGCATAAGGCACTGTCCCTCCCCCATTGGGAGAAAAAGTAAATCAGCACAATATATATATATATATATATATTTTTTATTTTTTTATTTTTTTGAACACGGAACATTACTCAAAGTTAACGTTAACTGGTTTTGTTTCTGAGGTTCACAAATAAAGACATTGGACACAGAAAAGCTTTATCAAAGCAAACTATTCTGCATTTCAAATGCACTAACTTTTCAGTCCTTCAGAGTACGGGTACGGAGCTGGCTATTCACTGAGATTTTTCTTTCATGCTATTTTTATCCTTAATTTGGATACCATCTCAGTAGTTAGCCCTCCCTAGTCATGTGTATTAGGTTTTGAAATTAAAATTTCAGAACATTATTATTTTGTTCCTTTTACATAAGATTTTCATAAGATTTTTACTATTTCTGGTTTAACTTTGTGCTGGTTTGCTTTTATTATGGATTTTCGATTTGATGCAAAGAGGACACCATTCTCTTGTAGAATCTCTTTTTTGCTCGGGTTGGCATCCACTGGACAGTCAATTTGCAGGCCGATCATGCAAACTGATGAGACCTTCTCTTAGGTCGAAACAGCTGTCTTTGCATAAGGCACTGTCCCTCCCCCATTGGGAGAAAAAGTAAATCAGCACAATTTATATATATATATATATATATATATTTTTTTGTTTTTTTTTTTTTTTTGTTGTTGTTTTTTTGAACACGGAACATTACTCAAAGTTAACGTTAACTGGTTTTGTTTCTGAGGTTCACAAATAAAGACATTGGACACAGAAAAGTTTTATCAAAGCAAACTATTCTGCATTTCAAATGCACTAACTTTTCAGTCCTTCAGAGTAGGGGTACGGAGCTGGCTATTCACTGAGATTTTTCTTTCATGCTATATATATATATATATATATATATATATATAAATATATATATATACGTGTGCACATGTTAATTCGTATTAGGAATGAATAAACTGTTTAACTTTTTACTCTCTCTCTCTCTCTCTCTCTCACACA
>CM065705.1:24789548-24809548 GCA_017654935.2 Phymorhynchus buccinoides | reverse complement strand
CACAAACTCGTGACAACTATGCTCTATTTACGATGGCGACGGGCAGTTCCGCCGAAGCAGTGGATATGTCTGAAGACCCTCAACATGTCTTCACAGGTTTTTGTCCGACGAAATGTTCAAGAGAGGGAAAAGAAATACAGATAAATGTTATGCTTTGACACGTTAGTATCATGCTATCGTTTTCATTTTAAGTTCTTGAAGCTTTTCATAGCATAAATGTATCTGCATTTCTTTTGCATCTCGTGAATAAATTGTCGGGCTAAAACCTGTGAAAACATGTTGATTGGCCAATCAGTTTAATATTGGAAACGTAGCATAAGAATAGTGTCCTTCAATTTTGCTGCAAATCTCAGCGAAATCAGGTGAAAAATAAAAATAAGTCCGTAAATGGAAATCAGTGAAAGTGCCAGAACCCAATTTACATAAATCTGAATAACTTCCTAGTTATATAACATATTATAGTCAATAAACTCCTTTGAGACCCGGGCCAGAGTAAGGGCTACAAAATCCAGTAGTTAGTTTTGTAACGTCATTTCCTGTTTTGGCTATTCCGTGAACCAAATGAAAGCTGCATGACCATAGCTGGGCCACTTCTGGTTCGTACTTCCGGTTCGGTAATGTACCGGAAATGCTGGAAATTTAGATTTTATAAATACTGAAAACATAACTCAATTCTGTCAAAATCGAAATATTTAAGTTTGACATTTCGCCAATTTCGCGTTTTTTCGGTCGTATTTTGCAGAACATTCGACGAATTCACTCAGTGAGATCGGAGAAAAAAAATAATAGGAAAAAGAAAGCAAAAAAAGAACTTGTACAAATACGGTATGATTCCTTGATGGAAGCCTAATAATAGCAATCAGCTACAGCCAAAGAAACCCCCCCCCCCCCCCCCCCCCATCAAGTTGCAGTTTAGAAATCATTCTATTATCACAGAATACTTAACATAATCAGGACAACAGTATCATGAAGTTTGTGGATAAATCATAATCCACAAAAATAACCAAACCGAAAAACACCAAAAAGAACGTAGACTCCGCCAATGCACTTTTGTGTCTCCATTAATGTCACCAAAGACGCGTGTTGTTCACCATGTCTAATTACTATTATATAATTACTATTTATACTATCCACTGGATCTCCCCCTTCCTTCCCAACCGCTCTTACTGCTATTCTTAGCATCCTATTATAGCCAGACACCGTAATACCAAGACGAATAACCGAGAGAAAATAGTAATATCCTCGCTCTTGGCTTTCCAACGACTGTGTCAAAACTTTGCTCATACGTCAGGACCGTTCCTTTTGTCTCTGATATGTTCTCTTTCAGCGAAGTTGCCTGTCTTTATAAATATTCTTCTAAAAGCGTTTGTCCAAAGTTCGCGAGTTTCGCAATATTTGAGACCTACTTCATGGAAATAGTTTTCATGTGTGGTAAGTCATTGGAAACGAGATTAACCAGTTTTGTTTCGTTTTGTGTTTTTAACTGACGTTGGAAAATTAACAATTGCAAACATTCATGTATTGAATCGTCTTCATAAACCTGAAAGAAATATTTTCGTCATTTTGCATTTCTTTTTAACTGGTTTGCTTTTATTGTGGACTTTCAATCTGGTGCAAAGAGGACAACCATTCTTTTGTAGAAAGTCTTCTTGCTCAGCTTGAACATTCACTGGACACTCTTTGCAGGCCGACGTGCAGACTGCTTTCACAAGACGAAACAGCTGTCATTGCATAGGCACTGTCCATCTCCCCCATTGGGAAAAAAAGCAAAATCAGCACATTAGTTTCTTCTTATTTTTGTCTTTCAGAACACAGAACAAATCATAAAGTTAAAGCTAACTGAGTTTGTTTCTGAGGTTCACAAAATTGGACACAAACATGTTTCATCAAAGCAAACTATTCTGCATTTCAAATGCACCAACTTTTAAGTCCTTCAGAATGGAGCTCAGCTATTAACAGATTTTATAGTCATACTATTTTTATGCTTATATTTGGATATCATCTCAGTAGTTGGCCCTCCGTAGTCATGTCTATTATCTTTTTAAAATTATAATTTTAGAACGTTATTATTTTCGTCATTTTGCATAAGATGTTTACCATTTCTTTTTAACTTAGTGCTGGTTTACTTTTATTGTTTTGTATCCAAATGCCATCTTTATCAAAACCAGTTACTGTGAACTTTGAATCTTGATTTGTGTTCAGTTAAGAAAAATATTGTGTTGCTTTTAGTTTTCCCTCTCAATGGGAGAGGGGGCAGATCCCTGCTTGGGACAGCTGTTTCGGACCTTGGCAGCTTGGCTGATGATGGATCCCAAGGTCTGAAACAGCTGAGAGAGAGAGAGAGAGAGAGAGAGAGAGAGAGAGAGAGAGAGAGAGAGAGAGAGAGAGAGAGAGAGAGAGTGAGAGAGAGAGAAGAGAGAGAGAGAGAGATAGATAGACACACATATATATATATATATATATAGATATATATATATATATATATATATATAACAACAGAATAAAACAGTTTAGTCATTTTCTCCCACAGGGTATTTATTAAAACTCAAGCTTTCGCAGAACAGGCTGCTTTTTCTAGAGTATAGCTCTATGGCAAGGCCAAGAATAAAATGCTAACATTCAAACTACAATACACAAAACACAAGATCACAAAATCACAAAATTCCAAATTCAATCCTAACTAGGTCACCAGTGAAAAGCAAAAAGCATGCAAAAGATTATCTCTCATTAGTACTACTCAGTGTTTCTGAATGCTGTCAAAGCTCTCACGTGCGTTCTCACTTAAAAGGAAGAAAAGAAAAGAAAGGGAAGGTGTGGGGGAGCGAGAGGTGGAGGGGAACAAGAAGAGAGAGAGAGAAAGAGAGAGAGAGAGAGAGAGAGAGAGAGAGAGAGAGAGAGAAAGAAAGAGAAAGAGAAGGAAAGGAAGAAAGAAGGAAGGGAAGAATGAGGAACGGAAAGAGGGGGGGGGGGGAGAGAAAGGGGAAGAGGTTGATAGAGAATGACACTTGTATGCATAATTTGATTGTAAAATGTACTGTCATATTATGCATACAAGTGTCATTCTCTAGATATAACAACTGGCTTGGTTTTACTCCGTTACTATTAATCATCATAATTAAGTACATTACCTTTGAATGTACTTATCCTTATGTGCACCTTTATATAATGGATATGCTGAAAGGAGATTTGTGTAAAAAAAATGTTTTCCTTGTCTGCCCCCTTTCCTTCTCTTTCTTCCCCACTCTGTGTCTCTCCCTCTTACACCCCCACTATTTCTCCTTATCAACCTCTTCCCCTTTCTCTCCCCCCCCTCTTTCCGTTCCTCATTCTTCCCTTCCTTCTTTCTTCCTTTCCTTCTCTTCTCTCTTTCTTTCTCTCTCTCTCTCTCTCTCTCTCTCTCTCTTTCTCTCTCTCTCTCTCTTCTTGTTCCCCTCCACCTCTCGCTCCCCCACACCTTCTCTTTCTTTTCTTTTCTTCCTTTTAAGTGAGAACGCACGTGAGAGCTTTGACAGCATTCAGAAACACTGAGTAGTACTAATGAGAGATAATCTTTTGCATGCTTATATATATATATATATACATCTGAAGAAAAAACACAACAAATCCTTTGTAAGTTCTAATTTTGTATCCAAGCTTTCGAGGGGGTAACCCCTCTTTTCTGGCCCTTGTCTGGCCCCGTTATATATATATATATATATATATATATATATATATATATATATATATATATAGAGAGAGAGAGAGAGAGAGAGAGAGAGAGAGAGAGAGAGAGAGAGAGAGAGAGAGGGAGAGAGAGAGAGAGAGAGAGAGAGAGAGAGAGAGAGAGAGAGAGAGAGAGAGAGAGAGAGAGAGAGAGAGAGAGAGAGAGAGAGAGAGAGAGAGAGAGAGAGAAACAGAGAGAAAAGAGAGAGAGAGAGACAGACAGACAGAGATATATATAGAGAGAGGCAGACAGACAGCAACAGCGTCTGCATGGACCCTCATACCCACCACCTTCTTCCTTGACCCGTCTATCACCACCTTCTTCCCATTGCTCCCCCCATTCACTTAACGCACACTAAATAAGTCTAATAATGTTCTCCCCCTTTCCTCCTTGGCCAACCAGCCTATTTTGTTAACGTCAATGTCTCTGCTAACACTATCCTTTCTAACGGTCCATTCTCTTTCCCCACTCCTCGTTCTCCCGTCAATCAAAGTGACTGACACTGGATAGCTCCGAGTCATGTAACAAAACATGATTACTTTGTCCACACTGAAGACAAGCGAAGAAAGTTGTTGTCAGTTGCTTAGTGTTAGTGTGCCTTGCGTATGAAATTTGACCTTTTTTCATGACCGACTACCGCCAGCACAAAGTGTATTGTCTCCCGTTATGGATTTCCGAAACATATATTTTTCTTTGCTGTCTCATTTTCTGCCTCGGGGGTACAAAACGACCGCGTAAATACTGCCGCCTTGTCCCCCTGTTGGAACACAATTTGTCCAAATGGTACAAAATGTCAATATGTCCAAACATTCACGACGCAGCCTTATGTTTGAAACTGAAATGTTTTTACGTGCGCTTATACGCTTATAGCTTGTTGTGCTCGTGAAATAGTGTGTATGCTGCTATGTTAATATACTTTTTGTTTTAAACCAAATGTCCAAAATTGAGACATTTTGTCAGTGCCACTGACCAACGGTCACTTTGACGTAATTTACATATTTGCACTATTTACCAGTTTATTAGTGTATGTAGTACTAATATACTTTGTGCAATGTAAATGACCAGTGGTTAGTGACAATGACCATTGGTCACTTTCATTTAAAAATAAAATTGTAATTCTTAGCAGCTTACTACTGTCACCCGATAATTTATGCACCTTATATAATGCGGAAGACCAGTGGTCACCGCCACTGACCAATGGTCACTATGACGTATTCCTCACATTTTCATTTCAATAGCTTATTAGCGTTTCATGATCGCTACCGTACCTTGTACAATGTAGATCAACAGTGGTCAGTGACAAAATAAAAGCGTTTAGTCTAATTAACCTTCATTGCAGATATCCTGTGCAATAGTTCGGTGCACAAGAGATCACTATGACATAGACTGCACATGTTCACTATCGAACTTAGTAATGTACCACTGTACCTTGTACAATGTAGATGAACAGGGGTCAGTGTCAATGACCAGGAATCGCATGCACTTAAAATCAAATTTGGCTCTTAATTGAAGTTATATTGAAATTGTTGTACTAAAATTACAATAATTTCATATGAAATTTACATTTTGTTCTTTATACATGTTGCATGTAAAAGCGGAACAGCACACAGCATTTTCTTGCGTCAAAAAGTTAGTGAAAATTGAACATTTTTGCAATTTTAAACAGACATTTGAAAACTATAAAAGACATTTGATTTGCTTGAAATGTTGCACAGTTGTACATCTGTATCTTGTCATAGCCGTTTTGAAAATAATTGCTTGGTTTTTATTTGATGACATAGTTATCATGTATTTATATTAGTAATTTTTGCGTATATATGTTTTAATTAAAAACAATTAAATGTGCGACATTTCTCTTATTCGCCATGACTCGATCCAGATATGGAATCCATTTATATGTACACTTGAAATCAAAGCAATCAAAACAATCTTTATTATACATTTTAGTGCAAAAGTCATGCTATTTTGAGAAACACAGCCAAATACTTTTTCATTTAATTTTTATTTTGCTGAGACATATTTTGAACCATTCACGAGTTTATGCATGTTTTTAGACTGTGCTTTGCTTTCAGGCTAATTTTGGGCTAATTTCATGGAATAGATTTAATTTTAGGACTTATTTCTGTCATTTTATGTTGAATGTTTGAAATACAATCGCCAAAAATACTTAAAGAAAGAAAAGACCAGAGAAGACAAAAAAGTACATTTCTTAGAAATGAATGAAAACTGTCCATCATGGCTAGCACGACGATAATAGACAGCGTGAGAAATGGGCTTAGAAAAGGCGTTTATGACATTAATAACAACACAAAGAATGGGCTATGTTTGGTATTTTAAAAACAACAACAATAGAGCCATTGTTTCTGGTTTGAAGTCGTATTTACTGTCATTTCTGCATGATAAAAACAAATAATGTACATACAAATACATACAATGATTAACTCTGGGTATCTAACGTTTGTGCAAAACGGCGCTCTACAACCCACATAAAAAAAGAAGTTTAGATCCATTTTCTTTAATGAAGACTTTGTTGTTGTTGCCGTAATCAAAACCTATGCTATATTATAAATACACCAATCAGAGAACAATCTTCACATGTCAGTTTGAACCTTGCGTTCTTTCCCCCAACCAGTCAATCAGGATGCAGTGGCAGGCACTAGCGGGTACCCCCAAGTCCTAGTGAAATAGAATTACCCAGCCAGCAGGGGAAAGAAACACCTGAGGCCCACGTCCATTGCTGGGGCTGTCTGTGAAGGAAACGAACCTTGGTATCACACGCTGAACATATTACTGTCTCTCATACAATAATCATTCAGGACTAAACAACAAACACAAACACCCACCATATCATTTGTGGCAAATGTTCAAGTGAATTTCTTACTTTTCTTCAGGCCATGTCTATGGTTGTGAGACAAAAATTAATTATGATTGTATAATTATGATACAATAATCATTCGTGAGAAAAGCTTCCGCGTGACTATTTGGCACTGTTAATTGGGTTTTTAAGCATTGCTTACTTGGTTTTAACAGAGTTTATTGAAAATCAATATGAATATAGCATCAACATCAGTGACAGTAAAGGGCTCAGCACACGCTGCAACTTTTTAGTTGATACAACTAGTTGCATACAACAAGTTGCAGTTAAAATCGCAGAGCTTGCGGCACACGCTGCAACTTTTTAGTTGATACAACTAGTTGCATACAACAAGTTGCAGTTAAAATCGCAGAGCTTGCGGCACACGCTGCAACTTTGATGCAACACCCTTGCAATCCCGTGCCATATATGGAAAATTCTCGCGAGATTTTCCGTGACTTCCTTTGGTTTACATTCTAACAAAATGGCTTCCTCCGAGCGCGATGAAAATGAACACGACGATCTTATCATTGCTGCTGCTGCTACGGTTGTTATTTTGTCATTCACGATGACGATGGTCGGTACCAGAGTCCTGTTTTGAGTAGGTGTACTTCTAAAAACTCGAATTGACAAGTAGGGCCTACTAGGCCTAGTAGCCTATTTCTATTTTTACACACTGTTTTGATCTAGACTACATCGATTGAAAAAGAAAACATGCCGTGGAAGTATTCATCATTCATGATGCCGCCCATTTCATGGCTTATTTGTATTTTGGCCTCTTGTACATGCCCCGACTTTTGTTAATCGGGACACTCGGTTACCAAATGCAGGGAAAATTACGAATTAACTCGATCGATAACTAGCATGTTTCAGTCCGACGGTTTCACTCCGATATTGAGACATAAAAATCACGTGATACGAAACGACGCGCGCGCTCTGATTGGCTGCAACCTACAACTTGTTGCAAGTGGAGGCTCAGAGATAGGATCGTTTTCTATCGCCCTACAACCCACAGCTGCAACCCTACAACCTTGTTGTAGGTTGCATGAAACTGTTGCAACCACAAAGTTGCAGGTACAACTAGCAAACGTTGCAGCGTGTGCAACTTTTGCACACGCTGCAACACCCTTAAGAGTTGCTTAAACTGATGTCTGCCATGCCAGTGCAGGAAATGTGCTACGCCACCTTTGTCTGAGTAAAGCGCGCGATGTGCACACATATACTTTACATTATTACAGCTTACTAACTTGGAGAGATATTTATACATATATAACACAATTCAAAGTTAAGTGTGTGTGTGTCAAAGTCAAAAGTCATTTTCAGATGGAACATTGAATAAGCAATAATGGTTTGCTTTTTTTACATCAAGCCATCTATAACACAACAATTAAAGAAGGAAATAAACATGAAACCCCCCCCAACCACACACACACACAAAACAAACAAAAATGCATGAATAAGTTCATGCACGCACCCCTCCGAGTACTCGTATACACACACTCTCTCTCTCCTCCCTCCCCTCTCTCTCTCTCTCTCTCTCTCTCTCTCTCTCTCTCTCTCTCTCTCTCTCTCTCTCTCTCTCTCTCTCTCTCTCTCTCTCTCTCTCTCTCTCTCTCTCTCTCTCTCTCTCTCTCTCTCTCTCTCTCTCTCTCTCATAAGCCAACATCTACACGCTCAAATACATATATGCATATATAACAAGATACACAGGCACATTAATACTTCGAGTAATTTTCAGTGTGATAGATTGTGTCAAGTCAAGTCAAGTCAAAATGATCTTTATTGAAGATAAAGGAGTAAGCTTGACAGACCCAACACAGACATACCTGTATATATATATATATATATATGTGTGTGTGTGTGTGTGTGTGTGTGTGTGTGTGTGTGTGTGTGTGTGTGTGTGTGTGTGTGTAAGGTAAAGGAAACAATACAGAATGTGACAATTACAGAGGCATTACGCTTTTAAGTTGCATTGGTAAATTATTTACCACTGTGTTAAATAACAGACTTGCTGATTTTATTGACACTCCAACTCAGTCTCTTCATTCAAAACCTCTCTTAAAACCCATCTTTTTCCTGCTGCACCCTAAATATTTGATCAGTTGTCTATCGTTGTGTGCACGTGAGGGAACATTGAATAAGAGGTTTGTAGTGTGTTTTGTGGTGTGTGTGTGTGTGTGAGCATGCATGTGTGCTTGTGTGTGTTTTGGTTTTGTGGGTTGTGTGTGCACGCATGTGCGTGTGTGTGTGTGTGTGTGTGTGTGTGTGTGTGTGTGTGTGTGTGTGTGTGTGTGTGTGTGTGTGTGTGTGTGTCTGTCTGTCTGTCTGTCTGTATGTGTCTGTGTGCGTGTGTGTGTGTCTGTCTGCGTGCGTACGTTGTGTGTGAGGGTGTTTGTGTATGTGGTCAGTCCGTGCGGCTCGGTTGCTGTGGCTTACTGAATGGGGGATGAACGAGTCGGTGTCGATAAATATGTGTGTGTGTGTGTGTGTGTGTGTGTGTGTGTGTGTGTGTGTGTGTGTGTGTGTGTGTGTGTGTGTGTGTGTGTGTGTGAGAGAGAGAGAGAGAGAGAGAGAGAGAGAGAGAGAGAGAGAGAGAGAGAGAGAGAGAGAGAGAGAGAGAGAGAAAGAGAGAGAAAGAGAGAGAGAGTTGCTTTGTATATGCGTTGTTGCTGGTTGGTGTCATTCTTGAATGCTGTTTTTGCTGTTTATTTGTTGATGAATAATTGATTGTAAAGCGCTTTGGGCTCGTCTGAGGTAAAGCGCTATATAAATGTATTATTATTATTATTATTATTATTAAACAACCAACAATTCAGAAAAAATAATTCTACTATTGACCACGCGTTTGTTTTGAACATTCTGGTTGATTTTTAAGAACAAAAAGAAGAAACTGTTGTGTGCATTCATTGATTATTAAAAAGCTTTTGACTCTCTGTGTGGCGTTTTGGCTTGGGGACAAAACTTATTAAACAAAACGTCAATGATAAAATATTAAACGTAATTGTGAAAATTTACGACAACATCAAATCTGGAGAGATGGAGAGCAGTCTGATTATTTTGGAAGTTTTAGAGGAGTGCGCCATGGAGAAAATGTATCACTGTTGCTTTTTTCATTATATTAGAACGATTTAGAGAACTTTCTGATAGCAAATGAATGTGACCCAATCTATATGAATGCTAGTGATGCTGGTAATGGAGATTACAACTCTGTTTATTTGCGCTTATTAGTACTTTTGTATGCGGATGATACAATTCTCTTATCTGAATCAGCTAATGGATTGCAAAAGGCACTTGATTTGTTACATGAATATTAACTTGAAGTTAATGTATCAAAACACAAATTATGGTTTTTAATTATAATTGGCGAACAACACATCAGTTTAAGTTTGGTTTGCAAACCATTGATATAGATACTTCTTTTAGATATATCGGAATTGAGTTCAGTCAGACAGGCACGTTTTACAAAGCTAAGAAGAATGTATTATCAAAGAGCAATGTTTTCATTGTTACAGACTGCGAGAAAGCAAGAAGTACCTTTATGTTTAATTTTAGATATGTATCAAAAATGGTTGTTCTAATTTTGCTGTATGGATGTGAAATATGGGGATATGAGAATCTTGATATTTTAGAATTAAAAAAAATGATTTTATATTAAATCGTCAGACTACATCGGCTATTGTTCTTGGTGAACTGGGTATATATCCCATATCCGTTCTTGTCAAATGTAAGTTAATACGTTTTTGATCAGGATTTATTGACAGTCGTAACACAGATAACATTTATAGTAAAATGTACGCAATATTATTCAATTTATGTGTAGATAAGAGTTTTCCTCCAAATGTCTAAGCAATATTCAAATCATTTTAGTTGACAGTGGATATGATTGTGTTTGGTTTTCACAGAATGTTTACAACCGGGAATTGTTTTGTAATAATATTACTAAGAGCATAAAAGATCAATATATTAAGTCATGGGAAGCTTTTCTTGAAGGGAGTAACAAATGTGTGTTTTATGAAAACATACAAAGTGAGTTTGGTAGAGAAAAGTATATAAGACAACTTCCAGACATATACACGATTAAGCCAATCTTGAATCTCAGATTTTGCCTTTTATTTTAACAATAGGTCTTCCTCTACTTTACACAGAAGGATAGAAGTGTAAAAACGATTCTTTCTGCCTTACAAATGTGTTTTTTTATCAGAAACATCTGGTTGCTTTGTACACATTTTGAAACGTCCCGGTTGCATTTTCTCATTTTGCTGATTCCCTGAGTATACTACTTCAAATTGTCATAACGTTGCAACAAATAGTCTTGATTTACAATTTTAATTTTTGTTGAAAGCTCTTTCAATGCAGAATAATGATTTGATAATAACTCGAAAGTGACCCCCGGGACATCAAGACTCATTTTGTGGTGACGAGTCACATATGTGACCCAGCACCACGAAAGGGCCATCAAGACTCATTGTGTGGTGACGAGTCACATATGTGACCCAGCACCACGAAAGGGACATCAAGACTCATTGTGTGGTGACGAGTCACATATGTGACCCAGCACCACGAAAGGGCCATTAAGTGTCAAACTGACCATTCTCAGAAAATTATATATTTGCAAACGTCAGACAATTCTCTTTCTAATGAAACAAGAACCATTCTTGGTTGTTTTTTTCCGTTCCAGAGTTATGAGCATTTCAAGTTAGTAGCTGAGCGTCGGCCATTTTGAGAAACGACAGTCTAAAGTTTAGCCTAGCTGTAGAAAATGCACTGACCTACTTGTTTTAAAACGCTTATAAGATCATTTAGATACCATAGTAAAGGGTATCCTTTATATATATGAAAGATAAGATGTTAGAGAACACACAAATACCCATAACGGAAAATTGACCCCCAAAAAAGAGATTTTGTTTTTACTTTGCAAGCCTGTTGCCCAGCGACTCAATATCCTTTTTGTGGTGCTGGGTCACATATATTCTTTTTTTTGTTGCTGTCCCATCTTCTGAAACCGAAACTGCGGTCACCTATGAGAGCAGGGCATGCAACGCCACATACTATGACACATTTTTCTTTTTAATGATTGATGGAAATGAGGCGGATGACTATGATGATGATGATGATGCTATGGAGTTCCGTATCGGTCTGAGACTACATGACAGCGCTGTATTCTATGCTTCCTTTCATAATGAGATCCCGGCGTTAATCTGACTTTGTCTCTGTCTCTCTCTTTCTGTCTTCGGTCTCTCTCTCTCTCTCTCTCTCTCTCTCTCTCTCTCTCTCTCTCTCTCTCTCTCTCTCTCTCTCTCTCTCTCTCTCTCTCTCTCTCTCTCTCTCTCTCTCTCTCTCTCTCTCTCTCTCTCTCTCTCTATCTATTTCTCTCACACACACTCTCTCTCAGTTCTCAGGAACACTTGACATAATGTTTTTTGACTTTTATTATTCTTAAAAAATATTATTGACTTATGGAAATGCTAATTTATTTTTCCAACTCCAACCACTCTCCCTCATATGTATTGTGGCCTAAGGCCAATGTACATTAAACATTTTCAGCGTTCAGTATTCTCTCTCTCTCTCTGTCCGTCTGTCCCTGTCTGTTTGTCTCCACCTGTCTCTGTCTTCCTGTTACATTCCTTTAGCTGTTTCTCTGTATCTCTCTCATTTGTCTCTGCCTGTTTGTCTCCACCTGTCTCTGTCTTCCTGTTACATTCCTTTAGCTGTTTCTCTGTATCTCTCTCATTTGTCTCTGCCTGTTTGTCTCCACCTGTCTCTGTCTTCCTGTTACATTCCTTTAGCTGTTTATTTGTATCTCTCTCATTTGTCTCTGCCTGTTTGTCTCCACCTGTCTCTGTCTTCCTGTTACATCCCTTTAGCTGTTTCTCTGTATCTCTCTCATTTGTCTCTGCCTGTTTGTCTCCACCTGTCTCTGTCTTCCTGCTACATTCCTTTAGCTGTTTCTCTGTATCTCTCTCATTTGTCTCTGCCTGTTTGTCTCCACCTGTCTCTGTCTTCCTGTTACATTCCTTTAGCTGTTTCTCGGTATCTCTCTCATTTGTCTCTGCCTGTTTGTCTCCACCTGTCTCTGTCTTCCTGTTACATTCCTTTAGCTGTTTATTTGTATATCTCTCATTTGTCTCTGCCTTGTTGTCTCTTTCTGTCTGTCTATATCTCTCTTATCTGTCTTTTCCCCCCATGTGTCTGTCTCTCTGTTGTTTCTATGTCTGTTTATATATTATATGCCCAATCAACCAATATCGGTTCATTTTCTCTTAATACCACATTACCAGCCTGTTTTCCCCTAACTTGGCTTACTATTCAGGGCTTGTCAATCAAAGTGACTGACACTGGATCACCCCCAGACATATAACACAATCTGGCAATAGAAAGGAAAGTAGCGCTTTGGGATAGTGTGTTGTTTTATTTTGGTTTGTTGCATGAAGTTGATTCTTTTCATTGAGGGCACGTTTATGGCAAGAGACACGCACACACATGGTTGAGGGCACGTTATATGGCAAGAGACACGCACACACATGGTTGAGGGCACGTTATATGGCAAGAGACACGCACACACATGGTTGAGGGCACGTTATATGTCAAGAGACACGCACACACATGGTTGAGGGCACGTTATATGGCAAGAGACACGCACACACATGGTTGAGGGCACGTTATATGGCAAGAGACACGCACACACATGGTTGAGGGCACGTTATATGGCAAGAGACACGAACACACATGGTTGAGGGCACGCTCCCTGCATATTTTCGTCGTAGCTGAAAAACAGATAAGAGGACAGATGGTGCAGACCCACTCCACGGAATACGGAGAGCCGGACAACAGAGGATCCTCAGATTGCAGGAGAGAAAACAACATCATTACCAACTGATGTATTCAGCCAGCCACAATGAATGCCTAAAATGAACCTGAGCATCGAACATTCACAAGAAGCAAGCTTTGGAGATATTGTTTAGTTTTGTTATAATACATTATACAGGCAAGATAAGTCTGTTTGCCTTTCACTGCAAGTGCATCTACCTCTCAGTGATTTAAGACTCATTTTCATTCTAATAATCAGTACCTTTAGATTATTAATTTTAATGTTTTGAAACTCAGATTCACTTGGACTATGTGCATATGACTTGACATTATGTGAATATGACATAATGGCCATGGGCATGGGAAAATGGAGGACCACATTTGCCATTATTACGTTTTGATTAGTTCAGCAGTGAAGACATTGTGAAATGAAGCATACGTGGTTCACCCATTCTCCTGCCTATTTTCCAAAAAGTCATCCAAATATTTTTTATCCTTTTAGCTCCTCCGAAATCGGAATGTGTCGGCTGTACACAGCGGGGAGACCAGTGAAAACTTAAAACCGGACACATACGTACCTTACCCATTATGGCCGTATGGCCTGGTAACGCAGAAGAAGAAGAAGTGTGCGCACTTATTGTTTTTCCACTCATTTCTAGTAGATCAAGCATTTTTTTCACTATAGCTAAAATAAACCCCAGTCACATTATCCTTTCTCCTCCCCTGCAGTGGTGTCCAGGGAAAGAACCTTGCCCCGTTTCCAGGCTTACAACCCTTCCGCTTCTGCCGGAAATGAAGCTTCGTGCTGCAAGATCCAGCGCCGGAAGCAGGCAGTGCGCATGGGCAGAAGAAAAGGAAGCCGATCAAGGCATGGCGGTGCAGGCTTTGTGGAAGGAAATCACAGTGACGAAAGGCTACCTTTTCAGGGAATTGGTCAACGAAGGGAAACAGGCACTGAAAAACATTAAGAAAAAAGGAGGGATAGCAAGAGGAATGAAACAATATATAAGAGAGAGAGAGAGAGAGAGAGAGAGAGAGAGAGAGAGAGAGAGAGAGAGAGAGAGAGAGAGAGAGAGAGAGAGAGAGACTGTAGAATGAATGAACTTCTTCAATGTAATGGCCAGTGCACATTTCAGGAACCCGACAGTACTCTAAGTCTGAAACTCTACCCTGTAGGTAATCCCACCTCCATCGCCAAATTAATACAAATTTAATGTTGAGTAAAAACAAAGGGATACAAGAAGGCAAGCACCATAAACGTACTCCCAGTTCGGCCATTTCTCACTCTCACTTTGTTATTGGCTCTTTCAAAGACTAGCTTCATTTGAGTGGCTGGGACTGCAACAATGATGGGTGGTAAACATCGTTTTCGTAAGGCATTGCGCTAGTCGAGAACGGGCCACTGGACAGACTCGACATAATTGCTGTCTCTAACTCGAATCGTTGGCGCAGTGTACCAGAGTGCTGGCGGCCTGCAGCAGCTTGGCTCGTGAGATCAGATGGGGAAAGTACGTATGTGTTCACAACACATAACTAAAAACACGTCAATGGTTCACGATAGCTCATGTGTAATGGTAAACGTGTGGATTTTTGTGTGTTAAAAATGTCCTTAATTGCCATTGCAAATTTGAGAGATTAAATATTATACTGTACAACAACAAAAATTAGGTGGTACCTACATTTGCTTAATTCCATCCATTATCTTTGAAAACAAATATGTATCTTTGTAATATTCACATTTATGCCATTGAGATTACTTTGATATGGCTTACTATTTGTGAATTTGACATCTTGTGCAGCATCTGCAAGGTCTAAGAAACGATAGTACCAAGTTTCATTACGATCGGTTTAGTTGTTTAGGCACTAAGGTCTGGAACACATTTCGCTCACGAACTGGGAGTACAAAACAAGATTATAAATAAATGACAAAGAAGCACCCGAAGGTTATGACGGGACGCAAAAACGCACTAGCCCCACCTGCCAGCACCTTCGGTTTTTTAATTAAAATTTACTCTTTATTTTTTTTCCCCTTGTTTAAGGCTGAGTTGAAATCAAAGGAAAATCAAGCATATCCTACAAGGCTTTACGTTCACAAATGTAAAGAACTCGCATTGGAAGTGATATAAGTTGGAATTTTAATAAGGAAAATCTCATCTACGCACAGTAATAAAATTCATTTTCTGTCTGTCTGTTTTGTTTTGTTTTCGTTTGAAAACCGTTTGCCGTAGGTTGCAAACCATTGTATGTACACCTATATAGTGATATACTGTTTTGTTTAAGGATGCAGTGGGAGATATTTTGAAGGGACTAAAGACCGTTGGTGTTCTGCAGAAATCTGCACAATAATGTAACAAAATTTCGTTTTCAATGTTCCATTTCAAATATTTGTATTTGCGTTCATTTCCTCCTTCAGAATATTTGAATCAATTGAAATACATATTTTATTTGATTGAATGCGGTTCATTATATGATCCTAATTGTCTAAAAGTACAAAAGTAAATGAGGTCGTAAACGGGAGGAGTTGTACAAGGGAGGTAATTTTAATACTTACAAAGAAGGGCAATTTCTCAGAGAAATAGGTCTTATAACGGGGGGGGGGGGGGGGGGGGGGGGGGGGGGGTGTCTTATAAGGGGAGGGAGGTTCTACTGTATATCATTTCATGTTTACATTTCACAACTGGTTTTTTTTGTCTTCCCATGGTCAGAAACAGCACAGAATTTTGCAATTGCAGACAGTTTTGGTCAATGCGTTTGGAAGTTGCATTGCTGAAGTTAGACTTTACTGATACTTTTAATAATATATGTATTGCTAGCAGCTTCGCCCCGCGCTCGCTTCGCTTCTCGGCAGCTCTTCCCCAGCACAGATCTTTAGAATAGCAGTTGTCAATATAGAATATACATGGATATAGGGATCTCCAACCGATGGTTTTCAAACTACAGTTATTAGTTTTATGAGAACGGCCCGGGTCTTCAGAATAGCACTTTGAAACGTTCTCCAAGCGATGCCCATCGCGAATATATATGGTTTAAGAGGTCTATAGCCAACTGTTTTCGTGTTACAGCCTGTTATATAATCAGTCTCAATGTCAAATGTCAAGGTCAAGGTCAAATGGCTTCACATGTCTCCCACTGCATTTCGTACGTCATTCTGATCAAGAATATATATGGCTATGTGGGTGTAAACTCAATGGTGTCCAAACGATAGCCACTGCTAAAAAAGAGAAGTAATTCAAAAGTCAAGGTTAATCAATACTTTGCACTACACATGACCCCGAGGCAGTCTACTAACCTGCCAACACTGAAGCCTGTTACTGAAAAACAATTTGAAAGATATGGCCAAAACACCAATTTGACTCCTCCAAGGCGTATGTCTTGACCTTGACCTTGACCTTGATCGGTACGCAATTTTCGGAATCATCATGAGCCGATGCTCCCCCATGCCATGTTTGAACATTTTAAGACCAACGATGTGAAAAATATGGCCTCAAGAATAAATTTCGGTTTTCAAGGTCAATGTTCAAGATCAAGGTCAGCACATTTTTTTTTTTTTCTACGGGACCATCCCTACACCGTGATATACCATCCCACAAAATGTGTCCATTGGTTCATGAGATACAACATGGACATGAAATATATAGCACAAAGAAGGAAAATTCGGTTTTATGAGTCTCCCTTGGCTGAGGTTTGCACTGAAAGTTACAAATTCAGGATCTGAATAGGATGCTTGATGCTGATCAAGAATATAATAAATGGTTATATGGATCTACGGCAAGCGGTTTGGGCATAATCGCCAGGACAAGCAACAAGTCTCATACTATCTCAACGTGAATACAGGCCCAGATCTGTTTTCAACAGCTGAGCATCTAGCAGGCAGCAGCCTGACATTGGATACCCTGAATCAGACATGATGAAGCGAACGCCCACACAAATGTAACACTCCTTTATTAAAAGTTCAACAATCAGCTTTATGGATTAATTTGCTAGTATAGCAATGGGTTTACAGGTATACTCAATAATCGGTTACTGCTTTTGTATGCGTCTGTTTGTTTGTTTGTTTTAGCACACTATATAAAAATTAAAAAACCCACACACACGACATCATAGTTTTGCTTCAACTTTCAATACTAGTTCAAACGTGTTCAAAGGAGAGCAACCAAACTAGTAAAAGCATTACGAAACTTAGATTATGGTGACAGGTTATATAAACTGAATTTACAGTTAACAGTTCTGATATTACTAACAAACATTTGCTACAACTTTCTATCTGCTCAAAAACTAAGAATAATGATTTGAAATGACTAACCCAATACAGCAGAACTAGCATTAGAAATACTTTCTTCAGTAACAGAGTCACTAAATACTGGAATTCTCTTCCAGCACATATCAAATTGCCACCTAACCTTAATCAGTTCAAAAACCTCCTCGATAAAGACCACAAGATTCAACAATTGAAATGTGTATACGATTAACACATCAGAAAGGACACATTAAGAGGCCGTGAGGCCTAATTGTCCTCATTCTCTGACCTGACCTGACCTAGTTCAAAACTGTTTCTTTGCGACTTGTGCAAATCGCATAGCTGCATTGCTTCCCTTCAGGCGATTACAAGAATATGATTATCATGTGTGTGTGTGTGTGTGTGTGTGTGTGTGTGTGTGTGTGTGTGTGTGTGTGTGTGTGTGTGTGTGTGTGTGTGTGTGTGTGTGTAAAGTCAATTCAAGTCAAGTCAAAATGTTATTTAAAGATGGACATTGAAAAAGCAAACATACATGCTTTTTTCATCAAGCCATCTAACAAAGACAAAATGCAAACACACACGCACAATACACAAACCATATTGCTTATTTACATAGAAAAAAGAAACACGGAACAGATAAATATTTACGGTAAACAATGGAAAGCTTACGAACAGCAAAATATATCAGCAAATAGTGCCACATATTAAAATGGAAATGGGGGCACAAAAGGTTATACGCTCAGATACAGTAGAGGATTTTAACTTTATGGTAACGCATCTCTGCTTTGCGTTTGTGGTACACATTTGCGTGTACGTTTACATGCTGCTAAATTGTAGTTTTAGCTTCACGGGCTCCACCCAGCCCCTTATCGAAATAGGGGGTTCGGGTAGGGGGTGCTTCTTGTATTCATACATTCACTTCATAGTTGTTGGTGTTAATTCTATCTCATAACTACCTATTTCTCTAAAAACAATTATAAGGAAATTTCTAGGAAATTTCATCTTAGGTTGGCTAGGCTATTTTTTTTACTTCCCCCAAAAGCATAAGTTAACCCTAACAGGGCCCATCACCCACTGACACATATTTCGCCTCAAGTTATTGTCAGTTTCATGTGGTCTGCTAAGTTCTTTCCAAATTTTATTACTCCAAAATTATCTTCTCAAGTTGGAATTGTTTACAGTCGGGTCAGTTTGAGTTTAATTTTTTAAGGTTAATTTGTTACTGAATTAAGTCTAACTGTTTTCATTTTATCTGTAGTAAAAAATATAGCTTTTTTTAACCCTATTGTCCGAACAAAATATGTCTTTTCTTGTCTTTTTTTCTCTTGTTTTTGTGTCCCTTTTTTATTTCACTGGAAAAAAACTTTTTTGGCATGAATATGGAAAAAAAAACCACAAAAAAACTACTAGCAACAACTAAAAGGAACCACCATAATCGGCCAAATTGGAATCCTGAATAGTCAAAGACGCTAAAAAGATGTTTTAAAAATATCAAAAAGCAGATTTGGAACACTTCCCATATGAAAACAACCGATAAACGCCGACCGGAAGCGCTCAAGTTAAGGTCGTGGATGTTAGAATAGCAGGAACTGGAAACTGCATAGCATTGCATTGTCTGCCCTGTGTTAAGGCCTTGTTTAACCATGGACTATACACTAGAAGACGGCAAAAATCTATGTGCAGTATTCATGGTTTAACCTCTAATGAAGAAGGCGCAGGCGGGATTTTGTCATTGCCTATCAATCTGTCTTTCTGTATGTTTGCCCGCCCAACTCTCGTTTAAGAAATTCCATAAATCTGAAGTCTATTTCAGGTACATACATCTTAAATTCATTTCTGATCTTGTGGTCAACTGGTTTTTAAGTTAATTTTTAAAAACTAAAGAGCCAAACAGAAAAAGCCATAATAGTCCTCACGCATGGGAACATTCATTTTCTTTTAACTTCATCAGAGCCACGTTTCATTGAGCAGCTAGCAGCGAGAGAAAGTTGCATTTGTGCCCACCACTACTGTTTCTATCTTCCCTGGCACCTTTCATGTTGATACTTTCTTATTGTCCAGACAAACTGGGTCTTTACTTGGTAACTATACTGTGGTTGGTTTTCTTTCTAGGAATTTTACCGAGCTTTCTTTTCTTCTGAAGATTATTAACCCGCCGTGCGTGTCTGCGCGAGATAAGGAGAAACCATTCGACGCTTCTTGGTGCGATCATCATCAGTCTAAGTCTAATACCACTTAGCGTTGTAATGGTCTCTTTGTGGGTCAGTTCGTTGACAAGCAGACACACTTATGGCCTTTTCACAGTGACCAGTTGAGTCGACTATAACAGATTGTGAATTGTAGTCCAGAGTAAGGTCAAAATTGCGAGCGACTTCTTTCTCTTGACTTGATAGTCCTGT
>CM065705.1:24757048-24784548 GCA_017654935.2 Phymorhynchus buccinoides | reverse complement strand
CGTTCGTGATCTCGGCCTTCATATTCAGTCTGATCTATCTCTGAAACAACACATTACCAAAATCTGTCTTGAAATCCGTAGCATTAGTTCAATTAGACCCTTCCTGACTGAAGACGCCACAAAGGCACTTGTCACTTCATGTATTCTGTTTAGATTAGATTATTGCAATGCCCTCCTCCTATGCCTTCCTACAACCTCTCTCCAACCTCTTCAACGTGTTCAAAACTCTGCTGCGCGCCTTGTATTCAGAGTACCTAAAACGGCACCATACATCAGATCTCTTAATGAAACTACACTGGCTCAAAATCGAATACCGAATCAAATACAAATCTGCCTGCCTCTGCTACAAAATCGTTACAAAAGACGCACCAGCCTATCTTTGCAACCTTTTCCAGATCTACGTTCCTGTCCGTAGCCTTCGTTCTTCCTCTGATGACCGTATTCTTCAAATTCTCTCTTACCATCGGAAACAACACGGCTCCAGAGCATTTTCCGTTTCAGCTGCTACACGTTGGAACTCACTCCTTTTCAGCCTTCATCATGCCAAAATGCTTTGTAACGTTTAAGTCTGCTCTGAAAACCCACTACTTCAAACTGCAGCTGCAGAGTACATCTAAAACTTAGATATATTGCCAGCCACTCTATTTGTCCATCTTGTTATGCGTACTAGCGCAACCCCGGGTACCGGTAACGCCTAGTAACGGTAACGCCAAGTACTGGTAATGTTGAGTACAGCAAATTTGAAGCGATTCGCTTAAGAAACGGCGGAGTTATATGGCCCTGTTTCCCGTTGGCGCTGCTCTGAGAGTGACGCGCTCTCCCGATTCTCTTCAAATTTGCTGCCAAGTTTTGCCCCAGCCACAGCAAGTCTGACAGCAAATTTGAAGCGATTCGGTTAAGAAACGGCGGAGTTATTAGGCCCTGTGTCCCGTTGGTGCTGCTCTGAGAGTGACGCCCTCTCCCTAGTAACGGTAACTCCAAGTACTGGTAACGCTGAGTACAGCAAATTTGAAGCAATTCGGTTAAGAAACGGTGGAGTTATAAGGCCCTGTTTCCTGTTGGTGCTGCTCTGAGAGTGATGCGCTCTCCCGATTCTCTTCAAGTTTGCTGCCAGGCTTTGCCCCGACCACAGCAAGCCTGACAGCAAATTCGAAGCGATTCGGTCGAAAATTGGCGGAGTTATAAGGCCTGTTTTGTGCTTCAAACAGACAGACAGACCGACAGACAGACACACACTTGCCTATTTATGATATGATTACTTTTGTCTCTCTCCCTCCTTCCATCTTCTTCACTCATCCCGTTCTACTACCCACCACACCCACCCCCCCCCTCCCCCCCACCCCCGCCCTCCCCAGTGGGCAGTCGTTTCTGTGTATAGTGTTGAACTTAACGTCCGTTTTCAGTCGGCGCAAATGTAAATCGGGTCATATCGCGCGCGTTTATGAACGGATGCTGTTGAAATGTTTCACCGAGATAGTCACTGTCCCTGGTCATGCCCGTTCCAAATTGCGAATCAATGTCGGGTTTGTGAAAAGGTTAAGCGGCGTATATCGCGTGCGTTTCTTAATTGATTCGCTTCCGGCTTGGCACACGGATAGTCACTGTCCCCGGTCATGTACCTTCCAACTTCGAAGGCAATCCGTCCAGAAATACTGGAGATACGGGCGCCGAGAGGCCGGTGGATACGCATTTCGCGCATTTGCCAAACAGCGCAAATGACACGGCCGCCTCGGTTGCCGTTGCCATCACCCCGTTAGGGTTCATAGCAAATTTGAAGCGATTCGGTCGAAAAACGGCGGAGTTATAAGGCCCGTTTTGTGTTTCAGACAGCCACACACTTGCCTTTTTATTATATGACTAGCGCAACGCCGGGTACCGGTAACGCCTAGTAACGGTAAAAATTAAAAATGTCCCACATGTACCTCTTCCAGGTCGGAAGACGTTAAACGGATTTTCTTCTAAGGCCTAATAATTATTTCTTGTGTTTCTTGTTATTTCTTGTGTAATTATTACCGGTACATGCCGCTATGCCACAGGCCCGGAATGCCACCTTACCACTATGCACAGGTCCGCAATGCCACAACTAATTACAAATACGGCTATAAAGCGAAGAGTGATCCTGCCGAGAAACCAACCCAAAGGCGTACTGGTGTCCTGAAAAATTCCGCCTGCATGTAATTCTTCCAGTTTCCTTATTGCGCATGCTCAATAAGCCATGACGTCAGCCTGTGAGACCTGTCTATTTAGCAGCTACATCGATTTCTCGGCAAATATGTAGATTAACACCCTTCCGTTCCATTTCTTGGTTCTGTCCGTGTAGACTGAGCACTTAAACCTCATACTTTTAATAATTTATGTTACGGTTGTGGTATGTATGCGTAATACGTTGACCCGGACTTATTTCACACCTGGGAATATTTTTCGTGACACCAGTACTTACTGTGTCAGTGTGAAACTGAATTTAGAAACCAATTATTATCTTTTCCAATCTATCAGTTTTGTACTAATTACGCTTTTGTTCGCAAGACATTTCATAAATCTGGATTGATAATGAAAAAAGAAATACAGTCCGGAGAACAGTAATTTATTTCGATGTAAATAAATCAGGACTTCTGATCTTACGTTGATGTTGTCGATGGTTGTGGCGCTGTGTGAGTGTGACACAGTCGTGCGTTAGCAAACAAATATGATGTTTGAGTTTGAAATTTCTTCTGCTGGAAGCAACCTTTGAAAAATTTCTTGAAAGAAGCCTTGAATAAACACTTTTTGTTTGTGGCTCAAGCCACAAACCTATAACTCACTTTGTCGCACATTTTGACAAAATTGTCGCACTTCAAATCGAGGCGAATGAAATTTTGGGCTTTACTTCCTCTCGACCTGGGAAGGCACATATGGGACATTTGTATTGGGTTAGTATGAGGAACTAAAAATAAAAGACGAAACAAGGACGTGGACGGAACATATAATATAAAGGGGGAGTTCTTAAAAGCGCAAGTTTATTTCAAATCGAGGCTACGCTTCAAATTGAGGCCGCTCTTTAAAATGATGTATTTTAAAAGCGTACAAAATAATAAACATACGTAATACAGACACTACAACAGACACGACGAGTATGCGGTGCTTCTTTTGATGAGTATAAGTAGGATACATAGTTTTAAAAGTTTTCCAAAAGATATAAAAAGTTACGAAATGGTGCAGAGATAACATTGTGGTTTACAGATTAAAATTATTGAAAAGCAAGGGGAGGTGACTCATGATTGGAGTGGTAAAAATAGACTGCGTGCCACAAACTATTGCGATTTCGCGCTTGTTTTACTAAAAAATATGTCTGGCGGCGAAAGGGTTAAACAACGAAAATAAAGCTTGTAAATTTGTAAAAAATTAAAAGGAGAGAGAGAAAGTATGAGAGAGAGAGAGACAGACAGACAGACAGACAGAGAAGGCGACAGAGACAAAGATAGAGATAGAGATAGAGATAGATACAGAGAGGTATATGCAGACAGACAGACAGACAGAAAGAGCGAGACAGCTAGTCAATCAGTCAGACAGACAGAGACAGAGATAGAAACATGTAAATAGAGATAGAGAGGAGGAGATAGAGAGGGTGTTACAGAGCGAAAGAGACCGAGAGACAGACTGACAAAGGACAACCAGACATACA
Source organism: Phymorhynchus buccinoides (assembly GCA_017654935.2). NCBI lineage: Eukaryota > Metazoa > Mollusca > Gastropoda > Neogastropoda > Raphitomidae > Phymorhynchus > Phymorhynchus buccinoides. The sequence goes on along the minus strand of CM065705.1, from coordinate 24,780,887 downwards.
GGCAGACAGGGAGACACAGGAGAACAAACTATGGAAATCAACCATTAACTGACACCTTCCATCCCTAGCTGAAGTTGGCATCACTATGACCGACTGCCTATCAACGGGGTGTCTGTCAGTTTCACTTCCTCTGCCTGTCACTTTCACATGACAGATTTAACAAGTATTTCCAATTATCTCTTGGTATGCTGCTCAATTCTTAGTGGTAGTCCGTACTTTTTGTTTGTTTCATTTCTTGTTTTTTGTGTGCTTTGTTTGGTTCTGCTTTTTTTCTGTCTGCATTATTGTTCTTGTAAATATTCTCTTTATAAAAAAATAAAAATAATTGATAGCATTTCTATAGCGCCTTTCTATAATTATTTTACCCTCAAGGCGCTGCTTCCATTCACTGATGCACCCGCAGTCACACAAAACGTTATTGCCCAATCATTCACCCAGGTACAAGATCAAGAAGGAAACATTTACAAACCGAATGAGCTTTGAAAGTAGTGAGTGAAAGTAGAGATCGACTCCCATGGCGGAGATCGACTGGGAGGGAATTCCAAACAGCAGGGGCACTGAAACTGAAACTGCGGTCACCAAATGATTTTAGATTTGTTTTTGGAACTTTCAGAAGTTTTTTGAGGACCTGAGTGAGCGGGAAGTGTAGGTGTGAAGAGCACTGGAGAGGTAAGGCGGAAGGGTCTGTTCAAAGTGACGGAAGGATAGGACAGCCAGCTTATACTGAAGGCGGGACTGCACAGGGAGCCAATGGAGCTCCTTCAGAAGTGGCGTGACGTGATCACGCTTGCGCGTATGCAGTATGACGCGGGCTGCACTGTTTTGAACTCGCTGTAGGCGAGTAATTTCTTCTGTAGGAAGGCCAAAGAGAATGGAATTGCAGAAATCTAAGCGTGAAGAAATAAAAGCTGCAGCAAGGCGCTTGCATGCGTTAGCTGAAAGAAAAGGCCGAATGGATGCGATACTTCTGAGCTCAAAGAAACAAGAGCGACAAATGCTGCTGATATGGACATGCATAGAAATAGTCTGGTCAATCGTTACCCCGAGGTACTTGACGGATGGTTTTAACTGAACAGTATTGGCTCCAGTGTCTGCTGACTCACTCTTTATTAATGCAAGGCGACCAACATTCTGTATTGAGCTTAAGCTTGTTACTGTTCATCCATCCTAATGCATCGGTGATGCACATCTCGATGCCAGACAGAATGGAAGGGAAACTCTCAGGGGCACTACTTTGTGACAACTCAGTGTTGTCAGCGTACTTGTGAAAATCACAGGAATGTGCAGTGATCACGTCAGACAACGGCTGTGAATAGAGCGTGAAAAGAACAGGGCCCATCACTGAGCCCTGTGGCACTCCGTACACGAGGGGTGAACGAGCTGATGAAACTCCGTCTACAACAACAACTGTCTGTCTGTCTTGTCTGTCCACAGGGTCTGTAGATTTGTCTGTCTAACTGTCTGTCTGTCTGTCTGTCTGCCTGTCTATATGTCTGTCTGTTTGTCTCTCTCTCTGTGTCTCTCTCTGTGTCTGTCTCTCTCTGTCTGTCTGTCTCTCTCTCTCTCTCTCTCTCTCTCTCTCTCTCTCTCTCTCTCTCTCTCTCTCTCTCTCTCTCTCTCTCTCTCTCTCTCTCTCTCTCTCTCTCTCTCTCTCTCTCTCTCTCTCTCTTTTCTTCTCTTATCTTAAAAATTAATTATCTTTTATAAACATTTACCAAACACGATATGATGTATGCCACAATAAATTCATAACGAGAAGTGAGAAAAAATGTCTCTGTCTGCCAATCTGTCTGTCTGTCTGTCTGCCTGCCCCCCCCCCCCCTCTCTCTCTCTCTCTCTCTCTCTCTCTCTCTCTCTCTCTCTCTCTCTCTCTCTCTCTCTCTCTCTCTCTCTCTCTCTCTCTCTCTCTCTCTCTCTCTCTCTCTCTCTCTCTCTCTCTCTCTCTCTCTCTCTCTCTCTTCTTTTAAAAGTGGATTTTATAAACTGTCTCTAAATATTTACCAAACACGATACGATGTATGCTACAATAAATTCATAACGAGAAGTCAGAACAAAAACTCACACATAAATAAAAAAGCAAACCAGCAACAACAAACGAACAATGTGTAACAAAGAACAGGGAGAAGAACGGGTACGATGGTGGTGGTAGTGGCTTTTCAACGCAACGGTATTATAAACACGTGCCAAAAGGTTACGCAACCCCTCTTTGAAATCCACAACAAAAAGTTGGATAATTCATAAAATGAAAGTGAACTCAAAGAATAATTTCATTCTTTCTCATTTACACAAAGATGAGTATCGGCTCAATACAAATTTAAAGTACCCAAAATGTCCAATCAAAGTAACCAATTATGTTCTTCAGATATGGTGACTGATTTTCACAAATTCAATTCTTCTGAAAAAGTTTGACTTTGGAAGCCCACAGAGAACAAAATAGAGACGTACATATGCGTTACCGATCTTGTCACTGACACTAAGTAAAACAATATCGTCTCTTTCAGTTTTGCACAGATTATTTCACTTATGTTGCGTGATGTGCTGTCAGTAACGAACGTAACTTCCCCATACCTAAATCGCCTTTTGGCGCCATTTTACGTGCAGCAATAGGCTTTTATTGCTCCAAATTGTTCCAGCCTTCTTGCACAGCATTTGTGCGCTAAACCATCTTATTTGGAGTTGTTATTGGATCAGGATGGGTCTATACAACATGTCTCTTAAATGTTCAGTCACTTTGAGACCTGTAGATCGTGCTGGCTAGTATTTACAGACAATACCGCTCGCGTATTTGAATGCCAGCTCCATACTTGCAGTGTATTGGACTGTTGCGCACTTGAAAGAGCCTGTCTCACACAGTGTTATCGACTGACTTTCTCGCGTTGTCGTTTCAAAATGAGCAGTGATAGCTGACCATAACTGCCTTGCCTGAACACAACCCACTCTCCGCCACCTCTGTATCGCTATTTTCCTGGTTCTGATATGTCTGATGTGATGAGAGAGAAGCCTTGAACATGTGCATAAAACTTGACATTTTACAAAGGGTACCCTAGCATTGGTGTGGGCGTTACCCACAACGTAATTTGAATGTAAACAAAGTGAAATTATGCATGCAGGTCGGTAAATAAATAGGCTAAATGTGTATTGATTTGCAAAAGCTCCCATAAAAATATTTGGCCTTGTTTTGCAAAAGGTTGCTTAACGTTTTGGCCCCAACTTCCCTGCCTTCTGGGAATAAAGAGAAGAAGAAAAGAGACTGCTGGACTGTGAAGAAGGGAAAGGTTGTTTTGCTTACTGTGCTGTTTTGTTGATAAAATAACGTCACTGTGCGCTTGTGTGTGTGTGTGTGTTGTTTTTGTTGTATATTGTTTTGCCTTCTGGAGGTTTTGTTTGAACGACTTCCTGAAAACTATAATTCAATTTTGCTTTGCCTTTTCCATTTCTATTATTTGTTTTTCTCTTTTCTCTTTACTTTTTTCCCCCTAAACTTGGTCACTATTCTGTTTGGTTTTGTTCCTCGCGAAAATCTTAAAAAAACTTTTTGTTGGGCTTTGAGCTCTTCCGAAATCGGAAAGTGTTGGCCGAGGGAAGGAAGGAGAGCGGAAACATAAAAGCTGGACACAGACGTAATTCACCCATTATGGACACAGAAGAAGAAGAAAGAGAAGAAACAGAAGAAGAAGAAGGGACAACAGTAATGATTATATCGTTCTTGAGGAGTAAGCATTGCTGTTTGGATTTGTGTCCACCTCTTGTATTTTGCTTAGCACTTTGTAAGCAACAATAATCACCGTTTTCAACATAATATGTCACTAACATTTCAGCTTTAGTAAGACATATCTAAAATCACATACTGTTTTTCTGTCGGTAAATCATACAAACAAGATAACAGAGCAAAGTAAATGGCACTGCAGTGTCCTCAGTCAATAGTTTGTCGAAAGTAGGCCTACTATTGTGAATAATGGCCTAACTGGCGGGGATTTTAAATCTAAATAACAAAGAAGGCTCCATCCTTGAAGGCAGTATTTGTTTTGGTTTTAGAATGGGTATAATGAAGTCAGGTCTGGGCAGGAAATGACAAACCGGTTCGACTTTTATGTCTAAGATTTTTATCCGTCTGCGGTGAAGGACTAATCGATTTATCAATCGCTGGACGGAGAGCTTTTACAACCACATTCCTCCCTGCCCTTTACCACCTACAAAAGTGTGTGTGTGTGTGTGTGTGTACGTGTGTGCGTGTGCGTGTATATGTGTGTGTGTAAATGTGCGCGCGTGCGTGCGTATATGTGTGTGCGTGTGTATATATATATACATATATATATATGTGTGTGTGTGTGTGTGTGTGTGTGTGTGTGTGTGTGTGTGTGTGTGTGTGTGTATGTGTGTATGTGTGTGCTATGTGTGTGTGTGTGTGTGTGTGTGTGTGTGTGTGTGTGTGTGTGTGTGTGTGTGTGTGTGTGTGTGTGTGTGTGTGTGTGTGTGTGTGTGTTGTGTGTTGTGTGTGTGTGTGTGTGTGTGTGTGTACTAACATAGTAGTATACATGTGTGCCGCGCACGCATATGAACGGTGCCACGCTCATACAAACACATACTCGTACCAATAGACCGTACGCCATCCTATGCCCTGCACCCCCCTGCGGATTTTGTGAGACATATACCCCACGCAAGCCTAGCCCCTAAGCTATCGAAAGCAGGATGTTTGCCTTCGATCATCCTCCGGGTGTGGATGTGGCAAGGGCACAAACGTACGGTAATCCGAAATGATGCGCATCAAGAAGTCGTGTGTTTTGTGTCTGCATATTATAACAGTGGTAACAATAGTAAGGTTCGTACAGTGAAATACTATGGGTGATGAAGGGCATTCATCTTGATGTTCATGCATTAGGCATGATGCTACCTCTTAAAGGGCTTCCAAATATCTTTTGGCAAACACATAATTTCAATGTCTTGCCTTTGCAACATAGCCATCTTCAGTAGATGCAGAAACTCAAATCACATCTGCCAGAGCACAATTAAACCTAAAGGAATGTAACGGATTGTTTTATAAGTGTATGGCAGGAATAGTGAATGTCTTATGCTTAGAATTAAAAACAAACCTACACAAACTAAGAAATCACCCCATACAGTAGAACAACAATGAAAGTAGACATGCGTCAGGCTTATGTCATCGTCAAACCATGTGATGGCTGGTAGTTTGTGCCTTTCTTACCCCATGTTGAATTCATGTTTATAATGCACACAATATAATACTGAAAGTTGAATACCAAAAGGACTATCACATTTCCCAGTAAAACGCAAAAAGGTACTATACCGGCAAAAGAGAATGTTGACACCACCATCTGGCATTTACCTGGAAATAAGAGTAGTATTTTTGCAATTCAACCATCAAAATGTGAATGGTTTTGTTTGAACAGAAGTAAACAATTTTAGCAAAGATGAAGTGAGAAACTATTGTAAACATAAAGCATAGATCGTCCCAGATTTCATTTGTGTCTTGGATGATGGGGTTCAAGTATCGGTATATGCGTAACTTCAAGACGTCCCTGACAGTTCACCCAGCCGATGATTGAGGGCAAACTTGCTGATTTGAGTTAGTTAGGGTCCAGACTACTAAAACAATATTGTCTGCACAAATCCGCAGGGGTGGGGTGGGGGGTGCATAATCTCGTTTTCTGGCTCACGGCCTATTAGTATTATAATCTGCTAACTTAGATTTTCTAGGACCGTTGTAGACAGCATTATATAATTATGTCACACACACAAGCACACACATACACACACACACACACACACACACACACACACACACACACACACACACACACACACACACACACACACACACACACAAAAGCACACACACACACACACATACATACACAAAAGTACATACACACACACACACACACACACACACACACACACACACACACACACACACACACACACACACACACACACACACACACAAAAGCACACACACACACACACATACATACACAAAAGTACATACACACACACACACACACACACACACACACACACACACACACACACACACACATACACAAAAGTACATACACACACACACACACACACACACACACACACACACACACACACACACACACACACACCACACACACACACACACACACACACACACACACACACACACACACACACACACACACACACACACACACACACACACACACACACACACACACACACACACACACACACACACACACACACACACACACACACACACACACACACACACACACACACACACACACACACAACACACACACACACACACACACACACACACACACACACACACACACACACACACACACACACACACACACACACACACACACACACACACACACACACACACACACACACACACACACACACACACACACACACACACACACACACACACACACACACACACACACACACACACACACACACACACACACACACACACACACACACACACACACACACACACACACACACACACACACACACACACACACACACACACACACACACACACACACACACACACACACACACACACACACACACACACACACACACACACACACACACACACACACACACACACACACACACACACACACACACACACACACACACACACACACACACACACACACACACACACACACACACACACACACACACACACACACACACACACACACACACACACACACACACACACACACACACACACACACACACACACACACACACACACACACACACACACACACACACACACACACACACACACACACACACACACACACACACACACACACACACACACACACACACCACACACACACACACACACACACACACACACACACACACACACACACACACACACACACACACACACACACACACACACACACACACACACACACACACACACACACACACACACACACACACACACACACACACACACACACACACACACACACACACACACACACACACACACACACACACACACACACACACACACACACACACACACACACACACACACACACACACACACACACACACACACACACACACACACACACACACACACACACACACACACACACACACACACACACACACACACACACACACACACACACACACACACACACACACACACACACACACACACACACACACACACACACACACACACACACACACACACACACACACACACACACACACACACACACACACACACACACACACACACACACACACACACACACACACACACACACACACACACACACACACACACACACACACACACACACACACACACACACACACACACACACACACACACACACACACACACACACACACACACACACACACACACACACACACACACACACACACACACACACACACACACACACACACACACACACACACACACACACACACACACACACACACACACACACACACACACACACACACACACACACACACACACACACACACACACACACACACACACACACACACACACACACACACACACACACACACACACACACACACACACACACACACACACACACACACACACACACACACACACACACACACACACACACACACACACACACACACACACACACACACACACACACACACACACACACACACACACACACACACACACACACACACACACACACACACACACACACACACACACACACACACACACACACACACACACACACACACACACACACACACACACACACACACACACACACACACACACACACACACACACACACACACACACACACACACACACACACACACACACACACACACACACACACACACACACACACACACACACACACACACACACACACACACACACACACACACACACACACACACACACACACACACACACACACACACACACACACACACACACACACACACACACACACACACACACACACACACACACACACACACACACACACACACACACACACACACACACACACACACACACACACACACACACACACACACACACACACACACACACACACACACACACACACACACACACACACACACACACACACACACACACACACACACACACACACACACACACACACACACACACACACACACACACACACACACACACACACACACACACACACACACACACACACACACACACACACACACACACACACACACACACACACACACACACACACACACACACACACACACACACACACACACACACACACACACACACACACACACACACACACACACACACACACACACACACACACACACACACACACACACACACACACACACACACACACACACACACACACACACACACACACACACACACACACACACACACACACACACACACACACACACACCACACACACACACACACACACACACACACACACACACACACACACACACACACACACACACACACACACACACACACACACACACACACACACACACACACACACACACACACACACACACACACACACACACACACACACACACACACACACACACACACACACACACACACACACACACACACACACACACACACACACACACACACACACACACACACACACACACACACACACACACACACACACACACACACACACACACACACACACACACACACACACACACACACACACACACACACACACACACACACACACACACACACACACACACACACACACACACACACACACACACACACACACACACACACACACACACACACACACACACACACACACACACACACACACACACACACACACACACACACACACACACACACACACACACACACACACACACACACACACACACACACACACACACACACACACACACACACACACACACACACACACACACACACACACACACACACACACACACACACACACACACACACACACACACACACACACACACACACACACACACACACACACACACACACACACACACACACACACACACACACACACACACACACACACACACACACACACACACACACACACACACACACACACACACACACACACACACACACACACACACACACACACACACACACACACACACACACACACACACACACACACACACACACACACACACACACACACACACACACACACACACACACACACACACACACACACACACACACACACACACACACACACACACACACACACACACACACACACACACACACACACACACACACACACACACACACACACACACACACACACACACACACACACACACACACAACACACACACACACACACACACACACACACACACACACACACACACACACACACACACACACACACACACACACACACACACACACACACACACACACACACACACACACACACACACACACACACACACACACACACACACACACACACACACACACACACACACACACACACACACACACACACACACACACACACACACACACACACACACACACACACACACACACACACACACACACACACACACACACACACACACACACACACACACACACACACACACACACACACACACACACACACACACACACACACACACACACACACACACACACACACACACACACACACACACACACACACACACACACACACACACACACACACACACACACACACACACACACACACACACACACACACACACACACACACACACACACACACACACACACACACACACACACACACACACACACACACACACACACACACACACACACACACACACACACACACACACACACACACACACACACACACACACACACACACACACACACACACACACACACACACACACACACACACACACACACACACACACACACACACACACACACACACACACACACACACACACACACACACACACACACACACACACACACACACACACACACACACACACACACACACAGAGAGAGGGAGACAGAGACAGATAGAGCTTACAGAGAATGCGTGCATTCCCGCTAACACAAACCGAAAAACTGTTTTTCATGACAGGAAATTAGGAGAAAACAGCTATTAAAAACTCACACTGGTGTCGATTGCATTGTTCTGCGCGTTTGAGCGACGAACTATATCGAAATATATTCACTTCCGGCTTAGCATGATCGATCGATTTGCTTGCGCCGACGAGCGATCCACCGTTTGCGCAAATATCGATTGATATTAGGGTCGGTGTATATCAAAAATAGAGCTTATTAACGTATTCAAATTGTTTTTTTAATGACCATCGATCATTATGACAACTCTATGTTTACACTTTCTTTTTTAAAGTTGAAACGTGCTGTACCAACCAACTATAGGCCTACAAACAGCAGCCATATTTATGCTATGGGCTTTATGCATGTTATAAATTCCTGAAACCAAGAAAACGTAGCAAAAATCGTCAGCAGAATGAAGTTGGCTGTCGACAGTACAATCGCATACGGTTGCTGTTTGCATAGTCTAACCAACAACACGTTTCGACTGCTTTTTTGTTTTTGTTTTAATTTGTTTTTAATATTTTTTTAAGCCACGAAAGTGCAAAAACAAAGTTGTCATCATCATCGATGATCATTAAAAAACAATTTGAATACGTTTATAAGCTTTATTTTTGATATCCACCGATGGTGTAAATATCGCTCGATAGCCGGAAGTTAATTATCTTTCGATATAGTTCGTCGCTCAAACGCGCATGACAGCGCAATATGGGATGTGAACCATTGTTGTCATAATTGTGTTTGAGCGTTCTTGCCCTTTGTATTTAGGCTTTCACTTTTGTTGTATTAGGCCTACTGCTTAAGCTATCTGAAAATGTTGCACCCAATTCCCATGCCTTTCCCATTGCTCTTTCCCTGTATTCCATTCCCTTATTACCCCGTGTTTGTCAATATCACCCTATCTGTCTGTCCGACTCTCTCTCTCTCTCTCTCTCTCTCTCTCTCTCTCTCTCTCTCTCTCTCTCTCTCTCTCTCTCTCTCTCTCTCTCTCTCTCTCTCTCTCTCTCTCTCTCTCTCTCTCTCTCTCTCTCTCTCTCTCTCTCTCTCTCTCTCTCTCTCTCTTTCTCAGGAGATGCTTTCCACCATGCCATATCAAATTTATGTTAATAACATTAAATAACCAAAGCGTCAAGCGTCCAATCTCTCTCTCTCTCTCTCTCTCTCTCTCTCTCTCTCTCTCTCTCTCTCTCTCTCTCTCTCTCTCTCTCTCTCTCTCTCTCTCTCTCTCTCTCTCTCTCTCTCTCTCTCTCTCTCTCTCTCTCTCTCTCTCTCTCTCTCTCTCTCTCTCTCTCTCTCTCTCTCTCTCTCCAATGAATTTATGTTTAAACGCGGAAGGACAAATTATTTTATTTTATGCGTTTAAATTCTGATATTTTCTTTCCCTATTCATTGGTAATTATTATTACCCTATTGAATGTCATGTTATGAGATAACATGTGGATAAAAATGTGTGTGTGTATGTGTGAGTGTGTGTGTGTGTGTGTGTGTGCGTGTGCGTGCGTGCGTGCGTGCGTGCGCGCGTGTGTGTGTGTGTGTGTGTGTGTGTGTGTGTGTGTGTGTGTGTGTGCGTGTGCGTGCGTGTGCGCGCGTGCGTGTGTGTGTGCGCGTGTGTGTATGTGTGCATATATATATTTTTTTTTTTCTTTCTTTTTTTCTTTTTTTTTTTCTTGTTTTTTTTTCTTGCATGTTTCTGATTTCTTTTGTCTGTTTTGATTGTAGTTTATTTGTGTGGTTGTTCATCGCTTAATTTATGTTTGCTTGCTTGCTTTGTACGAGGGCCTGATGAAAAAACCCCATATTTTGTGCTTATTTAGTTATCCTCAATAAACATTCGAGTTTCAAACATTCGAGTTTCTCTCTCTCTGGATGACAGGGGTAAGAAAAACTGGGTATCTGATGTACGTACTTGTTTGTGTGAATATGGGTTTGCTGATGTGTGGCTAAACCAGGGAGTCGGTAATGTAAGGAGATTCATACAATTCATATTAATTCTGCTGTTCAGTGTATTCGCTATTGGTTTAAATTATTGCAAATGGATGATCATCGTTTTCCTTGAATGGCTTATAAAATGTTGTACTATCTGGATGACAGGGGTAAGAAAAACTGGGTATCTGATGTACGTACTTGTTTGCTGATGTGTGGTTAAATCAGGGAGTCGGTAATGCAAGGAGATTCATATTGATTGTAATTGGCAGAGATGACATGATCATGTTCTAAATAGTGATAGATTTAATATGTACAGAACCTTTTGTCATACTCTTGAAGTACAACCGTATCTTTTGCTTAGTATGGATAAACACCTGGAGTTTATAACCACTCGAGTATTTCAGAGTTAGCTGTGCATTATTATCGTTATAGAGTGTCTACTAATGCTGAACTTATGTGTCCACTGTGCAAAGAGTGCACTGAAGATGAATTGCATTTTATTTTGCGTTGCCCTGCATTAAATGATATCCGACAAAAATGTATCCCACATAAATATATTCGTAATCCATGTGCGTTTCAATTAACCTTGTTGTTAGCTTCAAAGAAAGAAAGTGATATTCAGAATCTGGCACTTTTTATGTATAAAGCTTTCAAATTTAGAGACATTGCTATTTCATAGTCCTTCTTCTGCCATGTTCTGATTGGATATTAACTGCCATCTGACTGAAGCAATTGTCATATGTAGCGACACTAGTATGATGTATCACTAGATTATTGATGATGATTTGTACTCCTTTTTTATTATTTGATGGATTGCTAAGTTTATTATGGCTGTTGATCTTTGTTTATTCACTTCCCCTTCATAAGGGGCCTTGGCCTATTTGAATACATTATTCGCATTCTCTCTATCACACACACGCGCGTGCGCACGCACGCACGCACGCACACACGCACCCACACACATAGATACGCCACGCTCGCAACTACACAACTTGAAAAACGAAGCTAAACCCATGTAAGTGTTGGAAGCGTACGTAGTGCTACGATGTCAGAAAATATTACGCAATAATCTATGCAGTGTTTAGACATGGGTGCCACATTGTATTACTCGTCCAGGACATAGCTGTATAATGTTATGTGACAGAACATTAGGTTTTCCTCGCTCCATTTCCTAATCTTAGAAAGAGTAGGGACTGATAATGCGACACGTGTGAGTGTTCTCTGTGTGATTCCGTGGCTAGGATTTGTATCAAACTGAATCCCTCTATCTCTGTCCTCTTTCTGTCTCTCTGTGTGTGTCTCTCTTTCTGTCTGTATATCGCAAATACTGTGAAACAAAGTTTATAAAGAAAGAAAGAGATAGAAATAAGAAAAGAAAACACAGAATGATTGGCATTTAGCTAGTTATACAGCTTACACTCGTTCAGTTGGCTGTCCACACAAAGGCATCAACATTGCATTAGTGTGACACGTGACAAGTGAAAAGGAGCCCGGAGGCTGTCACGCGAAGGGATATTGTATTCGTGACAAACTCCAAGACAGATGGGGTTTCATTTTCTGTCTCGCTCGCTAATTGTGTTTTCAGTTTAGCTAACGTTTTTTTTGTTTAAAAAAAAAAAAAGTGCAGTTATAGAATTTTATCATACTTTTAGGTATGTGCTTTTCTGTTACAATGTTGATGTAATTGTGAAATCACAATTTACAGGAGTGTTGATACTATCGATTCAGCTGTTAATATTACAGCGTCATATGGACACCCCCACCCCGATTCGCAATAGAATTAGAATATTTTTTATTCATCCGTTAGTATTAGGCAATATAATGCTATTGAAATAAAACAAAAGCAATCAAACATTCATTCAGCAATGGTATTGTGCCATAGCCATTTTTGGTACATTCGTCAGATTAAAGTTGTTTACAAACCCATTGAATAGGCCATTAAATAGCATAATTTGTCAACAATAAGTTTTTGAACAATTCGTACATACCATATTATATTCTGAACCTTTAAAACATACAAATTATCCACCTGTTGCAAAAAATAGCAGGATTACGGAAACATTAAAACTGATGCCGCCCGGTATACGGTTTTCATAGACCGGATTTCCTCCTTCCCCCCAAAGAGGGCAGGGGGCTCGGAACATTTGAACCCCATGTTTGTTTTTGCTTTGATGTACCATAGCCAATGCAACAAAACTAAAACATCTATTTTTAGCAAACATATTAATCGAACCCACATTTTCACTACATACCGACCTGCACTATTACGCATATCATCGAATAGCACCGCATCCATTTGTGTGCGTGCGTCCAGGCAATCAGGGGAGACGATTACAGGACACGTGATAGGCAGACCAATTGGAGAGCCCCCGTTTCCACCCCACCCCCACCCGTACCCCCCTTCTTTATAAAGTCGCCTTCTTCTTCCATAGTTTTACTTTATCCCCTCACCCTAAGTCTCCTCCCATTTTGCCCACATTCTGTTTTCCCTCCAAATGTGCCATACTCTCGTTTCATTTCCCATTAGTCTTTCTTTGGTGTGTGCTACCGACAGACACGCCCACATTGTTCGTCCAACTTAGTAGATTGAAACAGGCAATGAATTTCACTCAACGAAAATCGTACACAAGCTTTTTTAGAGTTGCTGGAAACATGCAACCTCTTTTATTCCAACCAGCTTGAGCGATAGAAAACAGTCATTAGATGGTAGCCTGAACATTAATATTAAAGAAGCATTTAATAATATACTGTTTAGACAGAAAAGGGACATTTTATAGAGAAAAAAGAGGGGAAACAGGGAGAAACGGCCTGCCAGAAAAATATTATTTTTCTACATATGATTAAAATGCTCAGTGAATGTGTTCCGCGAACCATCGAGAAACATTACTGGTCTATGGCATAAGCATGACGTAGAGCCCTTTTTTTCGAATCAGCTACTCTTGTCCACCAACCATTTTTGTCAACCCTTTTCAAATACTTTTGTCAACCCTTTTCAACCACTTTTGTTGACCCAACCACTTATTTAATGTCGACTTTTGCTACGCGAGGAAGGCCCTCACGTCACTTTTGTCGTTAATGTTTAATGATATCATTGTAGTTGTCATGTTAGCGTACCTGCTGCTTTGACAACCACATTGATGGGGATTACAGAACTCCTTCACTTGTCAACACTCGGTGGACAATGACCACGATCAGTTGATTTTTCTGCATTGATCTGTCTGCACTGACTGTGCACGATCCGCGAGGGCAGTCCTGAATGGGCACTTCATATTAACATTCTGTGGAAGTGTCTCCGACATGGAGAATGTCTATAGCTTGTCCCTAACATCCTACGTCTGTATGTACTCACTTTCTTTTACTCTCTCTCTCTCTCTCTCTCTCTCTCTCTCTCTCTCTCTCTCTCTCTCTCTCTCTCTCTCTCTCTCTCTCTCTCTCTCTCTCTCTCTCTCTCTCTCTCTCTCTCTCTCTCTCTCCCTGTCTCTGTCTCTCTCTCTCTCTCTGTTTCTGTCTGTGTGCCTGTTTGTCGCTTTGTCTCAGTGTAACTTGACTATCGGTCTGCTTGAGTCTGTCTAGGTCTAGGTGCCTATGTTTCAATTCATCTCGTCTGTTTCCTAGTCTCTCATTGTCTGTCTGTCAATCACCTGTCTGTTGCTTTGTATCTCTGTCTCTATCTCTCTCCGTCTATCTGTTTGTATGTCTCTGTATCTGTCTCTCTGTCTGTCTGTGTGTCTCTGTTTCTCTGTCTCTCTATCTCTCAATCTCTCTCTATATATTTCTCTCCATATTTCTTTCTCTCTCTTCTTTAATTCTCTGCTCTTTTCCGGAAGGCGATTCGTGGTTTTACGCAGCATGAATGAAATCCAATTGATTTCTCAGTGCTTTGTATTTTGCATCAGAACACTAACGTGCTATGGATCATAGGCCCTTCATACTGTTGGCACATGGACTGCAATGGGACTTGATTGTTCAGTGCCATAGTTGATGGCTTTTAAGAAGAAGAAGTACGGAGGGAGACAGAGAAACAGAGAGAGAGAGAGAGAGAGAGAGAGAGAGAGAGAGAGAGAGAGAGAGAGAGAGAGAGTCAAAGTCAAAAATGTTTTAATTGTTAGGCTTCTGGCCCATAACAATCACAATACAATTTATGAAACACCTCTCGCACACGATTGCATTTCAGACAAACATGCACTTATTAGTGTTAACGCTTTGTGTACATGCGTTATATTACAAAAATTACTTGAGAATTTGCAGATGATAAGACTTAGTTTGAACAAAGATGGATTTTTATAATATTTCAGGGGCATGAAGCTAATTCTAAGTTCGCTGTATTTTGAACATTTAAAAAGAAAATGTACTTCATGTTCTAATACATTTAAACATAAAGGACAACACTTATTAATTCCATTAGATTTACATTGCAAAAAGCTGCTTAGTTGGAGACATGCCCATTCGAAACTTTGCAAAGCTCCTTCGCCAGGTAATGTTCATTATATCATACAAATAGCTTTTACAGGAAATTGAATGACTAAATGTGGAACACATCTCAAAGACACGGAGACTCTCCAGAGCAGCATGCCACTCTTGATTAAAAGAATCAATAATCGTTGCTTGAAATAAAAATAATAAACATTTTAATATTCCCTACACCCTGTGCTTCCCAAACAACCCCAACACCATATCTATGCAGAACATTACGTACACGGCACGCCCAGGTAGCACAATGTTGCTCCTGTAAACCAAGTAGCATGTCATAACTTTTTGGTGGTATCTGTCCTCATCCATGTTTACTAATCTTAATCAGAAATTAACACATTTTACATAAGTATTAACACAGAGTGGATAACGTCCTGTTTCACCATGAATTAATTGTCTAGGTACCTTGGGATTCATCCCCATAAAACGTTTCAGAGCTGATAAAGGGATTCGTTCAATATGCTCTTGATCAATACTTAGACCCCACATTTCTGATCCATATGTTAATATCGGCTGAATTTGACAATCAAACATTTTGAAAAATACTTTAGGAGAATGCTCACCTACAGTCCATAGTAATCTAATACACATTTTCTTGCCCTGTCTGCTAAATCCTTGAGAGTATATGAAAATGAGAGTCTTGTAGAAAGATACATTCTTAGGTATTTATACATATTAACTATTTCCAATTCCTGACCACCAAATGTTTATCTTTCAGATGAAGACAGATACCCACCATTTGTGAAAACACATTTGCTTTCTATAAATTCACAATTAAATCAAGTCGCTTAGCTGTTTTGAATAATATATTAAACTGGTTCCGAAGACCCACAACACTATCCGAGGACAAGGCGACATCATCGGCAGAGAGGAGAATGAATAATTCAACAACTTCTGGAGAAAACTGAATTCCATGTTCACCATTACTAAGAACATAT
Source organism: Phymorhynchus buccinoides (assembly GCA_017654935.2). Lineage (NCBI taxonomy): Eukaryota > Metazoa > Mollusca > Gastropoda > Neogastropoda > Raphitomidae > Phymorhynchus > Phymorhynchus buccinoides. The sequence continues at coordinate 24,763,313 of CM065705.1, read as the reverse complement.
TTTGTCAATTCATTAAGAAAAAGTGAAAACAGAACTGGTAAACAAACCCCAAGGACACAAAAACACTTAAGTTAAATCACCATTTGCCCGTACATTTGCTTTCATGACATTGCACATACTTTGCAAAGCTGTTAAGATCTTGCCGTTTAAACCGTTTTCAGATACTATTTTCCACAATGTATCCCTACTGACAGAATCAAAAGCCTTGCGAAAGTCAATAAAAGCTACATATAACTTTCTTCTGTGTCTCAGTAATTGTTTCTGAATCAAAGAGTAGAGAGTGAATATTTTTTTCTGAACTCTGCCTGTTCTTCTCCAATTATGTCACCTCCTTCTATCCACTTTGTAATACGTTTGTTCAAAATAAAACTATAAAGCTTGCTGGAAATGTTTAATAAGGATAGACCTCTGTAATTGTCAGTGTTTATCAAATAACCCTTTTTGCATAGCGGTAGTATAATTGGTGAGCACCAATCGTCAGGAAACAAACCATTGTCAAAAAGAACATTGAAAAGTTTAACAAGAAACGGCAATACTTGATCTGTGCTGAATTTGGGCCTGCTACTTTGCTACGTTGTAATGCTTTTATAGCATCTTTCACTTCGTCTAAGGAAATTGACAATTGGCATTTGCGTAAGTGTGTGTTTCTACGGAATTCGAAAGAGTTTCAACAAGAGGGTAATTAAAAACGCCTTTGAAATGATCATACCATTCTTTGTTACTAATAGTATTCTGGCCCACTGACCTTGGACGAGCCGATCGAACGGTGTCCCAATGGTGTCTAAATGGTTTTGTAAATCAATAAGTAATCTTTCTTTGTGAGATTGTTTTCTTAAATCGATGAAGTTCTTTATATTCTCTTCTTTTTGTGAGTATGCAATTCTTTCATTGTCGAGGTCTGTCTTTTTGGTTCTAGGACAAGTACCCCCAGGACAAGCACCCCCCCGGAACAAGTATCCCCGGACAGGCACCCTCTGGACAAGTACCCCTCTAGGACAAGTACCCCTGGACAAGTACCCCCGGAAAACATACATAGTGAAATGTTAAAAAAAGTGTTTATTATTAAAATATTTTATTTTACATTTTATGGACTTTCTATATACAAGGCAATTATCAGAACATTAAAAAAGAAAACACAAGTAGAAATAACTGTAAAAGGAACATTTATTAAAAAGCAGATCTTTCCAAAAGGCAATTATATAAATAAAAAAGTGTTTATTATTAAAATATTTTATTTTACATTTTACATTTTACATTTCATGGAGTAATTTCTATATGCAAGGCAATTATATACCAGGCAAATACATACCAGCAATTATATACAAGGCAAAATGTTCTTCATATAATCTACATCTGTATGTTGTGTGCAATGCCTCGTAGAAAGTCCAAGATGGGGCGGTTGCCATAGTCGGCCACAACACTAACCAAGCGCTCAGTGATGGCCTTGTATTTGCCGCGTTGTGGTGGAGCCGCTTGTCCAGCTAGTATACTCATTTTCAGTGAGCAGTTTTATCTGGTTTTAAAAATAATAAACACTTAATAATAAACACTTTTTTTATTTCACTATATATATGTTTTCCGGGGGGTACTTGTCCGGGGGGTACTTGTCCTAGGGGGGTACTTGTCCAGGGGGTGCCTGTCCGGGGGTACTTGTCCGGGGGGTGCTTGTCCGGGGGTACTTGTCCGGGGGGTGCTTGTCCGGGGGGGTACTTGTCCTGATACCGTCTTTTTTGTGTGTATGCAATATCATCCTTAGATAAATGAGTGTTACAAATTTTTCTCAAATTCTGTCTGAGCGATTTCCTTTCATGCCGACATTCTTGATCAAACCATGCTTTTTGTCTTTCCTTCCCAATGACAATGGTTGTTTCTATATACTTGCCTGCATATTCGAATACCTCATTAAACTTACAAAGTGCATCATTTACATTAGTTTCAATGAGGCCAGTTGCTCTGCTTAACAAATCTTTTACATGATCAGAACATAAAACAATTATCATGTTTAGAAATTCTTCTTCCTCTTCATCATTCCATTTATATTTTACCATAGTAGGTCTTTGGTGCTTCTAATTCGGGAGCCACATTACAGACAATGTGTAAACATGACTGCACAGGCAAGTGTTTTTATTCAACCATAAGCAGAATAGTAATTTTTTTGCACTTAAACAATACACTTTGAGAAACTATAAAATAATCTACTACACTAGAACCTGTTTGTGATATGTATGTAAAACTTGCAGGAAAATGTAAGGATTGCAGCCCATGTAATATCAACAATTAAATATCCGTGACATACTTCAATAAGGAGTTTACCAAAAGAGTTAATAGTTAAGTCATCAAAATTTCTGTTAGTTTTGCTATCTATTTCCTGAACATAGTGGTCAGATCTCAACGACATATCGTGAATATAATCTAGTGGATCATTAACATTTGTATTTAATCTACCCGTCCTAGAATTGAGGTCACCACATAATTATGATCAATGGGATGCTTCCAAAATCACTAACCAAATCAATAAGAAGTGATTCAAGCATTGTAACGTCATTATAAATGTCAGTTTCTTCATAATAAGGTGAACTTTCAGGAGGAATGTACATTCCGACAAACAAACAATCAGGAGAGGTTCCAAGTAACCTATAAGATAGTTGTAAGACAAAAACATTATCAAATTCTACCTCTATGCGTTCAACAAATTCTAATAATTCTTTACGGACAAGCAACACAACACCACCAGAAAGACGACCATGTACACTATCAGACACTTTAACACTAGGGGATATAAATGGCACATGTGACTGTACAAATGAATCAGAAAGAGAGTCAAGAAAAGCTTCAACCAGTAAAACAAAATCATACTTGGAAAGAAATTCACCCATTAAAGAAAATAAACGCTCAACATTATAAGATACAAATGTTAGAAAAGAATCATTTGCATATTCACTGCCACTATTTAAATAAGCATAGCAATTCTGCGTATTAGTATTATTTGTCAAACTTGGATCAATGCCAGTATTACTTGGACCATGGCCTGCCCGTTATTTATTGCTTTTCGGTTCAGTGTCCTCACTACCCCCCTACTGCAGTCTGTTAAGGGCCCACTCACTGGGCAGAGTGCCCTGCTGTGAGGCAGAGCGGTTGCGGGTCATCACAGTCTTTAGGGAGACTGTCTTTGTTGCATCATTTCCCCATTCATTTCCCTTTATTTCCAGTGTTTTCTCCACTATGAGTTATGGTTCTCCTAACATTTCCACTCATGACCTCACTATCAGACACGGTGTCCCTTTCCGTCCCTCCCTTTCCACACTGGCAACCCCAGAAATCCCTTGAGCAGATGGACGGGGAGACCCACGTCCCATGCCTCGGAGACTTGGGGGAGATTCACGACGGACAGGGGTAGTCACACTAGTTGGGGGGAGGCCCGATTCAAGGGCATTTGCTGTAACCGTAGCGGGAAACTCAACAGTGACTTGGTGATCTTGTCCACTGGGGAGGGGGTTCTTGGTCATTTTCTGACTGCTACATGCGGGAACTGGAGAGAGAGAGAGAGAGAGAGAGAGAGAGAGAGAGAGAGAGAGAGAGAGAGAGAGAGAGAGAGAGAGAGAGAGAGAGAGAGAGAGAGACAGAGAGAGAGAGAGAGACAGAGAGAGACAGAGAGAGACAGAGACAGAGAGATAAATAGGAGGGTAAGCAAGAAAACAATAAATGGAAGCCACAAATCTGTGTGACTAATCGAAGGTAATCGAGGGAAACAACATTGATAAAGATAAAGAAAAACAAAAGCATTGTGTCACTAAAGTCCTCAAAGAATAATGAAAAAGGAAAATTAAATACAAAGGCATGTGTGTGTGTGTGTGTGTGTGTGTGTGTGTGTGTGTGTGTGTGTGTGTGTGTGTGTGTGTGTGTGTGTGTGTGTGTCAAGTCAAGTCAAGTCAAAATCATCTTTATTGAGGGTTAAAGAATAAGCTAACAAAGCTTTTTTTCATCCTGCCCTCAATCCTGTGTGTGTGTGTGTGTGTGTGTGTGTGTGTGTGTGTGTGTGTGTGTGTGTGTGTGTGTGTGTGTGTGTGTGTGTGTGTGTGTGTGTGTGTGTGTTCGTGTATGCATTCGAGCGTATGTTAGAGTATGTGTTCGTGCGTGTACGTGTCTTTAATGTTTCTGCACCCATGTGCAAGAAACATTGTGCGTGTTTGCATTCATGTGTGTCCGCGTGTGAATAAGTTATGCCTTGTCGCCCTGTAGACATAGAAGCTTCACTACAAAAGATGAAAAACGGAAGTTCTTTTCGTCCACGGGACTCTCTCTCTCTCTCTCTCTCTCTCTCTCTCTCTCTCTCTCTCTCTCTCTCTCTTTCTCTCTACGCCCAACTAAGAATAGCGCGTGATAAGCCCCTAACGGTTGGACTGCCCTCTGGCGGTCAATTTATCGTCCTAAGTTGCCCATTGTCCTAAGCCGTCCACTGGCCATGTTGGAAACTATGACATTGCGTTCTCTTCCTCAGCACGTAATCTGGGTCTCATCATCTCCGCACGTCTCAAATCTGTAAATCTGCTCGGAGATCTGCTCCGTCAGATAAGTTCTATTTGCCACTATCTCACAGTTGCAGCAACTAAAACATTAATGTGTTCTTTTGCCTTGTCTAGACTGGGCTATGTCAATGGTCTTCTTGCTGGATGTCCAAAGCTATGGCTAGAAAAACTTTAAAAAGTTCAAAATTCGGCTAGTGAAGCTCGTATTAGGCACAAACTGTCCATGTTTGCCACATTGTCTTCTCAGGGTCCTCCCCAGCCTAAATCTGATCTGCTGTCTGTTTACTCTCCATTTCGGTCACTCCGTTCTTCTACAGAGCATTTCACTCTCTGCATTCCAAAGGTCAGAACCAAAACTTTTGGAGAACGGGCTTTCTCTTACTCTGCTCCCAAACAATGGAATTATCTGCCCCTTTCGCTTCGCCAAATCAAATCAAAATCAGCATTCAAAGATATATTAAAAACACACGTATTTCGACTGCACTAACCTTGCTGATTGTCTCCAAGCTTCAACTCTCTTTCTCCACACAAGAGCCTTCCTCCCTCCCCCGCCCCCGTGCGCACAAAATGTAGTTATTCCTGGGTGTGATTCTGGTGCGTACGTTCGTGCGTTCGTGTGTGTGTGTGGGTGGGGTGGGGTGGGGGGGGGGGGCAGAGAGAGAGAGAGGGCGTGTGTGTTTGTGATTGTGTGTGCGCCCGACACGAGAGGATGCGTGTGGTGTGCACATGTTATCTAACAGTTATAATGTACAAATATTGAATTTAAAATGTTTAAATAGTACGTTGTGTTTTAACTTGATGCTTTAGGAGGGGTACTAGTATTATTATTGGTTTCTTTTGTATATGGGGGTGTATGTATTATGAATGTATAGTTTTAATACTTTATTTTGTTCTTTATTGCGCTATATTATATAAGTCTACATTATTATTATCAGTAAGTGTGCGTGCGTATATTATGAGAGCACTCTAACTTTGACTTATTTTTGGAGTTATAACATTCTTGTACCTTAGACATTTTACTTAAAAAAGTCCTCTATGAAATTCGTGTTTTTCTTTTCATGCTATTCATACCGGCTCTCTCTCTCTCTCTCTCTCTCTCTCTCTCTCTCTCTCTCTCTCTCTCTCTCTCTCTCTCTCTCTCTCTCTCTCTCTCTCTCTCTCTCTCTCTCTCTCTCTCTCTCTCTCTCTCTCTCTCTCTCTCTCTCTCTCTCTCTCTCTCTCTCTCTCTCTCTCTCTCTCTCTCTCTCTCTCTCTCTCTCTCTCTCTCTCTCTCTCTCTCTCTCTCTCTCTCTCTCTCTCTCTCTCTCTCTCTCTCTCTCTCTCTCTCTCTCTCTCTCTCTCTCTCTCTCTCTCTCTCTCTCTCTCTCTCTCTCTCTCTCTCTCTCTCTCTCTCTCTCTCTCTCTCTCTCCCCACCCCTTGTAAGGCTAGCATAAAGCCCAGGAAAACAGAAGTAGAGAGGGGGGTCCTCTACTTCTTTCCTGGGGTTTCATCTTATTCTTTTGCTACCTGCTGCACAGCAGTGGATGCTGTTTCCATCTCTGACTCTTTTCGTCTTTCTTGGGCTGCACAATTCAATGTCCTTAAACAAAATAAAAAGAAGAAAATCAGTGACTGATTTTTTTAGTTAGTAGTTTTAGCCCGCCAGACGGAGGCTTACTTGTTGCAGCTTGTGTGTGTGAATGTGTGTGTGTGTGTGTGTGTGTGTGTGTGTGTGTGTGTGTGTGTGTGTGTGTGTGTG
>CM065705.1:24744548-24754548 GCA_017654935.2 Phymorhynchus buccinoides | reverse complement strand
ACTGGTGCGTCTCCGTCAACAAGAACAAGTCTTCCACCACGTTGTTCACCCTGTCTGCAAAGCAGAAAGCTGGTGTCGTCACTCTTGGTGGAACCCCTCTGAAGAAAGATGAAGACGCAACCTATATTGGTGTCACTTTTGAGGCAGACCTGGAAGCCGCACATCTCAAGGGGACAAGAGGCCAAGCGCAAACTGGCAATTCTTCGCAAACTTGCTGGCACCACCTGGGCAGCAAATGAGAAGATCCTGAAAACAGTACACCAAGGAACTGTCAGGCCTCATCTTGAGTATGGCTTCACAGCATGGTCAACGGCATCAAAGACGAATCAGCAATCATTGGACAAGGTCCAGAACCAGGCTCTCTGTATTATCACTGGCGCCATGAAGTCAACTCCGATCAAAGAGATGGAGAACGTACAGGAATCCAACCTCTCAGCCAGAGGAGAGACACCAACATACTAACACTGGCTGAAAAGTACAACTGTATACCAGACCATCCCATGAAAACCAAACTGGAAAGCTTCACCAAGAACAGGCTCAAAAATTGAAGTTTTGTCTGTGAAAGCAAGAGGCTAGTACGGCAATACAAGGACAACCTACCCAATGATACACTCCCTTTTCATCCAGCAGACATGCCAGAGCCTTGGGAGTCTAGAGAGCCTGATATCCAGGTCCGCACCACAGTCCCTTACCTTTCTGCTGGAGTGCAGTAAAGAAGTCCCTTACGCTGGCCATGATTGAAGCATGGATCCATGTATACACGGATGGGTCAGCTACCAATGCAGTGGCTGATGAAGGGACAGGCATTCTCGTTCGTTTCCCAGGAGGAGATCATAACAGCAAGTGTACCAACAGGAAGGCACTGCACCAACTATCGTGCCGAAACTGAAGCGTTTATGAAGACCATCTCCACTGTCCAGGAATCTGACGATGACTGCACATAAGTTGTTTTCCTCTCGGATGCCCTCTCTGTTCTGCAGGCGTACAAGAACGACAAGCTCCCTGACCTGACCAAAGCCCTACAGCAAATTGCCAGTAAAAGAAGGGCAGTCTATGGCCGGGATCACATTAGACGCGTACGTTCCGTACGGAAAACCCCAAATATGTGGAAGAAAGAAGGATACAAGATTACGCATATAGGGGAAATTTGGACACGTGCGCACATTTTTTCCCTTCTTTGTTTCACTTATTCATGGATTGCGCACGGGTTTCCGCATGGTCCGCTTATGAGTGTACACGGCCTTACAATGGATCTCAGCCCACTGTGGAATTCCAGGAAATGAGCAGGAGAACGTCCTTGCAAAAGAGGGATCAAGAGGAGAACAAATCAACAACAGTGTCAGCTTCAACGACAAGAAGACAATAATTAAGACTTTAACAAGGTGAGCGGTGCAGAGGGATGACTAACATGTATTGTCCCGGGAGCAGCAAATAGTTCTGGCGCGACTGCGTACTGGCCACAACAGGCTCAACAATCACATGCATCAGAAGTTGAAGCTGACGCCATCACCAGTCTGTCCCTGTAGTCTGGAAGACCAAACAACAGAACATGTTCTGCAGAGATGTCTCCTTCACAAGGAGGCCAGAGATGAAGTGTAGCCCATCAGCACACCGCTGTCTACCAGGCTCTATGGGTCCGAGGAAGAGCTGGAGAAGACGGCTCTATTTGTCAGCAAAGCTTCTTTGGTTGTGTAGCAGGCATACGCCAGAAGAAGAAGAAGAAGAAGCAGGGATAGGACAAAGCTAGCATTGTGTTTAGGAAACTGATAGGATATACAAAAACATGTTCATACGTAGGATATAACCAGTACGGTGAACTGTAGAATAATTATGCAAAAACACCCCAAAATATTCATATGTAGGATATAACTAGTGCAGTGAACTGTAGAATATACACAAAATATATTCATGTGACTGATTGTAGGATATAACAAATGCAGTGAACTGTAGAATATTTAAAAGCACTTATTAATATGGCTGATTGTAGGATGTAACAAGTACAGTGAACTGTAGAATATTAAAAAGACACACATTCATATGACTGATTGTAGAATATAGCCAGTACAGTGAACTGTCCAGAGAAGAGTAACTCATTAAAAGTTTGTTGCCTAAGTGCAAAGAAGACAAAAAAAGGAAGTGCAAACATAGATAATTTTAAAATCCAATGAATAAATAGAAACTGGGGGAGAGTGATTGGTGCTGAAGAACAGGCAACTCACCTTCTCAGAGTGCTCCAAACAAATAGCATTTCGGTTAAGTTTTGATGCAGCCAGTATTTAAAAGTGGTACCATGGCCTTCTGGAAAGTGTGAATAGTGCCTAGGTGGATTTTCGGGTTGTAACTCAAGGAACTATGCCTGCTACAGCCGTGAATTTCCAGTATGCAGAGCCGAAAACGAAGAGGCCATGAAAATGTGACATCACAGTCGAGTAGCGACAATAGCTTCAGTCGTCTTGATTCCAGCGCAAAGACCACTCCACAGTCTGTGCGTACTAAGAGTGCCAAGAAGAAGAGCAAGAAAAGAAAAAGCACGACAACAGAACCTGTGAGTACCCCCACTGTCAGAGAAAGCCTTTTGACTTTCGAATACAAAGGTGTCAGAAATGGGAGACAACAATGAGAGTGTCCCAGGGTGTCAGCAGGGCAACCCCTCCCAGAGCCATCATCGTTCGCTTTGTTAGCCACAAGCAACGCGACGCCGTCATCTACAAACGACGTAACCATGCCAAGTCTGGCATTGTGATTGTGGAAAACGTGAGTAAGCGCCGTTACACCATCCTTTGCGTGATGAAAAACGACGACCATTTGTGCAAGGAAACATGGACGAGGAACAGGCAGGTATTCATGAAGGCGCACAATCGAAAAATAGTCGGGATCGACGCAGGAAGTGATTCGTCGCCATGGCAACTGAACGAGCGATGTGTTCCACCATTTGTCCCTCCGTGAACAGACGGATGAAGGCACCCATTTGTAGTTTGTTCTTTCTTCTTGTTCCTCAGATTGATTTTGCTCATACTAATACGTGGCGGTACCATAGCCGATGAGGTTTAACCGAGGCGTGGTTACCGCTACACCTATCTGTATTGTTAAAATATCGGGACTTTACTGGTGTTGCACTGCCTCTGGGCATTGCCTCCAGTATTGTTCCCACCATCTTTGTATCTACAAATGTCCCATATGTGTCTGTTCCAGACCGAGAGGACGTAAAACACCATTTGTCATTCATTGATTTTGCTTACATGCATTTTATTTTCTCTTTTTGATGCTCCTAAGATTAACTGTCACTTTCGCTTGTGTCTATTTTCGGAAGACCTCAAGGCTGGTCACGTGATGCCATTATGGCTGACACATTGTAGGCCTATAGATTGTTTGCAAACATAGATATACCTTGAGTGTGGTATTTCAACCTGAGGGTCCGGATCTTTCGCGGTACGTATTTTGCATTGTTTTGTTCATTGATGTGTTGTTCTATCCCAAGGATATTTCCCGAACCGCTTGACCGAATCGCTTCAAATTTTGTGTGGTGGTGTGTCACCACGAGAGGAAGGCATCCGCGTAAACGTTTCGCCGTTCTGCCCTTGACCTTGGCGTATGACCTTGAAAAATGAAAATGGTTAAGGGGCCATAACTTCCACACCGTAGGTCCTAGAGTCTTAAAACTTGGCATGGAGGTACTTTGGCTTATGGCCGTTCTGATGATGGCATACCGATCACGGTCAAGGTCAGGGCCTTGAAAGTGGTAGGGGTATAAAAATTGGGGTTTTCTGTCCCAAGGATATCTCCCGAACCGCTTGACCGAATCGTTTCCAATTTTGTGTGGTGGCGTGTCACCATAAGAGGAAGGCATCCGCGCATAAATGTTTGCCGTCCTGACTTTGACCTTGGCGTATGACCTTGAAAACCGAAATTATTTAAGGGGCCATAACTTCCACACCGTTGGTCTTAGAGTCTTAAAACTTGGCATGGAGGTACTTTGGCTTATGCCCGGTCTGATGATGGCATACGGATCAAGGTCAATGTCAAGGTCCGGGAGTAGGCCTTGAAAGTGGTAGGGGTCTACAAATTGGGTTTTAAGCCATACTTTCCACATTTGTACTTGACAGAAGCGCTTCAGATTGTGAGTGGTACTGTATAACCTAGAGTAGAAAACATCCGAGCATACCTTGTCGCCATGCTGACCTTGACCTTGAAGTGTGACCTTGAAAACCGAAATTTCCTTCTTTGTGCTATATATTTCTTCTTCAAGCTGTATCTCGTGAACTAGAAGACAGAATCCCTTCCAATTTTGGGTCAGGATGCGACACTAAGAGTATGACACATTATTCCTCGGAAATAGAATGTCGCCGAGCGGCAGACATGTTTCTGTTTTTCTTCACCCTCCTATGTTTGGTGAAATACTGTATAGAATCACTCCCAATTTTGTGTGGGGTGTAAAAAGAAGAGTAGAAGACATTGCAGTACACATTATGCCACGTGGGATTTTAATGTCGCCGAACGGCAGACATGTCTCTGAGTTAAGGGTGTACACCCCATAAAGGGTGTACACCTCACTAATTAAGGGTGTACATCCCGGTAAAGGAGGGGGTCTAATACTAAACGTAAAAGACATCCTAGCAGAAAATGTTCCACGTGGGGCTTAAATGTCGCCGATTGGCAGACATGTCTCAGTGTTAAGGGTGTGCACCCCACCAATTAAGGGTGTGCATCCCGGAAAACGATTTGCACCCAGTCAAGGGTGTGTAGGTGCATCACCCCAAGGTCACAGGGAGGACGGGGACCGAAGATGTGAAGGGCGGGGCATGTACAGGACGTAACCGGCAAAGGACATATCTGCCGCTCGGCGATGCCCTTGTTGATGTTTTTGTGTCTTTATGCTTCTTTGTTGGGGGTTTTGTGCGCTTTACGTGTGAGTGTTTGGCATGCATTTTTTTAAAAATTCAGAAATGGTAGTGAAAATGAAAGATTGAAAGTAGGTAAGTTGGTGATTTTGCAAAATGGTTTCAAATCAACTACTTTTTTGTTTGTTTGAAAACTTTTGGGAATACTGGCTATCTAGATACTGTGCTTGTATTATTTACTCTTCAATTAGTCTTGATGTTATTGACTGTTGTCATGCACATGTCAAAGAAATTGGTAATTTTGTTTGTGTCATTTTCATACAATGGCTTGTATGCTAGAGACACATGCTGATTGTTTTGCTGGTGGCCTGGATTATTGTTTTGTGGAAAAACAGGACATGCTCACTATTATTGCCTTTGGCTCTGTTTGGGATGGACATGAAGTCTGCGTATAAGCTTTTGGTTATTATTGTTTTGTTTCATAATGGAATCCTACACAGGATAGATGTTAAATTAAAACACAGTGTACATAGGCCAATTTCCCAGTGCTCATTGTTATTACTGTCACTGATACAATTACTACAGAAATATAATTATAGAAAAGCATTATTTCCTATGCTTTAAATATAATGAACAAGGCACTTAAATTTTGCGCTTTTAATGGTCTAGGAGAACACAGTAAAAGAAAGGATGTGTTTAAATTCCTTAGAACGCATAAAGAAAATAATGATTTATTATTCATACAAGAGTTTCATGTTCTTGCTAGGCAAGAAAATTTCATAAGATCTTGCTGGGAATTTGATGTTTTGGTATCTGGTTCAGCTACCAATAAAAGGGTGTTGCTGTGTTATTTACTAACAAGTTTGACTATAAACTTCATAATGTTACCTGTGACCCTGGTCGGTGCTATATAATCATCGACATTGAACTTTTAAATAAACGTATGACATCAAATAACCTGCATGGGCCTAGCAATGGGGACAATGTTGATTTTTTTAATAGAAATTCTCAGCTTATGAACATGTCAATAATCAGTACACTGTTGTGGCCGGTAATTTGTATTGCCATTTGGATTCCAATTGGACATCCAGAATTATGCAAGTGTTGCCAGCCGACCCCGGACTAGAATTTGTTCATGATATCATGAATGTTTTTGTGTGTTGATATTTGGTGTGTACTATATCTGAAAAAGAAACATAGATGGACCTGGCATAAATTTAATTGTATTAGACAAGCTCGGTTAGATCACGTCCTTGTCTCAGAAGATCTTATCCCTGAGATTAACGGCTGTCAGGTCATAGGTCAGATCACTCTCTGGTTATTTTGTCACTTAAAACTGAAGTCACAATTCGGGATAAACCATTTTGGAGATGTAATAATGCCTTGCTAAGGAATGCAGAGTATGTGGAAACTATTACAAAGTTGGTTTTAGATGTTAGCAAACAATGTGCTCTCTCAGTTGACAATTTTGATAATTTGCATGCTGTGGTAAATGAAGATATTTGCTTTACAATTAATGATCAGTTATTTTTTTAAGTGCTTCTCAAGGACATATGCAGCAAATCAATTTCATTCTCAAGTTATTTTATTTGAAAGAAAACACCTTTACAGGAGATGCAGTTGGAAGAAAAATTGAAAAGGCTATAAGTCAATGCATCAGAGGCCGATTTACCTGAAATTGAATTAGTAAGAAATGAACTAGACCAGATAGGAAAGAAAAGAGCTGATGGTATAACCATGCGTTCAAAGGTTCAATGGCTGAAAGAGGGTGAGAAGGTTAGTAAATATTTTTTTCTAGTTTAGAGATTAAAACTTTTATAAGTAAAGAAACGAGTAATGGAGATATTATAACAGATCAGAAGGAAATCCTAGAGGAAGTAAACGATTTGTATAAAGAACTATACAGTGAAAAGCCAGTGAGTGATGTGAATGTATATACTTTCCTACCCCTGTATTATCGGATGATGACAAACATTCTGGCTAGTCACTTGGGAAGAAGCTACTCAAGCCCTACAACAGATAAAAAACAAAAAGAGCCCGGGACCGGATGGCTTCACTGTAGTATTTTTAAAGTTTTTCTTTAAGGACCTTGGTGAAGTTTTTTATTCGATCAATTAATTATGCTTTTAAAACAAAGACATTATCAATCACACAGAGGCAAGGTGTAATAACTGGCATACCTAAAGAGATAGATCAAAACAGTATCTAAAGAATTATTACATACTTCATATAAGATTGCATCTGCTTGTATTGCAAACAGACTGAGAGTCTCAGTTGGCGGATGACGCTTCTCTCAGTGTGATATTCAGAGCATTAGTGCTATTAATTATGAGGGTAAATTAAATGAGATACAAAAAACATTGTCCAAATGGAATAAAAGAAAGGTGGCGGGCAGAGGTGGATTCAATAATAATTATTTGGTTCTGAAAACAGTTTTCTCCCATTAACTTGTGCTTATTTATTCTCAATAGACGATATTCGGAGAAAAAAAACTAGGGGAGAGCACTTCGTGAAAATTAGAATTGCTTACCTCCATTACTCGGACAATTTCCATAGCAACAATGCAACAATGGCGTCGAAGCTTGAAACCGCAGGATGCCAGTCAGCGACTTGAAAACATTTTTCTCAGAAAAATGAGGGACGGCCAGTGTCCACAAACTGAGAGAACTTGCAAAATGTGACACATAAATATAAATGACATCAATTTTAAAATGACGCACCGTGTTCTAAGTGATGTAGTCTAATCAAACACGTGAGCCGAGAGCTGGGGATCTACCTGAAGGTAGTACCCCCCCCCCCCCCCCCCCCCCCCTACCCCCCCCCCCCCCCCCCCCCCCCCCCCCCCCCCCCCCCCGTTTGACCGATTGAATTAGGCAAAATCACTCCCACACACCATTAAATTACTCCCCTTACTTATTTCCGAACAATTCCTATTACATCATTCTGCTATTTTTACGTCGTTTTGCAATGAACATTTATAAGTGAATTGTTGACGGAGGACGCTATGTGTAAGAAGAAGAAGACCTCTACATGCTTAATAATTACAGCAGCAAGTGAAGATTGCTTTATTATGCTATAGACTATGTGGTGACACACAAGTCACCCTTATTTCTTCCCCCCCCCCTGCTGCTTGTGTGTATGTATGTATGTATGTATGTATGTATGTATGTATGTATGTATGTATGTATGTATGTATGTATGTATGTATGTATGTATGTATGTATGTATGTATGTATGTATGTGTGTGTGTGTGTGTGTGTGTGTGTGTGTGTGTGTGTGTGTGTGTGTGTGTGTGTGTGTGTGTATGAGTGTCTGTCTGTTTGTCTAGTGTCACTCTGTGTCTGTCTTGATGTTGTTAATTTGTCCACATGTCTGTCTGTCTTTGTCACTAAATAATTATATGTATTTTTTTAAAAACCTTCTCATGCAAACATTCAAAAGATGTTTTATTGAATTTTCTTCAAATAATGAAAATGTTAACAACAACAAAAACAAAAGTAAAGAAAAGAAAAGTAATAAAGAAAAGGTGTGAGGATGGACCTTCAGGTCCTTGTGCAGCAGCTGTGTGTGTGTGTGTGAGTATGATCTTAAATGTGTGTACGTTGAGGGAAAATAAAGACTGATTTGGTTTATGCTTCTTGTATAAATTACTATGTGTGCAATCATAATGGAATCAAATGTGTTTTTAAATTTTCTTTCATCAGAGTAATTGTTGCAAAAGTCCCTCCCCTTTCCCACCTGTCCCACTCCACCTCCAGTCTAGTGCTGGCGTGTTTTTATCTCACCATCTTAACCTGACTACCATTATGTTTGCCCCTCTTTGTGCATTATTAAAACAAACACCACAATTATAATGTCAGGGTAATAACTGATTTGTGGATGTATTGTGATGCTATGCTATTATTTAAATGTACATGAAAAGATCATTAGATAAGCCCCCCCCCCCCCCCCCCAAATAAAACAAATAATATGAACACATAAGCAAACAAGCAAACAAATTGATAAACTCTATAAATAAATAATGGCATAAGTGTATATATAGATGAATGGATAGATCGATAAATCAATAAGTTGACCAACAATCATCAAAATAGAGACGAGACAAAGAAACACAATAGAATATACTTCAATGGCTTGACCATTCCAACAGACGAAACTATCAGGATAATAAATATATTAAACAAAATATGGACATACTTTTAGGGAGTCTCTCTCGCTCACTCTTTTCGAGCCCGGTTCCATCCGTTGTCCAAATTGGATCATAAAGGCTCGTCCATTAGCGGATCAAAAATGGCTTTTATCCCATTGTGTTTGGGACGGAGTGGTCATGACAACGGAGATAAATTCTTCATTTCATTTTATCTTAACATGTGACGGTTTCAGCTTGAGCCACGGCGACGGCGAAATCCGTGCAAAAAGAGAGAAAAGCTGTTAACAGTAGGCCCATATTCATCGCGTTATTCTTTTCTTGCTTTTTTGGGGGGTCTTCTTTCCCTTTTTTCGTTTCTTTTCAGTTCAACAGAAGAGAAACCACAGTAAGAAAGCGAAGAAGCCAAAAGGGGCTAATGATACGAAGGGGAATTTGAAGATTGAATTCAATTATCATATAATGACAACAACGTCGACGACAATGATAATGATTAGGATGATGGGGATGATGATGATGATCAGGATGATGATGAGGATGAGGATGAGGAGGAATGTTTTTACCCGGCCAGACATCATCTGCGACGGGTGAATCGTTTTTTCTCAAATAAAACTACTGAACGAATATTTATCACATTTGGTAGAAGGTTAGGCAAAAAAGGAAGCTTCCAATCGATTCTCATCACCTTGGTTGTTTGTGATTTTTTGAAGAATTGTTTCTGCCAATTCAAACACCATTCAAAATGTTGTCAGTCATCATAAGGAACCCACTACACTAGGTATTGGGCAAACACCAAAACAAGAGTACTATCCCTTTAACAAGTATTCAACCATTTCCACTAGTATAAAATCTACCTCTGCGACAACATTTCCATTTATACCCCAGCTCGCACATTACGTTCAGTGTCCGACCCTCTATCTCTCCAGACCCCTAGGTATAAGCTTTCAACTGCTGATCGGCGCTCTTTTGCTGTTTCAGGACCAACCTCCTGGAACAAACTTCCTCTCTCCCTCCG
>CM065705.1:24734548-24739548 GCA_017654935.2 Phymorhynchus buccinoides | reverse complement strand
CAATGTAAGAATGTGGCCGCCATCTTGGTGGCCATTTTGAATTCATCACCTGCCGGTCACTTAGTCGCCATCTTGACAGCCATCTTAATCTGGTAAAATAGCTTTTTTGATTCTATAAATAAATTTATTGACTTCAGAAAACCTGTTATGGACACTAACATTGCATTTATATAAACTGCATTTTTGATGTTTTAGCTAGTGGTCAAATGTTGTTCGTACTGGAAATGGATTGTTATAATTAATTGTCAAATATTGTTGTTCGTACCGGAAATGGATTGTTTGACTCCAAAAACCATATCCTACATGCCAAATTTATGTTTGTACACCTTGAAGTCAATAAAATAAAAACAATGGAAGAATTTGGCCGACATCATGGCCGCCATCTTGAATTCTTAAGTTTATATATTTATGTAACTGAATTTTAGGTCTGTGTGTCCTGTGTACAAAAACTTTACATAAGACACTGCAATTGAGATTTTAGAGGCTTTGTATTCGAAAAAGTAAGAGAGAACAGTGCTATCGATGATATTTGGCAGCCATGTTGGCCGCCATTTTGAATAATGAAAATGCCAAGAGGTTGCCATGAGACCTTTCAACGGATTCTTTAACTACCTGGTCCAGACTACTGAGAAATGCAAAGAAACGATTGTTACCAAGCATTTCTAGGTTCGACCCCCTCTAACACAGACTATTAGTGCTTATTCTCTATTCTCTCATCTTCTCCGTTCTTTCCGCACGACTTACTTGTAGTTTCCAGGCAACATTTATCCATTGTTCTTTTTTCTCTGCTTTATACGGTGCATAGTGTGTCGTGTGTTTACAGTGTGGCTGTCTATCACTACACGCATTCATGTATATGATCCCGGGTGTATTTCCTGCCTGATCTGGGAGTCTTTGTGTGCCTTTTTGCCGTTCCATTTGTGTATTCTTCAAACTATCTGTCTTTGTCGCTCTGTGTCTATATGTCTCTGTCTCTTTGTCTGTCCTTTGCCTGTCTGTCTGTCTTTCTGTCTGTCTATGTCTCTCTCTCTCTCTCTCTCTCTCTCTCTCTCTCTCTCTCTCTCTCTCTCTCTCTCTCTCTCTCTCTCTCTCTCTCTCTCTCTCTCTCTCCCCTTCTGTGTGTGTCTCTCTGTCTGTTCGCCTCTCTGTGTCGGTCTTCCTCTGTTTGTCCACTGCTTGTGTATGTCTACCCCCTCCATGTCTGTTTTCTGTCCCTGTTTATGTCTGTCTCTCTCTGTCCTCTGTCTCTGTCTGTCTGTCTGTCTGTCTCTCTCTCTCAATCTCTCTCTCTGTCTCTCTCTGTCCTCTGTCTCTGTCTGTCTGCCTGTCTGTCTCTCTCTCTCAATCTCTCTCTCTGTCTCTCTATGTCTTCGCGTTATTTTCACCCACCTCCATGCTCCCATTTTGTTGTTGTTGCATTTCTTACGGGGTGTCTTTCGTTCGAGCTTCGTAAGTTTCTTTCGGTCATAACGGCTAAAAGTGCTTCTATAGTGAGGGCCATTAAAGGTTTGGTTTCGATTTAACCTTTCTTAGCAATCCCCCCCACCCCTCCCCCATCCACATCTCCCTTTTAGTTTATTTCCCTCATCCTTCTCTTCTTCATGTGTTCTTACTCATTGTTTTCACTTCTTTAAGTAAGAGAATTGTGGTGCATCTTTCATTAAACTGAAAAAGTATGGAAGACACTTTCCTTGCGTAGGGGGAGGGGAAAGGAGAAAAAGTGAAAAATAATGTTTGTGATTTTTTATAGAACAAAGCAAGGGCAAAACTCGCATACAGAACGTTTTTTACACGTCTAAAGCGTAAATCAGTTTGTCAGAAAGGTGTTGCTCATTTAGACACGCACGCGAGCCCTCACAAACAAATGCAATAAAGTAGGTTTATTCGAACATAATATTTTTTGTATGCGCTAGCACGCACGCAAACAGGCATTCACCATCGATCATGCAGGTGTAATCAATATCTCCAATTGTTGATTTTTAAATTATTCTTTCTTTTTTGAAAAAAGAAAAAAAGGTCACATTATCCTTTCTCCTCCCCTGCTGTGGTGTCCAGGGAAAGAACCTTGCCCCGTTGCCAGGCTTACAACCCTTCCGCTTCTGCCGGAAATGAAGCTTCGTGCTGCAAGATCCAGCGCCGGAAGCAGGCAGTGCGCATGGACAGAAGAAAAGGAAGATGATCAAGGCATGGCGGTGCAGGCTTTGTGGAAGGAAATCACAGTGACGAAAGGCTACCTTTTCAGAGAATTGGTCAACGAAGGGAGACGGAGATTGAAAGCGAATCAGAACAAAATAAGTAGGGAAGCAGGAAGAGGGTGAGACAGCCATACAGATATGAGGAAAAATTAGATTGACTGCAGGATCCTTGGAAATAGAGAAACTGACTTTGTTGGTGGTGGTAGAGGGATCCTTAATGAAGAGAAGACATTGTGACCAGTTTCGGGCACAGCCCTGCGTCAGACTGAAGTTGAAGTAAAGTTGACAGTAGGTTGCAGTGTAGTGGTAGTCAGATGAACACAGCTCAGCATGGACATAAGGTGTTTACTCTTCAGAACATTCAAGTGGAGAAGAAAAGCATGGCATTGTGGTGGTGGGGAGATGGGTGGTGGTGATGGTTGAGTGGACTGGAGTGGGGGTGGAAAAGTGGCTGTGAGATGGAAAAGTTGCAGCAAATTTGCTGTGTAGGGAGGGTGGGTGGGGGAAGGGGGGAAATTTAAGGTGGAATGTGATAGAAAAAGGGTAAAGGAAAGAGTTCCAGGGGAACAAACAGAGAGGGAGAGAGAGAACGAACGAACGAACGAACGAACGAACGAACGAACGAATGTTTTTTAATGAGGGGAAAAACGGAATAAAAGAGAGAGAGAGAGAGAGAGAGAGAGAGAGAGAGAGAGAGAGAGAGAGAGAGAGAGAGAGAGAGAGAGAGAGAGAGAGAGAGAGAGAGAGAGAGAGAGAGAGAGAGAGAGAGAGAGAGAGAGAAAGAGAGTGAGAGAGCGAGAGAGTGAGAGAGTAAACAGACAGAGAAACAGAGACAGAGAAAGAAGGAAAGTAAGAAAGAAAGAAAGAGAGACACTCAGACAGAGAAATAGTGAAAGATACAGATAAAGACAGAAAGAGAAACATTTAAATCCCACGTGGATAGCCCCTGTACTAGCTGTCCTCCTTGGGTCCTTTGGGTGATACACATGTCTACACACCCTTTACTGGAGTGCACATCCTTAACCTGGGTGCACATCCTTAATCAGTGGGGTGCACACCTTTAACACGGAGACATGTCTGCCACTCAGCGACATTTAAACCCCACGTGCCACATTTTGTGCTGCAACGTCTTCTACTCTTAGTATTACACCCTTCCTTTATCGGGGTGCACACCCTTTGTCAGTGGGTGCACACCCTTCACACGGGGACATGTCTGCCGCTCGATGACATTTAAACACCATGTGAAATAATTTGTGATGCATTGTCTTCTACTCTTAGTATTACACCCACACACAACTATGGAGTGATTCCATGCAGTATTTCACGAGATATAGGAGGGTGAAGAAAAACGGAAACGTGTCCGCCGCTCGGCGACATTTTATTCCTGGTGCATAATTTATGTACCAATGTATTGTATTCTAAGTATTACACCCTCACATAAAATTTGAAGGTTTTCTATCTTGATCACGAGATACAGCTCAGACAAGAAATATATAGCGCAAAGAAGGAAATGTTGGTTTTCAAGGTCAAACTTCAAGGTCAAGGTCCGCACGCCAATCATTTATGCTCAGATGTCTTCTACTTTAGGTGATACACTCAATATATATTTATTATACATATTAAAAAAGTGGCGGTACCATGGCCGATGAGGTTTAACCGAGGCGTGGTTACTGCTACACATATCTGTATTGTTAAAAAATCGGGATTTTACTGGTGTTGCACTGCCTCCGGGCATTGCCTCCAGTATTGTTCCCACCATCTTTGTATTTAAAAATGCCCCACATGGTCGAAAGACCGCAGAGGGCGTAACATCCTATTTCGTCGACTTTAGGTGATACATCACAATTCACAATCTGAAGCGCTTCTGTCAAGTAAAAATATGGAAAATATGGCTTACAACCAAATGTTTAGACCCCTACCCACTTTCAAGGCCTACAGGTCTCCTTGATCTTGATCTGCATCCCATCAGCAGAATTGCCATAAGCCAATGTACCTATATGCCAAGTTTGAAGACTCTAAGTCTAACGGTGTAGACGTTATGGCCCCTTAAAGGTTTTCGGTTTTCAAGGTCATACACCAAGATCAATGTCACGACGGCGATCATTTATGTACGGATGCCTTCCTCTCGTGACACACCACCAGCGATTCTGTCAAGCGGTTCGGGAGATATCCTTGGGACAGACAGAAAAACAAAAAACAAAAAAATCGCGACAAACTCAAACTCCTTTGCCCGATTTTAAATCAAGAAAGGACAATCAACACACGGGGAAGCAATAAGAAAGAGATGCAACGCTAATTGGATTGATGTATGTGGGTGGAAGAAACAGAAATATTGGCATTGATAATGTACGAATACCACCCCTCTCTCTCTCTCTCTCTCTCTCTCTCTCTCTCTCTCTCTCTCTCTCTCTCTCTCTCTCTCTCTCTCTCTCTCTCTCTCTCTCTCTCTCTCTCTCTCTCTCTCTCTCTCTCTCTCTCTCTCTCTCTCTCTCTCTCTCTCTCTCTCTCTCTCTCTCTCTCTCTCTCTCTCTCTCTCTCTCTCTCTCTCTCTCTCTCTCTCTCTCTCTCTCTCTCTCTCTCTCTCTCTCTCTCTCTCTCTCTCTCTCTCTCTCTCTCTCTCTCTCTCTCTCTCTCTCTCTCTCTCTCTCTCTCTCTTTAATCGACCGCTTCTTGATAAACAGTTACAGGCAGTCAAACAAACTACTAATTCCAACCCCAAGATTAGACTTATTTAAAACCAGTTTAATATACAGTGGTGGATCTTACTGGAATAATCTGCTAGACAACTTAAAAGTGATCAAACGT
>CM065705.1:24662048-24732048 GCA_017654935.2 Phymorhynchus buccinoides | reverse complement strand
TTTTAAGATTAGTATGTAAAGTGGGCTTAGGCTTGATTTTATTATGTGTATTGGCTTCAAATTATTTTTTTTTTACGAGTATGTAAAATAGGATTAGTCTTGATTTTGTGGTGAGTTAAGTTTTGCATGTTAAAGATGAGAACTAGAAAGTAGGATTAGGCTTGATTTTGTCATGAGTAGTATTTACTTTTTAATATGTGTATCCGCATGCAAACAATATGACTAGGTCTGCTTTTGCTATGAGTGCGTGTTTACTTTTTAATTTGTTCATGTTAAAAATGAATAACGTAATGTAGGAATAGGTTTCATGTTGCCGCCATGGGTACACGTATTTATATTTTAAATTGTGTATGCTAAGATGAGTAGGTAAAGTAATACTATGTTTGACTTATTATGCACATGGGTTTCTTTTCAAATAAGTACGCTTTAATGATGAATTCATGAGGTATTTTTTCCATGTTGGTGCACTTTTTTAAAAATTTTGAATGTTAAAAGATGAGTGTGAAAAGTAAGATTAGGTTTTTATTTTTCCATGTGTATGAGCTTACTTCACACATTTTGAATGTTAATAATGAGCATAGATAATAATAATAGGTTTTGTTTTGTTATTGATGTGTTACAATATAGGGATGTATTTTGCATGCTTTATATTACTTTGTATGTGTTTATTTTCGTTTTCCATTTTCTACTTTATATGTATTTGTCCAGAGGGCTGGATGTAAAAAAGCATGTTATTGCTTACTCTATTACCCTCTATAAATAAATAAAATTCATTCTCTCTCTCTCTCTCTCTCTCTCTCTCTCTCTCTCTCTCTCTCTCTCTCTCTCTCTCTCTCTCTCTCTCTCTCTCTCTCTCTCTCTCTCTCTCTCTCTCTCTCTCTTCTCTCTCTCTCTCTCTCTCTCTCTCTCTCTCTCTCTCTCTCTCTCTCTCTCTCTCTCTCTCTCTCTCTCTCTCTCTCTCTCTCTCTCTCTCTCTCTCTCTCTCTCTCTCTCTCTCTCTCTCTCTCTCTCTCTCCTCTCTCTCTCTCTCTCTCTCCTTTGTCTGTATGAAAAACTAAGGTGGACATTTCCAAAAGCGTTTAATGTTGTTTGATAAAAGAAATGTCTGGGTTTCTGTGTCACATAGTGTTTGGTGTACTGACACATTAATACCGTGTGAAGCTACTGCGCGCGTGTGTGTGTGTGTGTATGTGTGTGTGTGTGTGTGTGTGTGTGTGTGTGTGTGTGTGTGTGTGTGTGTGTGTGTGTGTGTGTGTGTGTGTGTGTGTGTGTGCTCATGCGCATGCGGGTGTGTGTTCGCGTGCAGGAACGTGTGTATGCGTGTGTGCTCCTATGTGTATATGCCTGTGAATGCCTCTGCCTACCAGCGACTATTTTAGTTTTTTCTTGTTATGTAACACATTTCTTTCCCTTAGTAAAAGCTAAACGAGAAAATTATTCACGATAGATTCGTTCAATAGGTTAATTTTGAGAGTAACATTCTAAACTGTATCTGCTGTTCAAAAATTAAAAATATATGTACATTTGCGTTTGGTTTCTTTTGAATACTTATACACATTTTCCTAACAAATATTATACGGTTAGCTACATTTTTAATATGGTAGTTTCTAGGTTAATTCTGCTTACTCCAAATAACGCATCAAATACGGTTATATTTAATCTTAATCCAATCTGAGCGTAAATGTAATTTTCAAATTGTTTCCGAAAAAAGCTCTTACTGGTGGGCAGTTGAAGAAAAAATGTTCTAAATAATCAATTTCATTTATACAAATAGAGCATTTATTGTTTTCTACAAGCTTTATTTTGGTCAGTAGTAAATTTGTAGGATAAATATTATGCAGTATCTCCTATCTCTGTTCTATTTCTCTCACATTTTCCCTTCCCTACATCCATTCCTCCGACCCTCTTGTACTGTGTACCCATGTCTGTCTCTTCTATCTGTGTCTGTGTCCTTCTGTCTGTCGGTCGGTCTATCCGCCTGTCAACTGACTTCTAGAAAATAACCATCTGTGCTTGTGTCGATTTTGCCTGCTTGTTTGAGCATAATGTGTCGTGTGAGTAGCTTGTGAGTGTATGTGTGTGCACGTGTGTGTGTGCGTGCATGTGTGTGTGTGTGTGTTTGTGTACGTGTGTGTGTGTGCATGCGTGCGTGCGCGCGTGCGTGTTTGTGTAGTACTACACGTGCGTGCGTGCGTGCGTGTGTGTGTGTGTGTGTGTGCGTGTGTGCGCGTGTGCATGTGCGTGTGTGCATGCGTGCGTACCATACTGATGCGCGCGCGTGTGTGCAGGAATGTAATTATATGTGTACTTATACTTGTGTACCTCCTTGCAGCAGTCTCATTAGTCAGCGTACCAAGGACGGTAATTGGGGAACACACCAATTGCTTCCCTTGGCCTTGGCCCGCCGGCGTTTATCTTAGTCCTGATTGGGCGACAAGATTGCCAATCACAACCGCGTGATGTTATGATGCGTCTCCCTGATTGGTCGCTGGCAGGCAGGTTGCCAATAAAGAATCTGTTTACTTCAACTTATAGAAATAGTAACAGAAACACAGCAAGGAAAGAACAGAACAGCGGGCCTACTGAGTCACAATCTATCAAAGGTATCTGTTTTAACATTCCGGTTGTGTCATCTAGGTTTAGACGGGTTAGATTCACTAGCCAGGCTATGTATAAATCATTTATATCAGGATCATTTTAGAAGAAACTGAGGGAGGGGTGTATATTTGTGAAGAGGTTGACATCTTTCAGAACGGCACAGCACAGTAACTTAGCATTAGAACGTGCCAAAGTCGTACGATAGATAGCATTAGAAAGGGGCAATTACATACCGTTGGTGATGCCTTTGTCATGCTATTGTATCCAAAGTTATTATAATGCTATTGTATCCGGCGCTACATGTTGTGAACATTACTGAACGAATAAATAATGGCAGACGTATCCATGGTGTCATGACGATAATTTATTTCAGTTCATACCAATAGTAAAACAATACGTTTCCATGGATATACGGAAGTTCTGGGTGTTGTGAGTGCCTGTTTTAGCTATCGTTCATAGCTTCAACGACCAGTAGAGCGAATTGGGGCATACTGGAACACAGACACTCAGGATTACACTGACACACACGCACACAGACACATGCACACAGACAGACAGACTGTCACACACACACGCACATACGGACAAACGCACGCACACGCACACACACACACAGGGGCATATACACACATGCACACGCATGCACACACGCGCGCGCATGTATACACATGCATCGTTCATGGGGTATGGGCGTAGCCGCAGTTCCCAGCTACAATGACGATCCCCAAGGACCGTGCGTAGCTGTAACGTCCGTTTTTATATTTGACGAACGTTCAGAGCTGTGTCGACCGTTTCAACTGTCACGATTGTTATTAGCTATAAGAACCATTCAGACTTGTAACGACCGTTCTACAGGGGGTTACACATAACAAAGTACCCACTATGCCCTCACTACGCGCTACATTTCTAGAGAACCTAGCGAGGTCTTGGTGAACTGCGGAAAACTTCCTCATGTATAACCGCAACTACGTTGCTACTACGTTGTCAGTACGCGCAAAACAAAAGAGTAACAAATCGAAAACAATACATTTTTTCACGTTATTACTACGCACTCACCACGCTCTATACGTCATCGCTACGCTCTCGCCACGTCAACACGACGTCTGCACCGTACTGAACCATGATGCAGCCACGTTCTAGAAGACCGCATCACGCTCTTGCAACGTGTGCCACGTCCTTACTACGTCATAGTCACGTTGTTACAAGGTCCTTACCAACTTCGGCGAATTTTTGCGATATATGTAGGGGATGCACTGGGTCCCATCCGTCAATTCCAGCCTAGCAGTCGAAGAAGAAACAACAGAACGAACTATTTTAATATGGACGATCATGGGTTGCTGCTCCCTTTAGCACTACTTCAAGGCGAACAAGCCGTCTTCCATTCCCAGCTGGCAACAGCTATGGTGAGGAGGAGGAGAAGGCGAAGAAGAAGGAGAGCTAGAGCCATGTGGGTCAGGCCCTGGCTCTCTGTTAAACGCAGGTTGCAGTCTGGTGACTGGGATCAGCTCATGAATGAACTTCGATTGGAAGATGAGTATTATTTCCTTAACTTCGTGATAAAGGAACTAGCCATGTTTGATGAGTTGCTGCAAAGAATGAGTCCCATGCAGGCAAAAGGCTGAGAACTCTGGCTCAGTACCATGGCAGGACAGGATGATTTGAGCACCAGACAGACTTTGTGCGTTTGATTTCATAATGTATATGTAATGTGGTTACTTTGCTTTGCGTACTTTTGCAGAAGTAAAACGTGAATGCTGTATTTGGATATGACATTTGATGTAAACTGTAATTGGTATTGAAAATAAGATCACACAAACATAATTATTATAACAGAGAGAGTGTGAAAAAAGAAGGGAAAATATACAGGACCACCTAAAAAATAAAAGAAGAATTTAATTTTTTTTTAAAATAAAGGCACAATAATAAAATAATAAAATAAAACAAGATGCTAAAATGTTGGAAAAGTATATTTGAAAATTTTCGGGAACAAGAAATGTTACATTTGCTGCGGCAATGTGTACTTGTGGAATAAAATTGTTCTTTGGGGATTTTGTTTGTCTAGAAATATTGTTTGTGGGTGCATATGTGTTCCCTATTATGGCTTGATTGTACTAGTTTATTTTCCAAAGGAACTTCATAGCAATAGCAATTGTCTTTGATCATGCTGCTTCTTATTCTACCTGTCTGTCCGTCTGTCTGTCTGTGTTGCCTGCTTGAAATTAAAATGCAAACTCAAGATAAGTGTAGCACGATTTTTACGCATTTGAAGAAGTATGGCTTGCATGTGCGAGCGTGGTCAATTTCTTGCCAAATCAAGCAGTTCTTATTGCGCGGGCACTACGTTTACCCCTTTCTCATTAAGCGGCCACTAGGCTGCCACTACGTTGTCCCGGTTCTCACTAGGTTCCCTCCAGCTGTCCTTTTCCACCGCGTCCCCGCTACGGGTGTTTGGAGCATGTTCACAATGCGCGTAGAGAGAACCTGGCCTGTCACGTGCTCCACGCACCCCAAGTCCCCGCTACGGGTGTTTGGAGCATGTTCACAATGCGCGTAGAGAGAACCTGGCCTGTCACGTGCTCCACGCACCCGCCAAGTCCCCGCTACGGGTGTTTGGAGCATGTTCACAATGCGCGTAGAGAGAACCTGACCTGTCACGTGCTCCACGCACCCGCCAAGTCCCCGCTACGGGTGTTTGGAGCATGTTCACAATGCGCGTAGAGAGAACCTGGCCTGTCACGTGCTCCACGCACCCCAAGTCCCCGCTACGTGCTTACTACGTTACGCACGTCACCAGTATGCTACGCCAAGACCCTGCTAGGTCCTGGACGATTTTCCTGAACGTGGAGCACGTAGCGGGACGTGGCCTATGTGTGACGCGGGTGTAGCGAAACGTTCTTAGTTGTGACGTCCGTTTAAGGTTGCTACGACCGTTTATTTTTGTTACAATCATTATTTCATAGGTACAGTGACCATTCGTAGTTGTAATAATACATAATATAATACTAATAATTAGCATTTATAGCGCCTAATCTTAAAATAGCCCTAAGCGTTTTCAATAATAAATGAATAAACCAGCAAGCAATATAAATAAATAAACAACAAAGATATATTATACACACAGATGAAAAGTATATGAAAACTGATATAGATAAAATGAAAACTGATATCGATAGTCATAATTTATATTATGATATTACAGATAAAGAAATAACTAAAGCTAATAGAAAGTTAAAAAATAACAAATCTCCTGGAATAGACGCAGTTAGAAATGAATTTTTTAAAGCTGGCACTTCAGAATTGTGTACCCACAATTAAAAACATATTTAATTACATCTTGAAAAGTGGCCAATATATTCTTCATCTATGGAAGAAAGGTATATCAGTCCCAATATATAAAGGAGGGGATAAATCAAACCCAAGCAACTACAGAGGAATCACGCTTAATTGTTTGCTAAATAATGTATTATGTCAAATACTAAATGCTCGAGTAAACGATTACTTAGAATCAAACAATCTGCTAGCAAAAGAACAAGCCGGTTTTAGAAAAAGACCATATGACTTCAGATAATAGTCTCATTTTAAACAGTATAGTAGACTACATTAAAATCACGTAACAGTAGATTTGTCGATTTTCAAAAAGCATTCGATAACATATCACACGAAGGATTACTTATAAAACTACAAAAAATTGGTATTCAAGGTAAATGTTTTAATCTGATTAAAAGTATGCACACAAATGCACAAATTTTCTCATCCGGCAAAAACGGGATTCCTTACTCCATATATGTACGAAGAGGAATTTTACAGGGAAACTCCTTAAGCCCCACATTATTTAATATATTTATTAATGATACAATTAAGTGGTTTCAGGACGTAGTTTCACCAAACATTAGCCAAACAGAAAATAAATGTATATCTTCTTTGCAGATGACCTCGTACTTCTTGCAACATCTAAGCATGGTTTACAATTAAAACTTGATAAATTGCACTTATATTGTAAAGAGTGGGATATACACATTAACAATGAGAAAACGAAAGTGTTAATATTTTCTAAAACAGACCCCAAAACTAGAACATTTTTTAGATGTGACACAAAAATTATTGAAACGACAAGTACCTAGGAATTATATTTCATAAATCAGGAAAACTTGATAAAGCATCCGAGCATCCGAGCATCTTAGTAAGCAAGGAAACAAAGCAACACATAGCCTTAAAAGAATGTTTAAAAATGAAAACATAAACGTTTAAGTTATTTTAAAACTATTTGATAGTCTTATCTCCCCGATATTAACTTATGGTGCAGATGTTTGGCTACCATTTACCATAAAATTAGATGACAACTTTAACTTAGAAAAGTTATTCACCCAATGCCTTTCAAATAAATTATAGCATGAACATATCCAGCATAATGTTTTCAAACAAATTTTAGGGGTTCATAAAAAAGCTATAAATTTAGCGGTTATCGGAGAGCTACTTAGTTTTCCTGTTAGTTTAATATCAATTTGTCAAATTATAAAATTCTGGCATCATATCTTAGAATCCAAACAAGATTCTTACATTAATATCATTTACAATGAAATGTTAAGCAATGAAACTAGTCAGTCAACATGGACTAAATTCGTCAAATCTGTTTTAAGCGCCCTTGGATTGACACATGTCTGGAACAACCAATGCACATTTAACATACATAAATTATGTCATGTGATTCAAAGTAAACTAAAAGAAGAATATATTTCATTTTGGAGAAAAAGAAAATCTGAGACACAATCAAAACTAAACTTTTATAACAAGATTACAAGCGAATACAGAACTGAACCATATTTGACAAATCCTTTAATAAACTTTAATCAAAAATAGATGTTATGCAAACTAAGAACTTCTTGCCATGAGCTTAAAATAGAAAAAGGTAGACATTCAAATATACCTAGAGAGAAAAGGTTATGTTTACAATGTAACGAAGTAGAAGATGAAATTCTTTTTTTAGACAATTGTACAAAACATGTGGAAATAAGAATACAATTTATAAAACTCGTTGAAGAAAAATACAACATATATCATGTTACACCTAGCAAATTAATGACACCCTTATCAGTGAGGTTGCAAAATATATACACAGTTGTCTCAATCAATAACCTCAATTGCCTCAAGCAGTAGCGCAACCAGTACAAAGAAAGAAAAAAAGAAGAATTATTTAACAAAAATGTTACGTAATTAAAACTTTATACTGTTATTATTACCGTTGTTGCTATAATATTTATTAGTGTCATATAAAATCTTGTATTGGATTTAAAAGGCAATAAACATTTATTCTGATTCTGATTCTGACACACACACACACACACACACACACACACACACACACACACACACACACACACACACACACACACACACACACACACACACACACACACACACACACACACACACACACACACACACACACACACACACACACACACACACGCACAAACAACACGCAGGCACACAAACACACGCGGATGGAAGGGGCACAGTACTTTGAAAAGAAGCATAGTAGGCTATGATTTGAACAGAGTAGCTTTGAGAGAAGATTTAAATGAAGAAAGGGAATTGGCAGAACGGAGAGGTAAACGGAGTTTATTCCAAGTGGAGGGGGCCTGGAAAGAGAAGGAGCGTTCGCCAAGGGTCGAGGGAACGAGGAATCTGGAGGAAAGAAGTGTCAGAGGAGGAGCGTAACTGTCTAAGAGGTGTGTAAAGGTTCAGAAGATCAGCGAGATAAGAAGGAGCCAGACCATTCAGGGATTTGTAACAGAGCAGAGAGAGCTTGTATTCGATACGCCTTCCGACAGGAAGCCAGTGAAGAGATTCAAGCATTGAGGTAGAGTGAGAGAATTTGGAACACCTCAGTATAAGGCGAACAGCATTGTTCTGAATTTTCTGCAAATTAACGAGGAGGTTTTGTGGGCAATCAGCAATAAGGGAATTGCAGTAGTCTAAGCGAGAGAGAACAAAGGCAGAGATAAGCGCTCTGGTGGCATTTTCAGAGAGAAGATGACGAACTGAAGCAATGCGACGGAGTTCCAGATAGCAAGCACGACAGACAGAGGAAATTTGAGTTTGAAAAGAAAGTGTTTGGTCCAGTGTGAAGCACAACTGTTCTTATAGCCGTGGGACTCAGTGCAGAATTTAGGGTGAATCTTGCTTATGGCACTTTGCACCATAAAAGAGGCACAGCTGAAGTTTTAAAACCTCTATGTGGACTGTGAAGTACAATATGGGTTGTTTTCCACTGGTGTTCTTTTCATGTTATTGTTGTCATTGCTGTTGTTGTGCTTCTTCTTCTTCTTCTTCTACACCACTCTCTTCCCTGTTTTTGTAACTTTTTTTTATTTCTTTGTTAATTTCCCCCTCTTTTCCCCTTTCTTTATTGTTTACCGCTTTGCAATCTTTTGTTCCTTCCGTTTTTTAAATTTTATTGTTTTACGGATGGCTTGATGAAAAAAAGTATATTATTTGATTATGCAATGTGCCATCTGGAAATAAAATGCTTACTTGACTTCACACACACACACACACACACACACACACACACACACACACACACACACACACACACACACACACACACACACACACACACAATTTGAGAATTATACATAAATTAGAGAATTACAAACATTCAGCAAATAATGAATGTTTCCAAAGCAATTGCAAAATATTACATTCACAACCACATAGAGAAAGAGAGAGAGAGGGAGGGGGGAAGAGAGAGAGTGTGTGTATGACAACAGTCAACAAGATTGATAAATCAATAGCAATATCACAGGAAACATATCTCTCTCTCACACATCCAATTACACCCACACTATACAGAATATTTATCAAGCAGCAATTATGTTATTAAGTTATTTTAAAACATATATATATAAATAAAGAAATTATCATTAAGCATTATCACAGTCATCAATAGTCCAATATTATACATGTTAAGGGATTATTAATCACAGACAGACAGGCACACACGCACACAATCTCTCCCTCCCCCCACTATCTCATGTACACACACACACACTCTACACCCCCCCCCCCCCCTCTCTAGTACAAATCACCATCCCCGAAAGCAATACAAATGTCATTAAAACAGATTGCTTATTTATCAGCTAAGGGCATTAATTTCAGCATGTTAGCACATCACTAACAAATCACCTTCCACCAAGCCCAAAACATAATGCATACTCAGCTTAATTGACTATCAACAGAAGTAATTGTATTAATGGAATTTTGAACATAGTAAGTGGGCATACACAATTGAATACCCATGGTTTAAATCTGAGCAATGACAAACATTTCACACTATTGGGAGAGAGCAAACATCACATGGTAGGTTTGAGTTACATAGAAGTTTTGAGAGCAGTGTTGGAGTTGTTCAGGATTGCTATGGCGGATGGAATGAAGGAGTGCTTGTATTGGTTTTTCTTTGCCAGAGTCGCCCGAAGGCGTCGCCCTGAAGGTAGTGTTTCAAAAGAGTCATGAAGGGGATGAGTGGGATCCCGGAGGATCTTGCCAGCTTTACGTCCAGTGAAATCTTTGTAAATGTTTGAGAGTTGTTTCTGTTCTTTACCAATGATTTTAGATGGTTGATTGACAATGCGTGACAGTTGTGCTTTACATCTTACAGTTAGATTTCCGTACCAGGCAGTGATAGTGAAGGTAAGAATGCTTTCAATCAATGACAGTCATGTACACTAATTCCAAAATACTGCTGTTTACTTGAAAATATTTAAGCTTCCTGAGAAGGAAAAGCATTTGGTTTGCCTTTTTACACACACTATCAACATGGCTGCTGTAACTAAGCTTCTTATCTAAAAGAACACCAAGGTATTTAAAAGTACTGACTTGGTCTACATTTTCACCCTTGAAAACATGGCCTTGTCAGTGTTATGTTATGTTATATTATATTATATTATATTATATTATATTATATTATATTATATTATATTATATTATATTATATTATATTATATTATATTATATTATATTATATTATATATATAATCTAAATATATATGCGAGCTGTGTGTGTGTGTGTGTGTGTGTGTGTGTGTGTGTGTGTGTGTGTGTGTGTGTGTGTGTGTTTTCGGGGGGGAAAAAAAATATTTAGCGTGGTTTTATCGCCGCCAAACTTTCACAGTATCCAGATGGATGATCCCAGGGTAACATAGGGTACATTACATTTTGCAACACGCTCCGTAATTAGCGTAATTAGAAAGCGAGTTGACCAGGTCAGTGGTTCTACCCACTGCTTTTTCCAACTATAAGGCAACATTTTCAACAGTCAGCAGCAAGATACAATAGCCTAATGGTTAAGTCGTCGCATCTTCACACAAACTTTCCGGGTTCGAACCTGGCTCCGTCTTTTTTTGTGTGGAACAATCAACCCAACACGCACATAATAATACAGTGCACACTACGCTTATTATCCGCGAAGCGGGTAGTAACCGGCTAGTTATATATATATATGTGTGTGTGCGTGAGCGTGAGCGTGTGTGTGTGTGTGTGTGTGTGTGCGTGTGTGTGCGTGCGTGCGTGCGTGTGCGTGCGTGCGCGCGTGCGTGTGCGTGTGTGTGTGTATGTGTGTGTGTGTGTGTGTGTGTGTGTGTGTGTGTGTGTGAATCCCCCCTCTCCATTTCTTGCTTTATTATCGACTTATGTCATTTTGTTCGACAAATATGTTGTAAGAAGGTGAGGTGACTGGAGCCGATTAGTGGGTGGGGGTGGGATTTGATTTTGATTTGACTTTGGGTTTGATTTTCTATGCGTGCATGAGCGAACGCGAGTGTGTCGTTTCTCTTCATTTATATTCATTTTCAATTATTTTTTTTAATGACGTCAATATGTTGGCCTTTAAATTTTTTTTATATTATTATTATCTTGTACAGGAGGCTTTAACTTTGAAGTCTAAGCTGGCGAGTCAGTGTGTTTTCATTTTTTCTTCCGTTTGCATCTGTTGATATCTCTTATTGTGCATGTGTATCTTGTATGATCTGTAGCTTGTATGTCCTGGTATTCTATTGTTTATTTCAATAATAGTGAATTCGTATTACGTGCCTGTATGTTCATGTGTGTTTTGTATATGCGTTGTATCTGTAAGGCGCTTTGAGCTGTTGTCAGGATACTGGCCATATAAATGTCATTGATTATTATTATTATAATTTATTATAGAAGGAGATGGTAGTTTGAAATCACCAGTGTTTGGGTTGGTTCATCATAATGGATATTTTATGCAAGCTTTCCGTTCGTAGTTTTCTTCAGGGGAGAGAAATTAAAAAAAGCAAGTTGACAAAAACACACCTAAATACACTTCAAAAATAAAAAGAGAGTGTTAATTGAGTGTTACGTGTGAATAAAAATAATGGGTAAATGAGATAGTAAAAGTAAAAAGACATATTTAAAGGAAAAGGGAGGATATCATGTCCATCATTTTTCCCTGAATCAATATGTTGAGATGTGTGTGTGTGTGTGTGTGTGTGTGTGTGTGAACGCTAGTTTTAAACTCATTGTTTTGCCACAATACCTGTATTTATTTGTGGGCTTGAGTTTGTCCATTTGTCAGCATAATTATCCAAAGTACTCAGGAAAACTGAAAATTAAACTTGGTGGGTTTGGAAAAACAACCACCCAAAACCCCTTAAAAAAAACTTTAAAAAACCCCGGCGTTTCTGGGCATAACCTCTTCGTCTGGGTGACACAAAAAGGAATGAAATACAAAAATACAGGGTTTTTTATTGATTTTTTTAAAATTATTTCCAAACCCACCAAGTTTTCCTGAGACTTTGTTAAATCCTGCAGTCAATTTGTTTTATTTTTTATTACTCATGGTATCCAGAGTACATTAGTTTTGTGAGTAAGAAATATAATGTTATTTTTGTTACTTTATTTCTTTGCATTAGAATGTTGACAGTATGACGATCTTGTTGATTTTATTGCACGTTTTTTATATCTTATAATGTTGCTTTTGCAAAGCAAATTGAGCATACTACTATTTGGATTTTAGCGCTGTGTGAAATTTATTATTATTATTATAATAATAATTATTATTATTATTATTATTATTATTATTATTATTATTATTATTATTATTATTATTATTGTATTATTATTATTATTATTATTATTATTATTTTCATTATTATTATTATTAACGTTGATGAACTTAATACTAGGTGTAACTGCTACATCGAAGACTACAGCACCATAATTACTTGTCCCTAAGAGCAACTGTTACGAGGACGTAAAACCTTCTACTACCTACCTACCTTATTATTATTATTATTATTATTATTATTATTATTATATTATTATTATTATTATTATTATTATTATTGTCCGTCACCAAAGGTAACGGACTTTGCGATGGGCTGGTTTGTATTTTTTTTTTTTTTTTTTTTTTCTGTCTGTCCCAAGGATATCTCCCGAACCGCTTGACCGAATCGCGTCAAATTTTGTGTGAAAGTGTGCCTCCTTAATAGGAAGAGATCGGCGCAAACCATTTTGCCGTCGTGACCTTGACCTTGACGTACGACCTTGAAAACCGAAAATCTATTTTTAGCCATATCTCGGGCACCGATCAACATAGGATGTTGAAACTTGGTATGAAGGTGGTTTGGCTTATGCCCGTTCTGATGATAGCATACAGATCAAGGTCAACGTCAAGGTAAAAAAGATCGCTGGAGCCTGAAAATCGGAGGGTCATTTTTTCTCATTCTGTCTGTCCCAAGGATATCTTTCGAACGTGTTGACAGAATCACGTCAAATTTTGTGTGCTGGTGTGTCACCATGAGAGGAAGGCATCCGCGCAAACCATTTTGCCGTCGTGACCTTGACCTTGGCGTACGACCTTGAAAACCGAAAATCTTTCAGGGGCCATAACTCCCACACCGTTAGTGTTAGTGTCTTCAAATTTGGCATGAAGGTACTTTGGCTTATGCCCGTTCTGATGGTGGCATACCGATCAAGGTCAAGGTCACGGTCCGGGCGATCAGTAGGCCTTGAAAGTGGTAGGGGTCTACACATTGGGTTTTAAACCATATTTTCCACATTGGTACTTGACAGAAGCGCTTGAGATTGTGTGTGGTACTGTATACCCTAGAGAAGAAAACATCCGAGCATAAATTATCACCATGCTGAACTTGACCTTGAAGTGTGACCTTGAAAATCGAAATTTCCTTCTTTGCGCTATATGTTTCTTCTTCAAGCTGTATCTCGTGAACTAGAAGACAGAATCCCTTCCAATTTTGTGTCAGGATGTGACACTCTACGGGGTGTCGCAAGTGCGTGGCATTGCTGGTGACGGACATGTCTGCCGCTCGGCGACGCCCTTGTTATTATTATTATTATTATTATACCATTGCTACTATTACTTTTACTTTTACTGCTTTATGTTTTAGTAACATTCTCATAGGACCCACCTCTTATAATGTTGCTTAAAAGCGCACATTATTTTACTGATCAACACCTGTAATTAGGAAAGGTTCATGCCACGTGAACACTTCACCAGCGTGGCCAGTTCTTTTCCCACTGGGAATGGACTTTACTATTCTTCCCGTCACTAGTCAGTGGTCCTCACCACTGGGCCAATACCGATATTGTTTTGCCTTTCAATTAAGTCCATGAAGCGTGCCCATGAGTTTGTAACGAGAGAGAGAGAGAGAGAGAGAGAGAGAGAGAGAGAGAGAGAGAGAGAGAGAGAGAGAGAGAGAGAGAGAGAGAGAGAGAGAGAGAGAGAGAGAGAGAGAGAGAGAGAGAGAGAGAGAGAGAGAGAGAGAGAGAGAGAGAGAGAGAGAGAGAGAGAGAGAGAGAGAGAGAGAGAGAGAGAGAGAGAGAGAGAGAGAGAGAGAGAGAGAGAGAGAGAGAGAGAGAGAGAGAGAGAGAGAGAGAGAGAGAGAGAGAGAGAGAGAGAGAGAGAGAGAGAGAGAGAGAGAGAGAGAGAGAGAGAGAGAGAGAGAGAGAGAGAGAGAGAGAGAGAGAGAGAGAGAGAGAGAGAGAGAGAGAGAGAGAGAGAGAGAGAGAGAGAGAGAGAGAGGAGAGAGAGAGAGAGAGAGAGAGAGAGAGATAGAGAGAAATGAAATGAAATGAAATGAACCTTTATTTTACAACGGTAAATGTATTTGCATGTGGCGGTCATTTTTCATACTTGCCGTTAACATAAACAAATACACACAAAAAGAAAAACGCAAGCTAATTCTAATAAAATTGATGGTTTTAAAACATAACATCATGTGAAAGTTCATTAACAAACAAGAATGAAGAAAATAGTATAAAGAAGCACACACACACACACACACACACACATTCTACATAGGACATGGTTTAAAAATATATAATAGTCCAATGCACGAAAGAAGGAGAACTCAACAACAATGCATACCACAACGGTATTACAAATATTGCATCCATAGCAAGCTGTATCATAAACCAAACCAGATTAGAAGAAAGTAAGTTTAAACCGGAAAAGAAAGAAACGAGGAGAAGGCCTTATGCATTCAAAATTAATTTCAAAACAATAAGATCAGATAAAGGTCTTCATGTACAGTCCAATATTGTAATCGTTCACAAAGTACCGTTCCATACTTCAATTTCTTTTAGAAGAAGAGGGCCATTTTGAGCCTCAAGATTCATTTGACCAGTAATAATTATTGTCCGTTTTAAACTTTTGTATTACATTGTTCAATAATGTACCAATGCATTAATAATATTCTTATTCTGAAGTGCATCTTCACAATGGGAATTGACATCATATAGTAAAAAGCCAACTGTCCGTCCGTGTGTGGGTGTGTGTGTGTGTGTGTGTGAAACACAAAACGGGCCTTATAACTCCGCCGTTTTTCGACCGAATCGCTTCAAATTTGCTGTGAGCCCTAACTGGGCGATGGCAACGGCAACCGAGGCGGCCGTGTCATTTGCGCGGTTTCGCAAATGCGCGAAACGCGCATCCGCCGGCCTCTCGGCGCCCATATCTCCGGCGTTTCTGGGCCGATTGCCTTCGAATTTGGCAGGAAGATGACTGGGGCCGTGGACTATCAGTGTGCCAAACCGGAAGCGAATCGGTTCAGAAACGCGCGCTAGACGCCGCTTCACCTTTTCACAAATAACTCCGCTGTTTCTTAACCGAATCGCCTCAAATTTGCTGTCAGGCTTGCTATGACCCGGGCAAAGCATGGCAGGAAATGTGAACAGCATCCGTTCATAAATGCGCGCGATGTGCACCAATTGGGGGGGGGGGGGGCGGGCGGAGGGATGGTGGGGGGGGGGGGGCAGTGGAGATTACAAGGGGATGACACTACACGTATCTGTATTATTAAAAAATCGGGACTTTACTGGTTCAGCACTGCCTCCGGGCATTGCCTCCAGTATTGTTCAATACTGCCATGGGGTTAAAACTGCCACGGGAATTAACTGCCACGGGGCGATTGCTAGTATATTATAAGGAGAAGAATATTTCATTTTCAAAGTTCAGCATATCAGTTATCCATATATTCACACATCACATAATATCAAACACAGATCAGATAACAAGAACACATACTTTCACCTACGCACACGTACACGAACACACACATACACATGCATACGCACACATACGCGCGCACGCACACATGCACATACACGCGCACACACCTACACCTACACACACAAACATACACATATATGCACACACATATATAATACTTATGTGCGCTCTCTTGTATGCGCATAAGCATGCACAAATGTTATCATCTAATGCATAAATGAATAACAACTAAATACTACTAAAGTTTGTTTTGTGATTTAAGTAATAGTATTCAACAAAATTAAATATTTGAAAAGATTACCTTTGAAGGATGAGAGTGAAGCAGCCGAAGTAATGTTTACAGGAAGCGAGTTCCACAAGGATGCCCCTGAGAAGGATAAAGTAGTTTTGAGAGATCAATTCTGGGTTTGGGTAATATGAATCGACAATTTCTATCATTCCTATTTACGTGTGATTCATTGAATAGGATTGATAAGTAGACCAGTAGTTTGTTTGCAACTATTTTATACATCATTACACCTTTGTTATAATGAAGATGTTTGCCTAAGGGTATGATGTCTAATTGTTTCATCCTTTCCTCTGTGGAAAGTGTTTGATCGGGGAGAACAAGTTTAATTAACCGCTTTCCGATATACAGAATTGAGTTTTTAAGATGAATATCCCCACATTCATCCCATGCAGTAGAAACGTAAACAATATGCGATCTTATATGTGCATTGAAGTATATCTTCCGTGACTCAAAGTCAGTTAAATATTTCAATTTCCTTAAGAGGAATGTTTTTTGAGATAATTTTGCGTTCATAATTTACCTGTGATTCCCATTGGAATTGGTCACAGAGAGAGAGAGAGAGAGAGAGAGAGAGAGAGAGAGAGAGAGAGAGAGAGAGAGAGAGAGAGAGAGAGAGAGAGAGAGAGAGAGAGAGAGAGAGAGAGAGAGAGAGAGAGAGAGAGAGAGAGAGAGAGAGAGAGAGAGAGAGAGAGAGAGAGAGAGAGAGAGAGAGAGAGAGAGAGAGAGAGAGAGAGAGAGAGAGAGAGAGAGAGAGAGAGAGAGAGAGAGAGAGAGAGAGAGAGAGAGAGAGAGAGAGAGAGAGAGAGAGAGAGAGAGAGAGAGAGAGAGAGAGAGAGAGAGAGAGAGAGAGAGAGAGAGAGAGAGAGAGAGAGAGAACTTGAACTTGAAATGTTTAATGAGGATGAACTGAATAAGCATAGCAACACTTCTTTTCACCAGGTCCTCAAGCAAATAAAACAAGGGCGTCGCCGAGCGGCAGACATGTCCGTCACCAGCAATGCCACGCACTTGCGACACCCCGTAGAGTGTCACATCCTGACACAAAATTGGAAGGGATTCTGTCTTCTAGTTCACGAGATACAGCTTGAAGAAGAAACATATAGCGCAAAGAAGGAAATTTCGGTTTTCAAGGTCACACTTCAAGGTCAAGGTCAGCATGGTGATACTTTATGCTCGGATGTTTTCTTCTCTAGGGTATACAGTACCACACACAATCTCAAGCGCTTCTGTCAAGTACCAATGTGGAAAATATGGCTTAAAACCCAATGTGTAGACCCCTACCACTTTCAAGGCCTACTGATCGCCCGGACCGTGACCTTGACCTTGATCGGTATGCCACCATCAGAACGGACATAAGCCAAAGTACCTTTATGCCAAATTTGAAGACTCTAACACTAACGGTGTGGGAGTTATGGCCCCTGAAAGATTTTCGGTTTTCAAGGTCGTACGCCAAGGTCAAGGTCACGACGAGAGAATGAAGAGGAACCAGCCGCCGTAGCGTGGTGGTTAGCGTCGCGGACTGCTGGCTGGGATGTCTCGGGTTCGAATCCCATCCCATCGAATCCCATCAGAGGTGAGGGTGTTTTCGCTCCTGGACCGACTCCTACCCAGAGTGAGTGGCTGTGGGCTCAATGGGAAGACTGAAACCACACAGTCGAGCTTCATCCGCTTAACGGATGCGATTCTGAGAGTGTTACTTTAATTTCAAGACCAACACTGCAGGCGTCTGTATTTCTCGGGTCTGGTTAACACAGGGATATCATTATGAAAGGAAGCGTAGAATACAGCCCTGTCATGCAGTCTCAGACCGATACGGAACTCCATAGTATTATCATCCTCATCATCATTTCCATCAATGAGAACACAAAAAGTCTCAAATTATGTGACTTTGCAAGCGTGCTCTCATGGTGACCTCAGTTTCGGTTTCCGATCCAGTCTATGCCTTGGTGCGTTCGTGTCAAAGTCATGGGGATCAGTGTGTTATGGGGGCTGTTGGTGGACGGTCATGGTGACGCCCTCGGAGGAGGACATCACTCACGCTGGCTCCGCGACTAAGAGGATAGTGTAGTCAGTAGGGGGCTTAGTAGGTGGTGTCTTAAACAGGCTCCACTGAACTCTACCGAAGTGACTCATCAGCAGTGCAGTGTCTCCTCGGTTGGTTGCCTCCTGACGGCCTAACATAGATTCGCTCATCTTGGACTGCTGGTCTCGGATTCTGCGATCTGAACGTGAGGAGGTGTGGCTGCGAGTTGGGACTCGGAATGAGCAGCGTGGTATCAACGCCACTGTACGGCCCAGAAGATGGGACAGCCAAAACAAATGAAGAGGAGGAGGAAAAGAAAAAAAAGAAGAAGAAGAACAACAACAACCACAACAAGGAGAGAGAGAGAGAGAGAGAGAGAGAGAGAGAACGAACGAACGAACGAACGAACGAACCTATTTTATTGAGGGAAAAGACTAAGCACTATACAGGCTTGTTTGCATCCAGCCCTCATAAAAAATGAAAAAGGAGAAGAAAAAACAATAACCACCATTAACAATAAATGGAACATTTAAAAAAAGAATGAAAGTGAAAAAGCATGCACATACAAAATTCATACTTATCAAATAACCATGAGAAAACATCAAACACATTGAAATTAAAGTTACCCATTAGAAGCACGCACACACACACGCACTTACGTTACAAATGCACGCACGCACACGCACACACACGCACACGCACACACACACACACACACACACACACACACACATACACACATTTGATCTCTCTCTCCCTCTCTCTCTCTCCCTCCCTCCCTCCCTCCCTCTCTGTCTCTCTCTTTTACACACACACACACACACACACACACACACACACACACACGCGCGCGCGCAAATTCCTGTCAAGAAGTAAAAGGGACAAAAGCAAAGTTACATTCACATCGGGTATCTTGAGGAAACAGGTGGTGGAATCTGGGAGAAGGTTTAATAATATGAACAACATGTTATAGAATTGAATTATAAAATTCGGTCATTAGAAATGTTCGATAGTTTTTTTTGAAATAATTAAAGCTTGTTGCAATTGCGAGATTGCCCAATATGGCATTCCACAAGGCCCCGCCAGAATAAGCTAAGCATGTTTTGAAAAGGTCGATTCTAGGCAAAGGCAGCATGAGTTTGTGAACATGGCGTTGATCATTGACAACAAACCTATTAGTAAGTGATGGTGGGGCATTGCCTGATAAAATTTTGAACATGAAAACAGCTTTGTTGAATTTTAGTTTTAGCTTGAAAGGTAGTATGTCCAAGGCTTTGTAATCATTAGGTGTTAATGTAAAAGATTTAAGAAGAACTAACTTTAATGCCCGTCTATGAAGACTAGAGAGGGGTTTTAAAGTATTGTCACTTGCACCATCCCAGATAGTTGAAGCATAGTTAATGTGGGATTCAATAAACGAGTGAAAGAATATCTTACGCGAGTGGAGGTTTAGGAAGTGTTTTATTTTGGACAACTGAAATGTCACCGAGAGGCAGAGAGAGAGAGAGAGAGAGAGAGAGAGAGAGAGAGAGAGAGAGAGAGAGAGAGAGAGAGAGAGAGAGAGAGAGAGAGAGAGAGAGAGAGAGAGAGAGAGAGAGAGAGAGAGAGAGAGAGAGAGAGAGAGAGAGAGAGAGAGAGAGAGAGAGAGAGAGAGAGAGAGAGAGAGAGAGAGAGAGAGAGAGAGAGAGAGAGAGAGAGAGAGAGAGAGAGAGAGAGAGAGAGAGAGAGAGAGAGAGAGAGAGAGAGAGAGAGAGAGAGAGAGAGAGAGAGAGAGAGAGAGAGAGAGAGAGAGAGAGAGAGAGAGAGAGAGAGAGAGAGAGAGAGAGAGAGAGAGAGAGAGAGAGAGAGGGAGAGAGAGAGAGAGAGAGAGAGAGAGAGAGAGAGAGAGAGAGAAGAGAGAGAGAGAGAGAGAGAGAGAGAGAGAGCAACGCAACGAGAGAAGTAGAAGAAGATAGAAGAAAGGAAAGAAGGAGGATGGGGAGGAGGAGGGGGAGTATGAAGAGGATGATGATGATGAGGAAACAGAAAGGAAGACCGAGACAGAAACAGAAGATCTCTCTCTCTCTCTCTCTCTCTCTCTCTCTCTCTCTCTCTCTCTCTCTCTCTCTCTCTCTCTCTCTCTCTCTCTCTCTCTCTCTCTCTCTCTCTCTCTCTCTCTCTCTCTCTCTCTCTCTCTCTCTCTCTCTCTCTCTCTCTCTCTCTCTCTCTCTCTCTCTCTCTCTCTCTCTCTCTCTCTCTCTCTCTCTCTCTCTCACACACACAAACACACACACACACACACCACACACACACACGCGCGCGCGCAATGCAACCGTTCGTAAAATTGATCTTTCAGACATGTTTTTTCTTCTTTTACACAATTTCCAATGGTAGCACAGTGCCAGCTTCACAAAATCTCCATTAGAGAGTTCTCTTTGAAGACTGACACTTCACCACTGTGGCCCAAAAAGGTGTCCAATGATTCCTTCCTCGGTAGTACATTTGCTCGGCTTTTGGCTGGGAGGCAACGAAGAAAAGAAAAAGAGAAAAAGGAAGGAAGAAAGGAAGAAAGAAAGGACAGAAAGCAACTCAAACATACAGACAGAACACAAAAATAAACAAATGGATCGCCGAGCGGCAGATAAGTTCCCGAGCGGGGAAACTTGGGCACATAACAGCAGCATGATGCATCTGCGCTCGAGTGACAAGAAACGGGGCAATTGCCCCCCAAAACCACTTATAAATAACAATGGCATCGCCGCGCGGCAGATATGGCCTTTGTCTGTTACTCCCTGTACCTGCCCCGCTCTGTACCTGCCCTCCCCTCACATCTTAACCCCTGTCCTCCTTGCGTCCTTTGGGTGATACACCTACACACCCTTCACTGGAGTGCACATCCTTTACCGGGGTGCACACCCTTAACACGGAGACATGTCTGCCTCTCGGTGACATTTAAACCCCATGTGGCATAATCCCCCTCACATCTTAGACCTCGTCCTCCTTTGGATACACCTACACAACCTTGACTGGAATGTGGACATGTGCTCAAGTTCAACTGTTCTCCCCATGCTCTAGATTAGACAGAAACCCTGACACCTTTGAATCAGTAAGTCTAAGTCATGCGGACATCCCACGTGCAATCCGTAAATAAGTAAAGGAAGAAGGGTACAAAATTAGGATTAGGGGAAATACGGACACGTGCGCAAATCCTTTCCCTTCTTTCTTTACGGATTGCGCACGGATTTCCGCACGGAATCTCCGCATGTATGTGTCACGGGGGATTTTGGAATCGGGAAGATTCTGAATTTTCATGGCAAAATTTGGATATCTGATTTTCCCCGGATTGGTCTCGGTAAAATTCAGAATTCAAAATGTTCCCGGGAACAAAATAATTGTGTGTCAGAGGCACCAAAACTTGAAACTTGAAATGCTGAATGTGGATGAACTGAATAAGCATTACATTGTCAAGAATGACGACAGGAATAATAAGAAACAAAAGTAATAACTACATAATAATGATTATAATAATGATAATAAACAATAATATCCAAATGATTCATAATGCTGTATATACTACTGTATCAGTCAAATATAGCAAAATCCAAACAATATAAAACATAAATCATAACACATGTTAATAAATATAAGCTTACACCCAACTATGCGCATTTACGCACGTGCACACAGGCGCTCACGTACACGCACGCACGCACACACGCACGCATGCATGCACACAAACACACGACCTATAACTAAGAGAGAGAGAGAGAGAGAGAGAGAGAGAGAGAGAGCATAAGACATTTTTATTGACTAAACACATAGGTTCATTAAATCAATTTCAATATGGGATTTGGGGAGAAGGGGTATCGAGCACTGACACTAACTCAGGAAAACCAGCAGATGGGTGTACAAGTCAAAATCGTGAGTTTTTCAGTCAACAGCACGCACGCACGCATGCGCAGCATCAGTTAATTTAAAAAAAGAATACAGATTACATATCACTGGCACTTTAGTTTTATTTCAG
Source organism: Phymorhynchus buccinoides (assembly GCA_017654935.2). Taxonomy (NCBI): domain Eukaryota; kingdom Metazoa; phylum Mollusca; class Gastropoda; order Neogastropoda; family Raphitomidae; genus Phymorhynchus; species Phymorhynchus buccinoides. The sequence goes on along the minus strand of CM065705.1, from coordinate 24,709,583 downwards.
TGAAGCCATAAAGTGTTGTGTTTGTCCTCTTTTGTTTGAATTTAACAAATGTTGAAAGGTCATGAAAGAGAAGAACGTTAAGATAAAGAACTACTACAACATAGAAGAAGAAGAAAAAGAAGACGAAGACGACGACGAGGAGGAGGAGGAGGAGGAGGAAGGAAGAGGATTAGTAGAACGAGAAGAACATCAAGAAGAAGTAGAAAATCTAAGAGGGCGACGAGGGTGATGCGTTGAAGGAGAAAGAAATAGGAAAAAAAGAAGAGGAGGAGGAGGAGGAAGCCTAAGCAAAGAGCCCAGGGGCATACACAGTGGCAGAAATGTCCTTCCAGTTTTCTTGGGCAAACATCAGTCACAGGAGATATTTCTGATCTGCCCCGACCCTCATTTTGGCTTTCTTTTGAACACCCCTCTCCAACCCATTCCCCTCCCCCCATCCCCCAGCATATCTCTCTCTCTCTCTCTCTCTCTCTCTCTCTCTCTCTCTCTCTCTCTCTCTCTCTCTCTCTCTCTCTCTCTCTCTCTCTCTCTCTCTCACACACACACACACACACACACACACACACACACACACACACCACTGCCCATCCACTTTCATACTCTAACGCTCTCTACCGCTTTTCACCTTATGCCCATTCTTCACCTATCTCCTAGTTCACTCTTTTATCCTTCGTTTCTGTTTGTTGGTGTTTTTAAAAAAAATTGTTCTCTTCGCATACAAAACGTGTTTAGGTTCTATACGTGGTTTTTGTTTGTGGCACAAGCCACAAACCTATAACTCACTTTGTCGGTCTGTCGGTCGGTCCAAAATTGTCGCACATATAGTAAAAGAGAAAGAAAAGTACAGACAGAACAAGCGCGGATTCGCAATCGTTTGTGGCAGCGGTCTATTTTTACCACTCCAATCATTACATACACTGAGTCGCCTCCCCTGGCTTTTCAATAATTTTAATATGTAAACCAGAATGTTATCTCTGCACCATTTCGTAACTTTTTATATCTTTTGGAAAACATTTAAAACTATTTATCCTACTTATGCTCATCGAAAGAAGCACTGCATACTCGTCGTGTCTGTTGCAGTGTCTGTATTACGTATGTTTATTATTTTGTACGCTTTAAAATGAAGATTCGTGTGCTCTGTTCAGTATACAATTCTTTCCATACCTAAGGACTGAAATGTTACTTCATTCTTTCGATGAGGATAAGTAGGATAAATAGTTTTAAATGTTTTCCAAAAGATATAAAAAGTTACGAAATGGTGCAGAGATAACATTCTGGCTTACAGATTAAAATTATTGAAAAGCCAGGGGAGGCGACTCAGTGTATGTAATGATTGGAGTGGTAAAAATAGACCGCTGGGCTGCAGTCTTGTGGAGTGAAAGTGTTTGATCAAAAATTGTGTGTGTGAAGAGAATAATTATTGTAATGTCGCGTGCCACAAACGATTGCGATTCCGCGCTTGTTTTTTAAAATCAGCAATGTTTGTGTTTATTCGTCTCCATTTCATCTCTTCTGAAGCTATAGCCTTTATGTATCATGATCTAGGAAAAAATCGTTATAAAAAATATCATTGTAATCAACCAAGAAGGATGTCCTAACAAAGATAAATTGTCAAGTCCTTCAGTTTTGGTTTGCTTTGCCTGTGTCGTGTATTCTTACTACATTACGCCCGAGTACAGTACGCTACGCCACAACTATGACACGATTAAACAGAACTGAGGACATTGGAGAACGTGGACTATGGTGAGGGTGTTAGGGACTAGACTAAAACCAATGCCAAACAATAAAAACACCAGAGGGAAAAAGGTGAAATGGGAAAAGGTGAATGGTGATGTCATTTCAGAGTCACTTGGTTAAGTGACTCTCTCTCTCTCTCTCTCTGTCTCACTTGGTCAAGCAACTGGCCTCTCACGTTGCCCTTTAAACTTCTACCCCCACCCCACCCTAATTCTCCATTTTACCGTAAGGCCGTGTTCAGTAGTACGGCTATCCAACTGCGACGACATCAGTCAGGCATAAAGCTGATGAAATACTACTGTCTATGCACATTTGATGGTCAGATTAATGCAAAATGCAGATAAGTATACTTGGTGTTTATCCTATGGGGTCGAAGACTGAATAGGATAAACATCAAGGTCTCGAGAGATAGGATAAAAGCAATATCCCATTGCAAAGTCATGATAACGATTATATACCGATATTTTATCTCTTTCAGATAAAATCAGCTGACAAAAATGAAACACACAACGAAGAAGCGAGACGCCATGCATGCAGATCTAAATAATACTAACCACTTCACCGTAGCAAGCAAATCCCACTCATCCACAAAGAATATAGTTCTCCAAGTTAGAAAGTCGTGAGCTATTTTGATCTTGCACAAGTGATACATTATGAAAGGAAACTGATTATTAATAAAAACATGAACCGTACTGGCCTTAGCCAACTAGCCTTTACAATAAACTATTCTTCTTTCACTACATTCACTTAGGCCATAATTATTGTCATTTGGCCAATGACGAACTTTCAGTGATGACGTAATTTCAGTGATTGTGTAATTTCACCAAGATGACGTTTTGGGGTGTCCCGTTAAGAAGCCTCTATTTGCAGTGACACTACCTTGAGTTTCTAGTTGTTATCGGCTATTTTTATCATTTGCAATTTCACTAACAGTTACTTTCCACAAGTTTTTTGTTCAATGTAAAATGTTCATCAGAAACAATTTTTTGCATTTATCGGGTTAAGGCATAGGGTTAGGAGTATGTTTGGGCTTTTTGTTTGACTAAACATCACTTGATGCAAATAAAGCAAATATGGTTTGAGCACTGCGGATAGTCGCATGCGAGTGTACCTCGATGTGTGATATTGATAATAATGTTATGTGAAGATAAATAACTGACGTCAGGTTACTTGACAACGGTGTATTCTTACACCTTTTTCTCACGTGCGTTTACACTAAGCCTATGGGTTAATATACGCAAATGATATGTCAAGATATGATTTTATATCCCACGCTTGGGCAGGCTTCTTTGGCTCTCTTGGAGATCATTATATAGTGTTTTAACCTAAGACTTGGATTATGTTTGTAGTACAGATAATTCATTAGATTCGCTCGAGTACGGTGCGCTACATGAATATGTGAACGAAATTAGTAGGAATTCATAAGATCCATGCAGACAGTGGTATTTCAAAAAGTTGTTTGCCTCACAGACGTAAGAGTACGACAGCAGTTGGATATGTGGAGAGGGACCTTTATCTTTCCATCCCCAGTTACGCTATTATATTTTCGAGGGGTGCCTGCCAGAACGGTCTATCTCAAAAGGAATAAAGAACACAGATAGGCAGTTCTGGCCCTCGTTTTGTTCGTATTTTGTTATCGTATTTCGTCCCTCCTCTACATTGTACCTGTTTCTCCTCCTCCAGTCCCACCACATATCACCTAACCCCCCTCCACTACACCACTTACCCTGCTCGCCCACATTTTCCATAGTTCTCTGTGGTCTGAGGTGTGTGTGTGTGTGTGTGTGTGTGTGTGTGTGTGTGTGCGCGCGTGTGCGTGTGCGTGTGCGTGCGTGTGTGTGTGTGTGTGTGTGTGTCTCTCTCTCTCTCTCTCTGTGCCTTCTTCTTTCTCCCTCTCTCTCTCTGTGCCTTCTCTCTCTCTCTCTCTCTCTCTCTCTCTCTCTCTCTCTCTCTCTCTCTCTCTGTGCCTTCTCTCTCTCCCCCCTCTCTCTCTCTCTGCCTCTCTCTGTCTCTATCTACCTGCCTGTCTGTCTGTCTCTTTCTCTCTGTCTATTTCTCTGTGTGTGTGTCTCTTTCTCTGTCTGCCTGTCTGTCTGTCTGTCTGTCTGTCTGTCTCTCTTTCTCTCTCTCTCTCTCTCTGTCTCTCTCTCTGTCTCTCTCTCTCTCTCTCTCTCTCTCTCTCTCTCTCTCTCTCTCTCTCTCTCTCTCTCTCTCTCTCTCTCTCTCTCTCTCTCTCTCTCTCTCTCTCTCTCTCTCTCTCTCTCTCTCTTCTCAACCTCCATTTTTCTGGGCAAACTCTTGAGGCCCGTGGTGCCCGGAGCTCTGTTCTGCTAACGATGTTTGTCCTGCTCTGGACAACCCTTGCCAGCAGGATCACTCTTTCTTTTTCGTCTGATTATAAAACAAAGATAGAAAAGACACAAGGTGATGAAAGGAAAAGGAAAGGCGATGACAGTGTTGAAAGATGGGCTAAATGAGAGACAGACAGATATAGAGATATATCAAAAACATCTTGTTTTTTGGTTTTTTAGAGAACATAGATCAAACACCAACTTAATTTAACTGATTTTTATTTTGAATGTTCGCATCCAAAGACATAGGGACAAAAATGTTTTAAACAATTATATTATTATATACTAGAGAGAGAGAGAGAGAGAGAGAGAGAGACCGATAGGAGAGAGAGAGAGAGAGAGAGAGAGAGAGAGAGAGAGAGAGAGAGAGAGAGAGAGAGAGAGAGAGAGAGAGAGAGAGAGAGAGAGAGAGAGAGAGAGAGAGAGAGAGAGAGAGAGAGAGAGAGAGAGAGAGAGAGAGAGAGAGAGCAATGATTAATCAACGATAGTTTTAATTTCTATAGGCCACCAGAAAGGCCAAAGTCATATAACATAAACATATATATTTGATAATGTTTTAGAACCCAAAACCAAATTCTTTTAAGAGTGGTAAGTAGGTCAACATACTAATACTGGTACTGACAGATGTCAGAAGACACAATAAGCAACAATGTCAATAACAATGGACATGGTTTGTTGTTGTCGTACCCTGGCTTAAAGACTTCAGGGATCATCCCAACAGCCGAAGCACTTGAACACTATGGTACAAATGCACCAGCTAGGGATGAGAACATTACGTGTGTGACCGGTTTTTTATTACCCCGCCACGTGACAGCCACAGTCCGACTTTGGAGGAACACTGGACATAATGCATCAATTTATCCTGCTAACTGATATCTTGCCTTTTTCGGAGGGCATAAAATAGATACAGGGACATTTTTACGTAACCTCTCAACGGAACCAATTATTTTGTGAGGCATCATGCATCATGCATCATGCATCATGGTATCATACTCGTGAACTTCTACTGTCTAAATGAATCTGATGAAAGCCTACTACTTATGTTCGCAATATTTGTGTCCCCGTACACGAATCTGATGAATATCTGTATTTTTGTATCCTACATTTGATTTGATTGGTGAAATGGGGTCTATTGGAGCTATCATGTGAGCGAAAATAGTATAATTATTTTTAGACGAGAGTATTAATTTTCACGTGGCCAAAGCCATGAGGACGTACAACTATCCTCATACTACTCTTACTACTTCACGACCCTGATTCATACTAAACTCATTGTACGACTAGTACACATTTTAGAAACGAACGTTTACGTTTCATTTTGGCAAGGAGGGTACTCTTTACGTTACCAATGAATTATGTCAGCATACATGTTCAGACAATACATTTTCTTCGTGATCACATTTCCCGCCAATCCGGTCTCCTTTCACCAAGACTGACAGATCCGTCCCAGACAATCAGTGGGGGGGAGGTGGGGGGGTGGGGGGTGGAAGGGGAAAGATAATTCCTATTGTGGTATGTATGGCGGTTCTTCCGTTTTATCTCGTCGTCCTATGAGAATTAAACAGAAAACGTTATTTCTAAGGACGTCGTGTTGCCAAACTCTCTCTCTCTCTCTCTCTCTCTCTCTCTCTCTCTCTCTCTCTCTCTCTCTCTCTCTCTCTCTCTCTCTCTCTCTCTCTCTCTCTCTCTCTCTCTCTCTCTCTCTCTCTCTCTCTCTCTCTCTCTCTCTCTCTCTCTCTCTCTCTCTCTCTCTCTCTCTCTCTCTCTCTCTCTCTCTCTCTCTCTCTCTCTCTCTCTCTCTCTCTCTCTCTCTCTCTCTCTCTCTCTCTCTCTCTCTCTCTCTCTCTCTCTCTCTCTCTCTCTCTCTCTCTCTCTCTCTCTCTCTCTCTCTCTCTCTCTCTCTCTCTCTCTCTCTCTCTCTCTCTCTCTCTCTCTCTCTCTCTTGTTCGAAATGTTATGAAGCTTTGGAGAAGCCATGCAGTGTTCTTGTTTTCTGCAGAATGTGCTGATACACGACTGGAGACAAGACCATAGAGGTGTGAGGGATTGAATGAGGGATGGAATGCCAAAGAAACCCAGTAAACCGGTTTGAAAGAAAGGCAGGAAGCAACGTGTCCATAGATACGAACGACTCCAACTGGAATGTCCAAACTAAAGGCTTGTGCTATATTATTTGAATAAATGCCTTTTACTTTTGGATTTTATGGGATGTAGTGTTCTGGAATGATTTTCCCTGCTTTTCAGCTTGGATAATTTATCTGAGGGAACGGGCTCATCCTCAATAAAGACTTCCTTTCTCGTTTTCATTCGCATTACTATATGTATTATTTGAGCTTACAAGATTTCTTTTACCACGTAAAATACACTTGCTTGCTTTTAGTAATGTCATTTTTGAAGGGGAATTTCATCTATACTTTCTGGTAGCATTTTCTTCGTGAGCAATACTGTAAGTCCTACCGTCGTAATTTCGCTGAATTAAGATCACCAACACATCATCATCATCATATAGTAATAAGCCAAGTGTCCGTGTGCGTGTGTGTGTGTGTGTGTGAAACACAAAACGGGCCTTATAACTCCGCCGTTTTTCGACCGAATCGCTTCAAATTTGCTGTGAGCCCTAGCTGGGCGATGGCAACGGCAACCGAGGCGGCCGTATCATTTGCGCGGTTTCGCAAATGCGCGAAACGCGCATCCGCCGGCCTCTCGGCGCCCGTATCTCCAGTGTTTCTGGGCCAATTGCCTTTGAATTTGGCAGGTAGATGACCGGGGATGGTGACTATCGATGTGCCAAACCGGAAGTGAATCGATTACTTAGGCGCATAGCAGCAGCATGATGCAAAACGGGCCTTATAACTCCGCCTGTTTTCGACCGTATTGCGTCAAATTTGCTGTCAGGCTGGCTGTCGCCGGGGCAAAGCATGGCAGGAAATATGAACAGCATCCGTTCATAAACGCGCGCGATATGCACCAATTTACAAATATGCTGTTATTAAACGTGTGTGTGTGTGTGGGGGGGGGGGGGGGGGGGGGGATTGCTGTGTGCATCGAGACCTTGGTTCACACGTGCTGGGGTGGCGAGAAGGTCAGCGGAGCTGGTTATGGGTGGGGGTAGGGGGGTGGTGGGGGGGGGAGTGATGGTGGGGGGGGGGGCAGGGCAGTGGAGATTACAACGGGATGACTCTACACTTATCTGTATTATTCAAAAAATAGGGACTTTACTGGTTTAGCACTGCCTCTGGGCATTGCCTCCAGTATTGTTCCCACAATCTTTGTATTTACAAATGCCCCACATGCCGAAAGGCCCAACTAAGTTGGCTTTCAGTTCGTATTTCTGTTTTTGTCCTTTGCCAATCTACGATCGCAAAGGAGTAAGTTTTCGTTCAGGTTTGTGTCCTTTTTTTGTTTGTTTGTTGTTCTTTTCAGTCTGTCCTAACAATCTCCCAAACCGCTTGACCGAATCACTTCAAAGTTTGTGTGGTGATGTGTCCCTATGAGAGGAAGGCATCCGTACAAAGCTTTTCGCCGATCTGACCTTGACCTTGGCGTATGGTCTTGAAAACCGAAAATCGTTAAGGGGCCATAACTTCCACACCGCAGGTCCTGGAGTCATGAAACATGGCATGGAGGTACTTTCGATTATGGCCGTTCTGATGATGGTGTACCGATGAAGGTCAACGTCAAGGTCAGGGAGATCGGTATGCCTTGAAAGTGGTATGGGTCTAATAATTGGGGTTTTCTGCCCCACGCATATCTTCCAAACCGCTTCACCGAATCGTTTCCAATTTTGTGTGGTGGCGTGTCACCATAAGAGGAAGGCATCTGCGCATAAAGTATCACCATCATGACCTTCACCTTGGTGTATGACCTTGACAACCGAAAATCTTTAAGGGGCTATAACGTCCACACCGTTGGTTTTAGGGACTTCAAACTTGGCATGTACGTACTTTGGCATATGTTTGTTCTCATGATTGCATACTGATCAAGGTCATGGAGATCGGTAGGCCTTGAAAGTGGTAGGGGTCTAAAAATTGGATTTTCAGCCACAAAAGTAAAAATATAATATTTAGCGGACCCGGTGAAACCGGTACTCAGCATTACCACTACTTGGCGTTACCTGTACTAGGCGTTACCGGTACGGGGCGTTGCGCTAGTTCTTATTAATTCCCTTTACTCCCTCCTGTTTTTATGGTTTATTTTTCTGATCTACCTGCTACACACCCTGTGGTCTTTTCCCCCTCTGCCACCTAAGCCTTTAATTTATTTTTCTTAGGTTTTTTTCTTTTTCGTTTTTTGTTTAAAGTTTGCGGTGTGTGTGTGTGTGTGTGTGTGTGTGTGTGTGTGTGTGTGCGTGCGTGCGCGCGCGCGCGCGTGTGCGTGCGTGCGTACGTGCGTGCGCGCGCGCGCGTATTTCGTATTTGGTATATTCGAGTCACAGAGACTTATCTCTGTGAAATTCGGGCTGCTCTCCCCCAGAGAGCGCGTCGCCGCAAGCGCAGCGCCTACCCAATTTTGTGTGTGTGTATGTGAAATTTGTTTTTATCGCTCATGAGCATGCGTGTAATTTTACGTATGTTAATATATATTTATGTACTCTGCGATTCATTGAAACTGAGAGAAAAAAATAATGGGTAGGGCTATGTGTTTGTTTTTAAAAATTATAAACACGCATGTTTTTTTGTTATCCAAATACAAAATGCTTATTTCTTGAAGACCATCTTAAGTTATGAAGTCAGGATATAAGACACTCCCGATCAATCCCCTTGACTCTTCTCTAGTCGGCCATTTTGAAAGTAAACTTATAATGAAGCAATGAAGGAAGGAGCAAGAATTCATCAAACTAGTAGGAGGTGTGGTGTGGAGTGGAGGGACGGCTAGAAAACAGTGATCTTAGACACAAAAAAGCATGTATGTATGTGTATGATTATGATGTATGTGTATGATTATGATGTATGTGTATGATTATGATGTATGTGTATGATTATGATGTATGTGTATGATTATGATGTATGTGTATGATTATGATGTATGTGTATGATTATGATGTATGTGTATGATTATGATGTATGTGTATGATTATGATGTATGTGTATGATGGGCAAGGGGTATATGGGTCTGAGTACATGTATGATGATAGGTCCTCAGAAAACTTGAAGAAGAAACATGTTCGTCAAAAACAAAAACAAGCACCCCCCAAAAAGAAGTGATCTCTAGGTGTGTGAGTGAAGAGAGTGTGTTGTGGGCATGTGTGCATGTACGTGCGCGCGTGTGTCTGTGTAAGTGCCGTTTACTTGCGTATGAAGTAGGGTCTTGACCCTTTGTAAACTGAAACTGGCGGTGAAAACACCCCTTAAAACTGTAAACAGGGGGTAACTGTAAAAGACAGGAAAATCAGAAGCCCTTCTTCTTTTTCTTCTGTGTTCCCAGGCCATATGACCATAAAGGGTAAGGTACATATGTGTCCGGTTTTCAGTTTTCACTGGTCTCCCCGCTGCGTACAGCCGACACATTCCGAATTCGGGGGAGCTAAAAGGAGAAAATTTAGTTGGAAGATTTAGGGTTATCAGGGCTTCTGATTCCCCGTGGGGATACCAGGGGGTCATCAGAAGCCCTGATAACGATTATATGTGTTCGTTCTCCTAGGCAAAGAAAGAAAGACGCAAGCAAAGAAGCAAACAAATAATCAAAACAAAAACAAATTTGGCGTAGATGCAAAAAACACAAATCCTATTATGTTTGTTTTTACTTCTTATTTAAGAGATACGCTGCGGGGTGTTGGTATGCTGCGTTCTTTCCATTTCGTTTATTGGTTTGATTTTCACTCAGAGTTTTGCATTTTATTTGCCTTTACCACACAATATATTTCTGGTAATTATTACACTTTTCCTTTTGGTGTCATAAATGTTTTTGGTTTGTTTGTTTGTTAATGACTGACAGAAGAGTGCATTACGCAGAGTTCTACCAAAGTGTGTTATGTTTGTTTGTTAATGACTGACAGAAGAGTGCATTACGCAGAGTTCTACCAAAGTGTGTTCTGTTTGTTTGTTAATGACTGACAGAAGAGTGCATTACGCAGAGTTCTACCAAAGTGTGTTCTGTTTGTTTGTTAATGACTGACAGAAGAGTGCATTACGCAGAGTTCTACCAAAGTGTGTTCTGTTTGTTTGTTAATGACTGACAGAAGAGTGCATTACGCAGAGTTCTACCAAAGTGTGTTCTGTTTGTTTGCTTTTGTCTGATTTTCTCACACATAATTATACAGACTGGATGAGAAAGACTACGTATCAAGCAGGACACACTCTCTGAATCTTTTAATAAATGTCTCGTTGACCTAGACGAAAGTGTGCTAAGTGTGTGCCTTAAGCGAAATTATGTTTTCAAGTTACCGAAAAACAAAGAACAAAAAAGTTGGAAGTTAGCATTATGTTTTTTACTGTTTCTTTTCTGTCATTCTACCAGCACAGCCTTACTGGTGTGACATCGTTAGCGCTGCCCCCACCCCTCCTCTGTTTCTCTTTCAGTAATATAGCTTCCATCCCTACTTTTGCTTTAACTTTCCTCCCTTCTTCCCATCTTGGGACAAACAAATGGGAAAATTCTGTCTCTCTTAGGGAATTCTCTCTCTCTTTGCTTGTCCATTCCCGGATGTTGTCTTCCCACGTCTTTCTTTTCGGTGTTCTCCTTCTGTTGCTCAGTCCCTTTAGCATAGTGCTGTTTGTTAAGCACTGTGCACATTTACGCGCGAATTCCATACGGAAACACATCCGCAATCCGCTATTAAATCTGGAAGTAAGAAATGCGAAGGAGTGTGCACGGATTGTGGATGAGATACGCGCATGGGTTTTTGCGTATATGTTTCGTATATTTCGCGTATCCAAGCTTATTAACATGTAAGGGTATAGTGCTCAAAATTTGCTATGGATATTACCTTAAACATACAAAATTATCAAACATAAGCATAAAGCCATTCATTTATTTCCCTTGTTTAGTTTAACAATTAACATTTCATTTTCACATTTCAATTAAAAAAAACGAGGTCCGAGAATAATTTGATCGGCTTACCTCAAGGAATGTTTGTAATACCCCATAAAAATGCATAAAACAACCGATTAGAGCGAACGTTTCATTTTCATATTTTCATGGGTAAGCATGTGCGAGACCCCCTCACTGCAATTCCAGCTTAGAAACGCCATTTTGTGTTCTAGAGGAGCGTTTGATCCAGGGTGTTCCACTCCTCTAACGAGCACTGTTCTGAGTCCTGTAAATTTCCGAGCGGATGTGAACGACTGCTAACGGCTGCCTGGAGCATGCCTCAACATTATTCTATCAGACTGAGGTCTCAGGATCGGACAACCTACCTCATATGGACGATGACCTCTTGCTGCATGTACACGTAAACAACCCTTGCTCGATGAAAAGGTGCATTATCATCCATGAAGATGACATAATCTTGGGGCGTACCAGCAGAAAGTTTGACTTGGACATCGATGAACTCATGCATGTAGCGAACAGCTATCAGGGATTCCTTTTGTTGATTTTGTGACACTGTTTGCAGGCCCAAACCGTCAAAGACCCACCCCAAGATTTGCCACACACTCCGACTCATGTTTCCTGTTAATGCTTTCATGAGAACTTCCACATCCTGGCAAGACCATCCGTGAAATAAAGTCAGATCCTGAACTCGTTGGTGAAGAGAATTCATGTCCAGTCTCATAGCGTCCAAATGACGTGGTTCTGTGCTCTCAAAAGACAGCGATCTCATGAGCTGGAATGACCAGTATGCCCAAACATGCCCAGGGGGAGTGAAGGCAGCATCCTGGAGTCCATTTCTCACAGTTGGGGTGGAAATGTTCCGCACTGAGGCATTCAGCAAATCAAAATTCTGCGAGATAGCGATTTTGGCAGACCTGAAAAAACAGAAAACGGCCATTTTTATTGCCAGTCACCCAAGTTCTGCTACCTTCACGCATATCAGCAGTACCAACCTCATGGCAGTGAATTCAAGATTTGGAAGCGACGCATTGTAATATTCCAAACACTAATGACACAATGAGTCGGTGTACAACTGTTCTTCAGCATGCCAATACAGAAAGACAACTCTTTGCGTGTCAAATGACGTCATGATCTCACTTTGGGCATGACACTTTGTGTCTCTTGTACGACGTTTGCGATGTGAGCAAGAAATGTCGTTGATTCTGACAATTTTTACTCACTTTTATGTTTTCACTCAGCGAAATATATATTTGGAAGCAAGCAACCTGCTATCAAAGGAACAAGGTGGTCTTAGGCAAAATTCAATTACAGATCATATTTTTATTCTAAAAAAAAATTGCGGATGATGCCATCGGAGAAAGAAATGGTAGACTATGTTGTTGTTTCGTAAACTTTTAAAAAGCATTTGATAACGTGTGACGTGATACTCTTTTAAAAATAAAAGATGTATAACATTGGAATCCGGGGAAAATGTTTTGATATAATTAAAGACAGGCACACTAATGCTTCAATATCAATCAATACTCAGAACGGATTGTCTGGGGAAATACTTATTAAGAAAGGAGTACATCAAGGTAATTACGCTTAGCCCTACACTATTCAATATATTTGTAAATGACATTCTTGAGAAAACAAATTATAATGATTCCCCTAAAATAACCAGTACATCAGATGGAAAGATATCCTGCTTGGTGTACGCAGACAATTGTTATATTGTTGTAAAAAACAGGTTAGAAAGGGACTTCAAAGACAATTAAATAATATATATGAGTATAGTTGTAATTGGGGGCTACATATTAATACAGAAAAAACAAAGGTAGTCGTATTTTTCTGTTCAGAACCGATGGCACCAATGGCATTTAAGTGTGGAGAGAATATCATCAAAACTACAGACAGCTATAAATATTTAGGTATAATCTTTCAAAAATATGGTAGTTTCAGCCAAGCTCCAGAATATCTTAGCAAACAAGGAAATAAAGCTGCACATAATCTACAAAGATATCTTATAAACGAACATATTGATGCTAGGATTATTAATGAACTATTTGATTCCTTGGTTTCACGAATATTACTCTATGGTTAATAAATTTGGCTACCATATAATACAAGAAACAATTGTGACCAGCCGCCGTGGTGTAGTGGTAAGCGTCGCGGACTACTGGCTGGGAGGTCTTGGGTTCGAGTCCCATCAGAGGCGAGGGCTGTTTCGGTCCTGGACCGACTCCTACTGTTTCAGTCCTATATATCTCTGTCTCTGTTTGTGTGTCTCTCTCTTCTCTCTTTCTCTGTCTGTCCCTCTGTCTGGCTCTCTGTGTCTCCGTCTCTGTCTTTCTCTGTCTGTCTGTCTGTATGTCTGTCTCTTTCTCTCTCTCGTTCTCTTTCTCTCTCTATCATTATAAGTGTGGGTGTGAGTGTGATTTGTTAATAGTGTGGCCTGGGCGTCTTTAAGTGTCCATCAGTGTGAGTGTTTCAAGTTGGTTGCGAAAGTGTACTGTAGATTATGTCATTCATTATTTGGGCGTGATTGAGAAATTGACTGAGGGATCAGGGAAGGGGGGTGTTGGTCAATGTTTAATGTATACTTTTTGTTCATTGTGTTTACTATTCATTTGAGTGATTTCTGTAAAGCGCTTAGAGCTTAAAGATTAGGCGCTATAAAAGTTGTCTTAATAATAATAATAATAATAATACCCAGAGTGAGTGGCTATGGGCTCAATGGGAAGACTGAAACCACACAGTCGAGTTTCATCCGCTTAACGGATGCAATTCTGAGAGTGTTGCTCTAATTGTGAGACCAACACTGCAGGTGTCTGTAGTTCTCGGGCCTGGTTAACGCCGGAATATCATTATGAAAGGAAGCGTAGAATACAGCCCTGCCATGCAGTCTCAGACCAATACGGAACTCCATAGCATCATCATCATCGTTATCATCGGCCTCATTTTCCATCAATCATAAAATTAAAAAAACAAAGTCTAAAATTCTGTGGCTTTGCATGCCCTGCTCTCATGGTGACCTCAGTTTCGGTTTCCAATCCAGTCTATGCCTTGGTGCGTTCGGGTCAAAGTCATGGGGATCAGTGTGTTCTGGGGAGCTGTCGGTGGACGGTCATGGTGGCGCCCTCGGAGGAGGACCTCACGCACGCTGGCTACGCGACTAAGAGAATAGTGTCGTCAGTAGGGGGCTTAGTAGGTGGTGTCCTGAACAGGCTCCACTGAACTCCACCGAAGTGACTCAGCAGAAGTGCAGTGTCTCCTCGGTTGGTTGCCTCCTGACGGCCTAACGTAGATTCGCTCCCCTTGGACTGCTGGTCTCGGATTCTGCGACTTGAACAAACCGGGGTGTAGCTGCGAATTGGGATTCGGAACGAGCGGCGTGGGAGCAACGCCAGATGGAACAGCAAAAAAACACCAAAAAACAAAAAACAAACAAACAATTGTGATTCATTTGAATACTTTGAAAAATGCTTGAGGAACACATTTCCACATGAAAATGTACATCCAAACTTTTGTAGATATATATTAGATGTACACAAGAAAGGTATGCGCCTTCCAGTCTTAGCAGAATTAAGTAGATTTCCCCTTAATTTAAAGGCATTTGTTAATGTTGTAGGCTTTTGGATACATGTACATGAATCTAAGGAAAATTCATATTTGAGACAGGCATACGATAATATGTTGCAACAAGATAGCTCACAAAAAACATAGAAGCTCATTGAAACAATAATGTTTGAAATTGGCTTTGGGCACTTTTGGAATAATCAATTCACATTCAATGCTAAACAATTACAACATGCAATATTACGAAAAATGCAATATTGTTACATATAATTTTGGACATTTAAAAAGGGGGAAGCATCACGTCTCATGTTTTATAATGATGTTACTCACGAATATCGAACAGAACCGTACCTTTTTAGTAATATTTTGGATAAACGACGCAATGATATTGTAAGAGAAAACAGACTTTGCCAAGCAATGTCATGACATGGAAGATGAGTTACACCTTCTGAATACCTGCGTTTTAAGATTCAAATGTTCTGTCACATGATGATGAACTACAGCCATTTGTGGCAAACAAAAGTCAGTATTTGCTTTAACCCAAAGCATCAATAATATTTTGTGTTGTCTGTAATCTTAACTTGTGCCTTATAAGTCTTTGATTGGGTTTCATGGCAATAAACGAATGTTCAATGTTCAGTGTTCACACACATGACGTAAAGTGGTATGTATGCATTATGTTGTAAATGGAAAGGCCCCGAAAAAGATAACAGACACTTTTAAAACCACGCGCGCACACGCACATACGCACGCATACACACACACACACACACACACGCACACACACGTACGCGCACACACACGCACGCACGCACACACACACACACACACACACACACACACACACGCACGCACGCACACGCACACGCACACGCACACGCACACGCACACACACTGCTCTAATACAGCTTATTGACAGCCTTCTTTGCAATGTAAATGACAATATATTGAATGGTATTCTCTTCATAGATTTTCAAAAAGCTTTCGATGTTATATACCCCATTCTCTATTACTGCAGAAACTCGAACTTTACAAGTTAACTCCAGACTTTAGTAGTCTTATATCATCTTTTTATGTGATCGAAAACAGTCAGTGGTTCTAAACAACATAATAGCCCTCTCTTGTTCTCTATTACTGCAGAAACTCGAACTTTACAAGTTAACTCCAGACTTTATTTGTCTTATATCATCTTTTTATGTGATCGAAAACAGTCAGTGGTTCTAAACAACATAATAGCCGTCTCTTGTTCTCTATTACTGCAGAAACTCGAACTTTACAAGCTAACTCCAGACTTTATTAGTCTTATATCATCTTTTTATGTGATCGAAAACAGTCAGTGGTTCTAAACAACATAATGGCCCTCTCTTGTTCTCTATTTATGTCAACGATTTACCCTGTTCTATTCCAAGTAAATGTGAAATGTTTGCAGACGACACGTCCTTTCATTCAAGTGATGCTGATGCCAATAGATTAGGAAGTAAACTTCAAAGTAGTATAACTAATATTGTCACTTGGACTGAATTAAACCACATGTCTTTAAATGAAAACAAAGCAAAATGTATGTGCATAACAACAAGACAAAAACGACAAAAAATGAAGACAAAATTCCCACCTTTATATCTACGAGGTAACAAAATAAAAGAAGTTGACTCTCATAAAATGTTAGGCATTATCGTTGATAAAGATCTTTCTTGGACTTTGAACATACCATGTCCTTAGGTAAACGTCTTTCCCAAAAAATATTCCAGTTAAATAAAATCAAGAACCTACTGGATACCCATTCTCGTAAACTCTTCTTGAATGCCCACATTCTATCATTAATCGATTATGCGTCAACATTGTGGGATAGCTGTAGTGATACCAATATGAAAATATCGTATATTCATCGTATGTATAAAAAAGCAGTGAAATTAATTTTACTAAAATCAAATTCTTTATCAAATGATGAGTACAAAGAATTGAACATAATTATTGTCACTTCACAACAGACTTTTCTTTAGCAAAGCGGTATGTATGCATTATGTTGTAAATGGAAAGGCCCCGA
The DNA here is from genome assembly GCA_017654935.2 of Phymorhynchus buccinoides. Classification (NCBI taxonomy): domain Eukaryota; kingdom Metazoa; phylum Mollusca; class Gastropoda; order Neogastropoda; family Raphitomidae; genus Phymorhynchus; species Phymorhynchus buccinoides. Next base: position 24,692,903 of record CM065705.1, on the reverse strand, counting down.
AAAAGATAACAGACACTTTTAAAACTAACCAACATAGACATAACCATTTATTATCAATCCCTCGACCGAAAAACAATATTTGCAAATCTAGTTTTCTTTACTCGGGTGGAAACTTATGGAATCAATTACCAAAATATTTAAAATGCATAAAAAACAAGAATCAGTTTAAGAAAAACTCAAAACTCACCTCATGAATAGTAACGTTTTGTAAGAATCCAATGACAAAAGTTTACTGTATATTTTATTGATTCCATATATGGTTGTTTTTTCTCTACCAATGATTTTTTTAAATAAAAATAATGTAAGTCGTTGCAGCTATCCACTTTGTTAATCTGTTGCCTGCTTATATTTCCTTCATAATGCTAAGAGACCCAAAGTGGAATTTCATGTCTTCTACTGATTTGATTTTTTATAATGTTTCATAAACATTGCCCTGTTCTATTTTTTATGCTATTGTATATATGTATATGAATTAGGATGTATATGTGCGTGTGTGCGTGAAAGAGAGGGAGAGAGAGAGAGAGGGGGGGGGGGTGTACATATTGTGTGAGTGCGGGCATATTTGCAAGCATATAGTGTGTTTACGCTTTGGTTGTTTTTTTGTGTGGGTTTTTTAATTTTTGCATGCTCATTTTTCGTCATTTAATTATTTATTTGTGTTATAGATGGCTTGATGTAAAAACGCAAACATTATTGCTTATTCAATGTACCATCTGAAAATAAAGTTTTGACTTTGACTTTGACTTTGACACACAAGTGAGTAGGTGTGTAATCTTAAAACACTGCATCTTTGTACGTGTAATCTCTGCATCTCCGTGTCTGCCAAAGCAGTCTCCTTTCACTCCGCCCTTCTTGTCGTCCCAGACCATCACAGGGAAGCAAAGACAACTCTCTTCCGGTGTAGATGGCGGTCCTAATTTGGCGCCATCTTACGGGGCCCTAACAGGGTTAAGGGGGCTTAATTGTAAGGGGAATTATGCTGTCATGGTTATTTGCCTCGCGTTTGGAGTGCACTGAATCTCTTGTCTTTCTTGGTTCAAGTAAATCAAGCAAGTAGTTATCTTTGAGAATTGATGTAGAACCGGACGAGCAGTCAGGCATCAATCAATCAAACCATCAGCAATGCTGTATTGCTATTAGCAATAGTCCTCTGGGCAGTTGTGGAGCAGTCAGGCATCAATCAATCAAACCATCAGCAATGCTGTATTGCTATTAGCAATAGTCCTCTGGGCAGTTGTGGAGCAGTCACAATCCGTGGCACAAAAGAAAAAGAATAATAAACCATTTAATAAACAAATATAACAATTATAATATAAACACATTTCTTGTCCTGAGTTATAAGGCCCACACACTCGCACTCACGCACCCGTCCAGAAACCACCCTCCCAACTACAAACCCACATACATATGCACTCTCTCTCTCTCTCTCTCTCTCTCTCTCTCTCTCTCTCTCTCTCTCTCTCTCTCTCTCTCTCTCTCTCTCTCTCTCTCTCTCTCTCTCTCTCTCTCTCTCTCTCTCTCTCTCTCTCTCTCTCTCTCTCTCTCTCTCTCTCTCTCTCTCTCTCTCTCTCTCTCTCTCTCTCTCTCTCTCTCTCTCTCTCTCTCTCTCTCTTCGATTAGAAGATTATTTAAGAAATGGAACAGTCACACGGATAACATTCTTTTGGGGGGTCAAATATAGAGATAACAAACAAAAATTTGTTTGTCAATTCTCTAATTAGAATACATTGACACATCATATTTCATTAGTGTATGTCAAACTTGAAATTATATTGCGCATAAAAATCTACGAACAAAGAAATAATATATACAAAATGTATTGTCAAACAGAACGATTACGATGAAAGCTACCTTTGAGAGGTAAACTAGACACCAGACCGTCACACGCCTAACAAAAGTTTTCTAAGCAATGCCCGCTTTCTAAAAAGCAAATATCTAAATATTTTGCGGGATATGACATTGTAGACACATATTTTTTTGCGCTTTGCCATGAATCTCATTCTCTTTTATATATGGTGTTTCAAAACTTCATAATGAAATAAAAACTAAGACGATAAATAAAAGAGAGTGAAAATTGAACACAGTGCATCATCAACCCGGATTGACAAAGACAGACTAAAGAAAGACGGGACTGAAGGTACCAATGGTACCAACCGGATCATAGAATGATTGTGCATAAGGATAGCAGCATGTTGGGAAGTGTATCAAAGGAGAAGCACATTGCATCTAGTCTCGCGTTTTAAAGATAGTAAAGAAGGAACGTGATTTCTGCTTGTTGAACACAAGTCCAAAAGAATACCACAAATAGAAATGGGAATATCATGTTAAAAGCATTTAGTGTTAGAATATACACCTGAAATACGCCTGAAATATTGTAATGCCCCGAAGAAAAGAAAGGCGGACCCACACACAAACAGATTCAACTGACAAGACACAATAACAACCGTAAAATAACACAATTTGATAAATAACAGTATAAATTCGGTAGTTGCAGACACACACACACACACACACATACTAAAATAACTGGGACAAAGTAGAATGGGAACCGCAGAAAGAAGGACGAGGAGAGAGAGAGAGAGAGAGAGAGAGAGAGAGAGAGAGAGAGAGAGAGAGAGAGAGAGAGAGAGAGAGAGAGAGAGAGAGAGAGAGAGAGAGAGAGAGAGATGAGAGAGAGAGAGAGAGAGAGAGAGAGAGAGAGAGAGAGAGAGAGAGAGAGAGAGAGAGAGAGAGAGAGAGAGAGAGAGAGAGAACAATGAACAATGATTTAATGAACTGAACGATATCAAATGAGAAAAAAAATCAAACTAAATTCAATAAGCAAAAAATAGTGCGTAATCTGTCAAGCAATATCCAAATTTTTGTAAGCATTACCAAAAAGCCTATTCAGGCTTTTTAACATTACTCACTGAGAGAGAGAGAGAGAGAGAGAGAGAGAGAGAGAGAGAGAGAGAGAGAGAGAGAGAGAGAGAGAGAGAGAGAGAGAGAGAGAGAGAGAGAGAGAGAGAGAGAGAGAGAGAGAGAGAGAGAGAGAGAGAGAGAGAGAGAGAGAGAGAGAGAGAGAGAGAGAGAGAAGAGAGAGAGAGAGAGAGAGAGAGAGAATGAAATATGATCTGGCGGCTGTTGGGTTAATGGAAACTTGCTGTGCGTGGTGATCACTAACACGACTATAATGGCGAAACGCTGGACATGCTTCATTGTGCACGAGACGGGCTACAGCAGGGGCTGGGGAATCGGGGAGGAGGAGGTGGTCAAATGAAAATGGCTTTGGTGAAATAAAAGGGTGGAAGTATTTGGGGGTGATGAAGAGAGAGAGGGGGGGGGGGGGCACACAGAGAGAGAAAGCGGACGTCTGTTAGAGAGGCCGAAAAAGAAAACTAAGGACAGATAGAGAGAAGAGAGAGAGAGAGAGAGAGAGAGAGAGAGAGAGAGAGAGAGAGAGAGAGAGAGAGAGAGAGAGAGAGAAAGAAAGAAAGAGTGAGAGAGAGAGAGAGAGAGAGAGAGAAACTTGAAACTTGAAACTTGAAATACTTTAATGTCTTTAGGCCATGGGCACATAAACATTGGGGAAAATAGGGGGGACATAAATAGCAATACAGAAAAAAGAAAAAGAAAAAGAAAAAAGAAAAAAAAAGAAAAAAAAGTATACATTGCACGTTCTTGGCAATTATTTTCAATATCTACATAGAATAGACAATTAACTGGTTCAACACAAACAAATAATACTTAACAATCAAAATCATTTCTTAATATAGAGTTGAAAATTGATGCTTAGCCTTCCAAAAATCGCTGTCTTTGTCTCATGGCGTGGAAAATATACTTGGAAACTAAACTAGAAAGTGTTTTACATCCTCCGTCAAGTAGTCTCTCCAGTGGAACATTTATTCCATTTGCAAAATATCTATTTCTAAGCTCTGAATACAAGGGGCAATGATACAAAAAGTGCAGTTAAATCCTCTAACATGTTTTTACACTTCGGACAATACGATTGTGTTACATCTATACCATATCTGTTCATATTTTTGTTAATTGGTAATACTCCACATCTAATCTGAGTTAAAGCCACACGGAAGCAAAAAATATCAATTTCATTTAAGTATGTACATAGTGTAAGATTGTTCTTAACCAAGCTGTATAGGCTGTATCTTTCTTTATCTCGGATTGCACCAGACCATTCTTGAAAGAACATGTCTATTAAACGCTGCTTAAATTCACTTATAAAAACATTAATATTTGCGACCCCTTGATTTAACCAGACTTGGTAGAAACCTGCATTTGAAAGCATTTCTCTCACATCAGTAGCCCAGCATCTTTTACCATCATTATCCATAATCAACAGTCTAAACCAATATTTAATGCATCGAATACGTGAATTTACAAACAGTGGGTATCTACCTAGCTCTCCATAAATCATTTTATTTGGCGTTTTCAATGGCAATCCTAGATATCTTTTGCAAGCTAATAAATGTACTTTTTCAATGTGGTCTAACCTCTTAAAACCCCAGATTTCAGAAGAATACAATAAGATAGACTGAACTTTAGCATCAAATATTCTGAAAAATATTTTAGGTGACATTTCTTTACATTTTCTGAACGCTTGACAAAGCCAGTATAACGCCTTCTTTTCTTTTGCTACCAAATGATTTGTACCCAGTCTTAAGCTCATCATGGTGGTAAAAGAGAATCCTAAGTAACAGTAAATATTAACAACATCTAATTTTTTACCTTCATAAAACCACCTTTCTCGCTGTCCCAAATACCCTCCCTTCCTGAACACCATTACTTTTGTCTTATCTTTGTTAACTGTCAATTTCAAATCATCACACGAAATTTTAAGCGATTTTAACTGGGATTGTAAACCGCCGGGGGTTGTTGATATCAAAACCACATCGTCTGCAAACAACAGTATGAATAGTTCAAGCAAAGTAGGTAACATTTGTACACCATGTACACCAGTACTGTTAATATGATTTGCTAACTGATTAATAAAAAGGGAAAACAAAGTAGGGCTCATGACACAACCTTGTCGCACACCTGTAGGACAACTAAAGAAATCTGAAAATTCACTGTTCACACGCACACAAGAAATCAGAGACTCATACATACTTTTTAAAGCACTGAACATTTTTCCTCTTATGCCTTCATTATATATTACTTCTAATAGTTTATCATGATTTATCGAGTCAAAAGCCTTTTTGAAGTCAATAAAGCAAACATACAGTTTCTGTCTTCTTTTATTAAAGCATTTTTGGACTAAAGCATAAATATTGAATATTTGGTCGACAGTGGAATAGTTTCTTCGAAATCCTGCCTGGTTTTCAACGATAGTATTATTTTTCTCTAACCAAGAGCTTAGCCTGTTGTTCAAAATAGATGTGTAACATTTACATGAAGCATTAATGAGTGAAATTCCTCTATAATTGTCTGGCTGGTCGTGGTCACCTTTCTTAAAGATTGGAATGACAATTGCTTTCGACCATTCTTGTGGGTATTCCCCGGAGTCAAAAACCTTGTTAAAAAGCTTGGTCAGAAATTTAATAACCCTTTCACCTCCTGCTTTTAACATTTCTGGAACAACGCCATCCAAACCCCCTGACTTTCCATTATTTAATTTCCTCATTGCATCCTTAACTTCTTTTTCTGTCATTTCCTTATTTAGATAGTGATCACTTGTATCATTTATATCATTATCAATATTATTTCCATTAATATTACCATCATCACCTTTTTGGAAAACTCCTTGAAAATGGTTAAACCAGTCATCTAAGTTTATTTTATCACTTGCATTCGTTTTCAAATTGCTGTTACCAAGCTTCTTTATTTATTTCCATAATTCTGCTGGCTTGTTCACATTTGCTGCAAGAGACTCTGCAGTATCTCTACGGAATTCACGTTTTTTTCTTTTAAGCAATTTCTTGTAAGCTTTTCTATGTCTAACAAATTCTTGCCTATCATCCTTGACACATTCCTTCTTTTGTTTTTTGCTTTTCCTAAAAACTTTTAACAGCCTTTTGCAGTTGGCTTTTGCATCCCTACATTCTTGGTCATACCATGGGTTTGTATTCTTGCCTGAAGATATATAACATTGTTTCACCATACAATCAGCGGCACTTTTTAAACAATCATTAAAAACCTCTAACGCATGATTAACATTATTGTCTAGTTCCATAGTGGCAGCTTCTAACACACTTGCTATGTTTCCACTATTAATGTTAGCTACAAACTCAGGTTCTTTCCCTTTATCCCAGACAACCTTCTTAGTAGGAATTGACTTACTATTTTCTGCTTCTCGACTAGGTGTCACATTAATATCAGAATGAACGCAAATTGACAATGTAATAGGTAAGTGGTCAGAGTCTACCATCTCAGAAACAAACAAAAATTTCCAACACAATTTGTACTGGAGCTCAATAGAAGCAATAAAATAGTCAACAACACTGGAACCTGCATCTGAAATGAACGTACAACTATCATCAAAACCAAACACATCAAGACCATTAATAATCAAGCAGTCAAAAATATTACAAAAGTCAATCAATTGCTCACCAAATAAATTCATTTCATCATCTTGTGAATGTCTCTTTACTATTTTGCTTATTTCATCAAAGTCTCTTCCATCATCAGATAAACTAAAGTCAATATTCTTGTCAGCAGTCCTAGAGTTCAAATCCCCACATATCAAGACATAAAAGTCATCAAAAAATTCACGGAGATCCAACATACACTTTTCCAATAATTCTAAACCAAACCCGTTTTGTTCGATTTTCCAAGAGGGCGAATCATATGGAGGAGTGTATGTGGCAATGAAAAAAACGTCTTTATCTGTGTTTAGAAGTTCACTTTGTAGTTTCAAAATTACTGTATTATTTATATCACAAGGCACTCTCTCAATGAAAGTCAAAAATGATTTTTTAACTAACACCATTACACCCCCTGCACATCTTCCCTGTTTCGACAGTTTTCTGGCTTTAGATGGGAACATATAAAAATCTACAAATGCACTCTCATCAATTTCACCATCAATAAAGGTTTCAGTTAGACACACAAAATCGTGTTTTCGAATGAAGTTAACAAATGCTTTATCTGTTAATTTTGACTGTAAACCGCACACATTATAATTAAGAAAGGTGATGCGTGACTGGGGTGTTTGCTTTTGATTTTGCTGAAACTGGGGAATGTCTGTAGCAGAGAGAGAGAGAGAGAGAGAGAGAGAGAGAGAGAGAGAGAGAGAGAGAGAGAGAGAGAGAGAGAGAGAGAGAGAGAGAGAGAGAGAGAGAGAGAGAGAGAGAGAGAGAGAGAGAGAGAGAGAGAGAGAGAGAGAGAGAGAGAGAGAGAGAGAGAGAGAGAGAGAGAGAGAGAGAGAGAGAGAGAGAGAGAGAGAGAGAGAGAGAGAGAGAGAGAGAGAGAGAGAGAGAGAGAGAGAGAGAGAGAGAGAGAGAGAGAGAGAGAGAGAGAGAGAGAGAGAGAGAGAGAGAGAGAGAGAGAGAGAGAGAGAGAGTTGAAATTGATATCGATATTGAATTCGAATTCGAATTCAACACTCACCACTAGTCATCTGCATTGTGCAATGAACAGAAACACTTGGCAGACATATAAATTGTCAAAATCGGCAAACTACAGCAAAGTGATCACTCAACTGTGCTAGCATATGAGTTTTCACTGCTTATTCAAAATAAAATTAGGACAAATTGTACCGCACTCGACAAAAATATATGACATTGTGGAACAAAATGTCCACTTGTACCATGTGGACATTTTATACCGGATATGCGGTACAAAATGTCACAATTGTGGACATTTTGTACCCTTTGGACTAATTGTACCGCAACAGTTCCTGCTTAGAGCTGACATCCAATCAGATTTTCACTCTCAATGACCTCTGTCTTCATACGTCCATTTATTTCGGGAGGGGGGTGCGGGTGAGGGGGAGGATAGTGGGGAGCTCTATGCATGTGTAAATATAAAGGATGCTGTCACTATCCTATAGCATGCTAACGGCTCCGTGATACTGTAAGAAAACTTGCAAATGTTACAGGGCTTTATATCAACAAAAACAACACCTACACATTCAGTCCTAGCGTTTTGTAACAGACTCACAAAACAAAAACGTCCTTGTTCATTTTAATGGGGATAAAAAATATTGATTGACTGATTGATTGAAAACAATAGCCTTTCTGGAAAAAACCCACCCCAATCTTAGATCTTAGATGAACATTTTCTTCTCTTACGCATTATTACAAAGTTGAAGTGGAAAATAATTACAGCTTCTATTTTGTGCACTTAATATCACTGTTTAAACAAATTTCATTTGCTGATATATAATGACTACCCTGATTCAAACGGATGAAGAAATGTATTCAAATTTATCATTTTCCACATTCAGGGACTTCTGTTGTTTCCCCTGTGTCTCTATTGGTGCAAAGCATCCCTTAATTTGCCCATAACAGCTTTATATCTGGGGCGTCCCATATATGGGACGCACGGCACAAATGGAACCCATTTATGCCGATTTTTTTAAAATGTTCATAGCAGTGTCTGAACAGTGTTATTTTTTAACCCACGCATTTATTTCAAAATCTAAGCCGTTGTTTTGGGTAAGTTTTTTGTTGTTTGAAGAACAGGTAGGGAAAGTCATTTTATTGTCAAAACATTTGGGGTTTATTCCAAACAGTTAATAAAATTAGGTCCAAAACAAGTCTCAAAACAAAGAAAATCATCTTTAGTGTCAATTTATATCAACCTATTGAAATAATTGGATGGTGTTTATTTTACCTTTGCGGCCCGCTGATCTCAAAGACAATATAAATTTTGGAATGAAAATGTACACTTCTTGTCAAAGCTACTGGGAAACATCCGTATATAATGCTAATAGATACAATTGGAGGGATAATCTTGAGCTGTCACTGGTCATGGAAGTCCTTTAAGCAATTTCCATGCACCCGAATGTCACATTTCATGCATCTTTGTTTGGTTGTCAGTTCACACTGACGGCACCGAAGCTGAGTAAATCAAGGGCTATCAAAGTGATTCATCCTGTTAAACCTCGAAATATTGTACTAATAGGACTTTGCATGGAAAACCCCCACCAAGATGGTAGCTAAGCAAACACTGATATCACAATGGCAGGCTTGGCTGAAATACTAATAAAGAATTACCCATGGGAAAATAAAATGTTTGTCTTCTCAAAGCACGCCATTTGGAAATGGAAATAGCTGGTGAGCTGAGAGTTACCCACCAAGCATCTGGGCAGGCTCTTCCTGTGTGTGTAGATAACCCCGGCCTGGGTGATGGGCACTAGGATGGGAAAAAAGGTGATGACGTCACATACTTTTACCCACCAAAATGCTTATAATTCCAAATAATTCTTTTTTGGACTTAGACTTGCCCGGGGTCAAATCCGCTGAAATGTGAGGTTCAGGCAAGAGATGAACAGAAGCCATAGTTTAACACAGAGATACAAACTTATACAGTGTGACCAAAATAACACTTTGTGCTAGTGTGATCCCGTTTCAACCAACCAACCAACCTTTGAAAGGGCGACAGTAAGGTTTAATCAATTTGGGGAAATTGAAGTCTCCAAGTACCACTTTAACTAAGTTCTGACTTTGGAAATGTCTCGCCATCTGTGCTTTCTACCATCTCTACCGCGCGTGTGACTGAAAATCACGAACAGGGGAAAAAAGATAAGCAAGAAATTAAAAGTTGGGATAATGTGGACATTGGATGAAACCCAGCAGACAAGAAGGAATAGGTCTGAAAACTACTGGTCAGGTCTGCGAAGCAAAAGTGTGTTGTTCACTTATGCAAATGCTGGGTCAAACGAGAAAGGACCAGAACAAAAAAAGGAGGAACGGAAAATGCAAGGGTTTAAAGGGAGGCACTTGGTATTGAAAGGACATCCTGAAGTGTACTTCAAGAAGGAGAAGAAGGAGAAGGAGAAGAAGAAGAAGAAGGAGAAGAGAAGAAGAAGAAGAAGAAGAAGAAGAAGAAGAAGAAGAAGAAGAAGAAGAAGAAGAAGAAGAAGAAGAAGAAGAAGAAGAAGGAGGAGAAGAAGAAGAAGAAGAAGAAGAAGAAGAAGAAGAAGAAGAAGAAGAAGAAGAAGAAGAAGAAGAAGAAGAAGAAGAAGAAGAAGAAGAAGAAGAAGAAGAAGAAGAAGAAGAAGAAGAAGAAGAAGAAGAAGAAGAAGAAGAAGAGAAGAAGAAGAAGAAGAAGAAGAAGAAGAAGAAGAAGAAGAAGAAGAAGAAGAAGAAGAGAAGAAGAAGAAGAAGAAGAAGAAGAAGAAGAAGAAGAAGAAGAAGAAGAAGAAGAAGAAGAAGAAAGAAGAAGAAGAAGAAGAAGAAGAAGAAGAAGAAGAAGAAGAAGAAGAAGAAGAAGAAGAAGAAGAAGAAGAAGAAGAAGAAGAAGAGAGAAGAAGAAGAAGAAGAAGAAGAAGAAGAAGAAGAAGAAGAAGAGAAGAAGAAGAAGAAGAAGAAGAAGAAGAAGAAGAAGAAGAAGAAGAAGAAGAAGAAGAAGAAGGAGAAGAAGAAGAAGAAGAAGAAGAAGAAGAAGAAGAAGAAGAAGGACAGTGAGAAGAATAAGAAAAAAGAAGAAGAATGTGGAGAAGAAGAAGAAAAAGAAGAAGGATGGGGAGAGAGAAGAAGAAAAATAAGAAGGATGGGGAGAGAGAAGAAGAACAAAATGAAGAAGAATGGGGAGAAGAAGAAGAAAAAGAAAAAGAAGAAGAAAAAAAAGAAGAAGAAGAAAAACAAAACACGACGATGACGACCACACCAGCAACACTAACAACAACGGAAAGAAAGAAAGAAAGAAAGAGACAATGAAATGAGGACAAAGCTCACCTGAGGAATGGCTAACAATAATGACACGATTATTGGGTTTCAGAAAACGCATTGACATTTGAAAATTGAAGCTGCATTCGGTAATTAGATGTAAAGTAGGCCTATGACAAAGACAGATGTAGAGGCAAAGGGTAATAGGAATTGTTCGGAAATAATTAAGGAGAGTAATCTTATAGTGTATGGGAGTGATTTTGCCTAGCTCAATCGGTCAAACAGGGCAAGTTACTCTACCATCAGGTAGATCCCCAAAATAGGAATGATTACCATCGTGTGAGGCTGTTATGTCTTGCTAAAATTACATAGACTATAGCAATGTTGAAATTGCAAATAATTTCCGAATTGTTTTGTCATTGTTTTCATCCGTGTTGTCAGTTTCGGTCTTTGTCTTTGTCTGTGTATCTCTTATTTTTCTTGCACGACATATTTGTTGCATTATGTGTTCTGAAACGTATATCAATGAAATTCTCTGTATTACATAAAACTCCCTCTCTCTCTCTCTCTCTCTCTCTCTCTCTCTCTCTCTCTCTCTCTCTCTCTCTCTCTCTCTCTCTCTCTCTCTCTATGTGACTGATGATAAAAAAATGTCGGTAAGACTGTTCTTCACCATTTAACTGTATAATCATTATCTGCTAGCTAGTTCATATTCCTTTTAGTGTTTGTTGTCAATCTTGTTTAATGCATTACTAGCGCAACGCCGAGTACCGGTAACGCCTAGTAACGGTAACGCCTAGTAACGGTGACGCCAAGTACTGGTAACGCAGAGTACAGCAAATTTGAAGCAATTCGGTTATGAAACGGCGGCGTTATAAGGCCCCGTTTCCCGTTGGTGCTGCTCTGACAGTGACGCACTCTCCCTAGTAACGTTAACGCCAAGTACTGGTAACGCTGAATACAGCAAATTTGAAGCGATTCGGTTAAGAAAAGGCGGAGTTATAAGGCCCCGTTTCCCGTTGGCGCTGCTCTGACAGTGACGCACTCTCCCTAGTAATGGTAACGCCTAGTAACGGTAACGCCAAGTACTGGTAACGCTGAATACAGCAAATTTGAAGCGATTCGGTTAAGAAAAGGCGGAGTTATAAGGCCCCGTTTCCCGTTGGTGCTGCTCTGAGAGTGATGCTCTCTCCCTAATAACGGTAATGCCTAGAAACGGTAACGCCAAGTACTGGTAACGCTGAGTAGAGCAATTTTGAAGCTATTCGGTTAAGAAACGGCAGAGTTATAAGGCCCCGTTTCCCGTTGGCGCTGCTCTGAGAGTGACGCGCTCCCCCGATTCTCTTCCAATTTGCTGCTAGGCTTTGCCCCGGCCACAGCAAGCCTGACAGCAAATTGGAAGCGATTCGGTTTAGAAACAGCGGAGTTATTTGTGAAAAGGTGAAGCGGCGTATATCGCACGCGTTTCTGAATCGATTCGCTTCCGGTTTGGCACATCGATAGTCACCGTCACCGGTCATCTACCTGCCAAATTTGAAGGCAATCCGTCCAGAAATACCGGAGATACGGGCGCCGAGAGGCCGGCAGATACGCGTTTCGCCGCATTTGCCAAACCGCGCAAATGACACGGCCGCCTAGGTTGCTGTTGCCATCGCCCCGGTCGCAAAAACGGCGGAGTTATAAGGCCCGTTTTGTGTTTCAGACAGACACACGGACACTTGCCAAATTACTATATGATGACATGGTGTAACGGGTCGTGTGGCCTATATATTAAAATATTTGAGTCGTTGGACAGCCTGGAAGAATAGGCTTTGCCTAATATCTTGGAAAAATAAGGTTTTCAGTGTTCATTGTTTTCTCTGTGTCTCTCTCTCGTTCTCTCTCTCTCTGTTTTTTCTCTCTTCGGGACAGACAGACTCGAGACATACAGACAGACAGGCAGACAGAGACTACGAGCGAGAGGGTTGTTATGGAATGGACAATGACGAGGTGTGGCGGAAGCTCATAAAACAGACAGCTAACACTCTATGATTTCATTCCGGCCTCAGCGCTCGCTTTAAATCCCTTCTTCCTGCCTGTATAGTAAGTGTGTGTGTGTGTGTGTGTGTGTGTGTGTGTGTGTGCGTGCGTGTGCGTGTGCGCGTGTGTGTGCGTGTGTGCGTGTGCGCGCGTGCGTGCGTGTGTGCGTGCGTGCGTGCATACGTGCGTGTGTCTGTGTGTGTGCGTGTGTGTGTGTGTGTCTCTCTCTCTCTGTCTGTCTCTCTCTCTCTCTCTGTGTTAATATCTCTCTTTATCTTTTCCTCCCTCTCCATTCTATGTTCTATGTGTGTGCCTGTCTGCCTCTCTTCCTACTTTCAACATGTTTCTCTGTCCCTTTCTGTTTTACTCATGCTTATTTGTTTCCTCTCTCTCTTCCTCTGTCTGTCCACCTCTCTCTCTCTCTCTCTCTCTCTCTCTCTCTCTCTCTCTCTCTCTCTCTCTCTCTCTCTCTCTCTCTCTCTCTCTCTCTCTCTCTCTCTCTCTCTCTCTCTCTCTCTCTCCTCTGTCTGTCTGTCTCTCTCTCAATCTTCATTCTTTTTCCGCTTATAATTTGTTCATTAAAACCCCTTCTTAATATTAATATGCCCTGTGTTGTCATGCATGTGTCCTTTGTATCTTCCTAGTCTATATGTGCCCCTTTCTTATCTCCGTCCTGTTTTGTCGAAGTGTCCATATTATTCCCTTTGTTCTATTCCTCTTCGTGAATAGCGATGTCAACGCAACAGGCACAAAATCGCATTGATAGAAGCCTAAAAACAACTACACACTTTCCCATTCACCTGACATGCTGCCATAATTTAATGAGCTAATGCATTTGGGTCTAATCATGTTAGCATCACATTAGCTGATGTCTGTAAATTATTCCAAAGAAATCAATCGAGAGGGAGAAAGAGAGAGAGAGAGAGAGAGAGAGAGAGAGAGAGAGAGAGAGAGAGAGAGAGAGAGAGAGAGAGAGAGAGAGAGAGAGAGAGAGAGAGAGAGAGAGAGAGAGAGAGAGAGAGAGAGAGAGAGAGAGAGAGAGAGAGAGAGAGACACACACACACACACACACACACACACACACACACACACACACACACACACACACACGCGCGCGCGCGGACAGAGACGAGAGATAGACAGAGAAAGACGGACAGAATAGTCGTTGACAATTGTTATTACTTTTGTTGACAACGGACAGAATAGTCTTCTAACATTGCGGTTTGTAAAAAGAAGTATTATCTAAAAACAAAATGGATATAAAGAACAAAAGACAGAGACAAATAGAAGGAGAGAAGCAGCAAAGAGTGAGCGGGGGTGGGAGAGATACTAGACAAAGAAGACTAATATTAAAACAGAACAGCCACGCTGCAGCTCCTCATCATCATAGAACACGGTCTTGTGAATAACAGTGGGAAACGTCACTTTGGACAGCAAGGAGACTTAGCTCAGAAAACACAAAGAGAAGCACGATTTTAGTTTCACGGTTTGTATCCCATCCGACGAAAAAAGAGAAATCTGGATCGTAAAATGACATAAAAACTCGATCATATTTATTTACACCAAATGCTAACAATTCGCTTAAGCGAGCCTAGATTATATCAACGTCATTTCCTGTCTCCCAGATCACTGCTTCCGCTATCGTAATTCCCTTATTTCCGGTTAGAGATTATGTCTTGTAGGGCGGGGTTTTCTTCTTTACTTCTCGATCTCACTCATGTCAGATTTGTAATCAATACCGACATATTTTCTTTGTTTGATTTCCCCTTGAACAGACTATTGTCTTCCGCCTCATCCTATTCCTACTGCCCCTTCCCCCTATTTACATGTTATGTGCCTCGTGGTTCATCTCATCATTTCCCTCACAGTCTGTCTACTTTAAAGTTGTCCCCAGACTTTATCATTCCCGGGACTTCTTAACTAGTTATTCATTTTGTTTAAAGTCCAAACACCTGTCCCATTTCCTTTCCTGTCACTGGCACACTGGCCAGTGCTGGCCCCACAAACCCCCACAGCCTGTGGGACCATTTCCTTTCCAGTCACAGCCTGTGGGACAGATTTGGTGAATGAGCTTACAGCTGTTGTTCAAGAATCTAGAAGTGTGGGACACATGGTAAAACCAATGGTATGTTGCAAACCAAAAGGACTCATAGAGTGGACCTGTGTCGGTTATGACCAACAGTAACGTCCAGCTTTCTTTGCTTCCAGTAGTAGAAGAGACAAACGCTATCCTGGAAAGGGTGGGCTAAAATGTGTGTACATAGGAAATGAGGACTTCATATAAGGCCACGAGGACTTCATGGCGGCAGGTGATGGAGATGGTCCCCAAGGTGATATCCCGCTTTCTAAGGCCACGAGGACTTCATGGCGGCAGGTGATGGAGATGGTCCCCAAAGACCAACTGATCCTCTAAACGGCAGGGAAAAAGAAGAAAAATAGACATTAAAAATTGACAAATTTAAGAAAGTCAATCTGGCATAAACGATCTGGGTACAAAACACTATGTCCTAGAGTTATTCCCCTTCATCTGATGACGTCATCCGTGATGTCATCAAGGCCGTATGTGATACGCCCCCACGTTTGATAGTCATAGTCATTCACAAAAGATAAACTGAAGCATGATGGTTCGATTTCTATGGGGAATCATTTTTCATTTATCCGCCACTCTCACTGTACTATTGGCCCACATGAGTGATACAAGCCAGTTGGGTAAAACCCTAAGTGGACTGCACTGGTGTGAGAGGTGCGCATCTAAGTGTCCCTGTCTCTGTGATCCCCCATCCAAGTGTGCCCTACGACAAATAATAATAATAATAATAATAATAGTGAATCATTTATATAGCGCATTCCTCCACCAATGTGGAGCTCTATGCGCTTAACAACAACAAAAATTAAAAGCAACAAATTCAACAACAAAACGAAATAATCGCTCACGCACATGCAAATAGGCATACACATACACACCCCACCCACACATACACGCACGTACGCACATACACACACACACACACACACACACGCGCGCGCACGCACCGTTACCATCACCACCACTCACCCCACCCAAAAAACACAATACAAAATACAATCAGTTGAACAAAGCATCAACACACACACACACACTCTCTCTCTCTCTCTCTCTCTCTCTCTCTCTCTCTCTCTCTCTCTCTCTCTCTCTCTCTCTCTCTCTCTCTCTCTCTCTCTCTCTCTCTCTCTCTCTCTCTCTCTCTCTCTCTCTCTCTCTCTCTCTCTCTCTCTCTCTCTCTCTCTCGCAACAAAGCTGACGTACACATTGCAGTCAACACACAGTGAAACTAATATGGGGGGAGGGGAGTGTGTGTGTGGGAATAGAGTCCAGAAGTAATGTGGCCTAAAGGTTGTGAAGTAGCTTGAACAGGTGGGTCTTGAGAGCTGATTTGAAACATTGCAAGGACTGGATATGGCGGATTTCGCGTGGTAAGGAGTTCCAAACTGATGGGGCCGAAAAGGAAAAGGAGCGCTCACCAAACATTTTTGTTCGTGTACTAGGAACACAGAGAATTTTGGAATCTGAAGATGACCGCAATTGCCTTGATGGAGTATAGACAGAAAGCATGTCAGAAATGTAGCTAGGGGCATTTCCAGAGAAATAAGAATGACATAGAGTGGAAATTTTGTAGTCAATACGTGCTTTGATGGAAAGCCAATGAAGGGATATCAGGAGTGGTTGAACATGATGATACTTAGAGACCTTGAGGACAAGTCTGGCAGCAGAGTTCTGGACTTTTTGAAGCTTGTCAATGAGGTGTTGGGGGCAGCCATACAAGAGTGAATTACAATAATCTAGTTTAGAGAGAACAAAAGCGCAGACTAGTATTTTAGTAGTATCTATAGACAGGAGATGGCGAATCGTACCAATGCGACGCAGCTCACAGTATGCTGACCGACAGATAGTTTGAACTTGTGAGTCAACACTCATATCTTGAGAGATGTGGAAGCCAAGATTTCTAGCAGAAGGAGAAAAAGGTATTTGAGTGTCACAGACAGAGATGGAATCAGGCTTTGGGTACGAAAGTTTTCTAGATGGAGAGTGGATGAACAAGGCCTCCGTTTTGTCGTCATTCAGCTTCAGTTTGTTTTGTAGCATCCATGATTTGATGTTGCGAATGCAGAATTCAAGTGAAGATATAGAAGGAAGAATGGTAGATGGGGATACAGGCTTGTGGAGTTGTGTATCATCAGCAAAAGACTGAGAATCAACTGAATGAGAAGTGATCAACTTGGACAGGAGTTTAGTGTACATGATGAAGAGGACTGGTCCAAGTACTGAGCCTTGAGGAACCCCACATGTGAGGCCAACCATTGCAGAAGATGAGTCATTGATGGAGACAGACTGAGTTCGACCAGAAAGGTAAGACGAGAACCATGACAGAGCAGTGCTTGATATTCCATAGGTGATTTGAAGCCTCTTAAGGAGTATATGGTGGTCAATAGTATCAAAAGCAGCTGAAAGATCCAAAAGAGTTAATATAGATGCGTCACCAGAGTCAAGAGCTAAGAGAATGTCATTAGTTTTTTTCAACAGTGCCGTTTCAGTGCTGTGAAATGGCCTGTACGCTGATTGTGAACAACTGATGAGTTGATGTTCATTGAGATAGCCTAGGAGTTGATGAAGAACTAATTTCTCAATGATTTTTTATATGAAAGAGAGGTTGGATATAGGCCTATAG
Organism: Phymorhynchus buccinoides; assembly: GCA_017654935.2. Lineage (NCBI taxonomy): Eukaryota > Metazoa > Mollusca > Gastropoda > Neogastropoda > Raphitomidae > Phymorhynchus > Phymorhynchus buccinoides. The sequence continues at coordinate 24,675,409 of CM065705.1, read as the reverse complement.
TTCTTGAGAGTGTTTGGGTCAAGGAATGATTTCTTTAGAAGTGGTTTGGCAATGGCAGTTTTGAACACAGATGGAAAGGAGCCAGATGTTAGAGAGTTGTTGACAATATGGGTGAGAGTAGGGTCATCAAGATACTCTATGAAAAGTGGCGTCGGTATAGGGTCAAGAGGACAGGAATACAACACGGGCTGTAAGGGCCTGCTACACTACATACGTTTGTGTGTCAATACGATGAAATTGTGACGATGCGATTCAGGATTCACGTGAAATACTTCCGTCTAAGGCCGGGTTCACACTAGACGCGTAGTTCCGTACGGAAAACCCTAAATAAGTGGAATAAAGAAGAATAAAAGTTTACGCAAATAGGGGAAATTCGGACACGTGCTTAAATATTTTTCCTTGATGAGATGATGAGATTAGCGTCCAATTGGTCGGAGACCCTTATGGACGATGTTCTTTAAGACGACGTCTTCCCGTTGAGATGATGATGATGATGATGATGATGATGAAAAGTCGGTGATGATGGAACAGGAGTTCGTGACGTGGCAAACGTCGTCGTAGATGATTCCTGAAACACGTTGCGTACCCTGGACTCGCGGATACGCTGTCGGCTGTGGGAACATTTCGGACGGGATCCGAGTCTTGAAAATACCTGTCGTGTCGGTCTGCAAGTCCCTCAACTCTCATCTGGTGAGGGAGGAGATCCTGTGCTGCCTTTCCCACCGGCTGCCACCCAGTAGGACGTCGATAGCAATCTGCCACATTGCTGTTGGAATCATCACATGATGAGAGAGTCGGTATAGTCGACCCTCTCACCACGGACTCCCGGTTGGGAATGCTTTTCCCTTCTTTGTTTCACTTATTTATGGATTGCGCATGGGTTTCCGCACGGAATCTCCGCTTATGTGTGTACACGGCCAATTAATAATTCTACTACTTTCGCTCACTATACTCCAGTAGACCCAATGCATGGATTTCACGTGAATCATGACTCGCATCGTCACAATCGCATCGCATTGACACAAATCGTATACAGTGTAGCATGCCCTTTACTCTAGAGGGTCTTTCCCGTTACTCCAGGATCGATCCACTATAAATACATATAAAAAAGTCCCATGTATATGCCTATTCCAGGTCAGAGGATTCTTCCTTCCCCTACTAGAGGAAGACACAGTGCACAAGAAACTATGGGGGATAAGTAAGGCATGACTAGTCAACATGACGTAATTTATTCATAATGATTGGCAGAACTTGGACACATAGTACAGCTGTTCTTGCATTATTGTATTGAATGGATTTAGACAATATTTTGCAAATAGTAGTACAGTTCAATGTAGGGTATCGTGCAAATAGTGTTAGGGTATAATTATGTTCTTGCGCTGATTAAATCACATTATTTTACAGCACTGTACATATATCAACTATGACATTGATATGATGGATTATTTTGATAGTATATAACGTTAATTGTTTAAACGATTCTTCAAAAACCTGTGCAGAAACTATTATTTTCTATGCACAAATGCTTATTTAAGAAAACAATGATATAATTATACACACAAGTATGTGTGTGAGAGAGAGAGAGAGAGAGAGAGAGAGAGAGAGAGAGAGAAGAAAGAGAGAGAGAGAGAGAGAGAGAGTGAGTGAGTGTGAGTAAGTGTGTATACATGTATCCATGGGTAAATGTATGAGTGTGTAGGTGTGTATGGGATACATAAGGAAGCTGTTTACTGGGAAGAAAGTAGAAAAAGAAAAGATGAAAAAGTAAAGAAGAAAAGTTGTAAGAATAGGATTATTAAGTTATATTTCTCATTTATTTCAGTGTTGTCTACCTTGAATGTTAAATGGTTGTTCCCCCCTTGCATTAAGGGCGTTGTTTGCTAATGGCAATAAAACAGATTTGATTGTCCGTCACCATAGGTGAAGGACTTTGCGGTCGGCTGGTTTGTATTTTTTGTTTGTTTGTATGTTTTTTTGGGTTTTTTGTGTCTGTCCCAAGGATATTTTCCGAACGGGTTGGCACAATCGCTTCAAATTTTGTGTGGAAGTGTGCAACCTTAATAGGAAGAGATCAGAACATGAATTATCAACCTTGAAAACCGAAAGTCTTTAAGGGGCCATAACTTCCACACCGTTGGTCTTAGAGTCTTCAGATTTGGCATGGAGGTACTTTGGCTTATACCCTTTCTGATGATGGCATACCGATCAAGGTCAAGGTCACGGTCCGGGAGATCGGTAGGCCTTGAAAGTGGTAGGGGTCTACAAACTGGGTTTTAAGCTTTATTTTCCACATTTGTTCTTGCCAGAAGCGCTTCAGATTGTGTGTGGTACTGTATACACTAGAGTAGAAAACATCTGAGCATAAATTATCGCCATGCTCACCTTGACCTTGAAGTTTGACCTTGAAAACCGAAATTTCCTTCTTTGCGCTATATATTTCTTCTTCAAGCTGTATCTCGGGAACCAGAAGACAGACTCCCTTCCAATTTTGTGTCAGGATGTGACACTAAGAGTATAACACAGTCGTATATAAATTATCCCTCGGAAATAGAATGTCGCCGAGCGGCAGACATGTTAAATGCCACTGTCTCTATCTTCCAATTTTGCAAATCATACATACAATCACTTGATATTTTGTGTGTGGATGTAATACAACATGTAGAATAATCATGTTGGTGCCTAAATAATGCTACGGGGTGTCGCAAGTGCGTGGCATTGCTGGTGACGGCGATGCCCTTGTTTGATTTGATTTGATCTCTCTCTCATTCTCTCTCTCTCTCTCTCTCTCTCTCTCTCTCTCTCTCTCTCTCTCTCTCTCTCTCTCTCTCTCTCTCTCTCTCTCTCTCTCTCTCTCTCTCTCTCTCTCTCTCTCTCTCTCTCTCTCTCTCTCTCTCTCTCTCTCTCTCTCTCTCTCTCTCTCTCTCTCTCTCTCTCTCTCTCTCTCTCTCTCTCTCTCTCTCTCTCTCTCTCTCATATTAGTCAGATGAAAGAGAAACCCATCACATGCGATTGGCTATTCCTTGTGAAAAGCTCCCCCCTCCCTCCCTGTCATTCTATTGTGGGCCCTTACTGTCCGAGAGTGGCTTTAGCAATTTAGCGTCCGACGGATGGCGGAGCATGGAGTAATAATGATCTTACTCCTGCACCACGCCTAATGAAATGGGATCATCTAATGGGATCATCCAAAATCTATCGCTCCCGTCTTTTACAGCGAAATCATAACATAATTTATGCTTTCCATTCTGTCTGTCTGTGTGTCTGTGTGCTTTTTATGCAATTTTAAATTCGAACGTCAAAAGAAAAGCTGGTAAGAATTATTGAAATACGGGGATCCAGAGAATACGAATACGAAATATTGAATGCTTTAAAGCTGCACAGCTCCATTAGCTTTCACATAGCACAATATTCGAAAATAACAAACAAAAATAATCAGCCGTGAAAAGTTCGATATGGTAGCCACAGCGAACAATATACAGGTGTTTTTTTCTTTTCCTTTTTTTTCCTGTATCTCGTGGCATATCAGCTGTGTCAGCTGAAGTTGCTGTCGCCCAGGTGTTGAATAATGAGGGTCTGTAGAGACTCCATCTCGCACGCAGCACATGCTATGACGTCGGCGTGTTATTGACAGTCCGCGACACGTTTTCCCCTTCAAAGATTGGCTGCATGTCACGATCTTCTTGTTTAATAAACGCATTTGCTGTCAGCAGAATCAGGGGGACGTGAAAACTCCAGCACTAAATCGTCCTATTCAAGCACTAAAGGTTGGATTTGAAGGTTGGATTTGAAGGTTGGATTTGTCAGTTGATTGGTGAACTGTGATTTTCCTGAACTATTTATTTCGTTTTCTGTCTCTCACACGCCGCTGTATGGATCGGTTTGTCAGAGTTGAGACATCATCTTTCACAACATTATCTTCCGGTTCATCGGCAGTTATCAACTGTAGGTTCGATTTCAGTGTTTGGTTCCTCAAGAAAATCAGCACAATCGATCATACCTGCATCGATGTCCAGTGTGTGCACGGCTTCTTCGTTCTCATTGTGGTTCAAATGAGTTGCTTCCCCTGTTACACATTCTACATCTTGTGTTTCTCGTTGTGTATCAACTTCACACCATTCAGTCATGTCGACAACAACACCACACTCACGATCGTTCTTTGCATTCATTACCGTGATTGGATGGTTTCTTGCCTTCTCCTGGTTCCTCCGGATTTCACGAGGCCACTTCTTTCTGTACTGTACCTTTGTAGAGCGATTCAACACAGGATCTGTCATGTTTGTTGATAGAGTTGAGTCGGCAGGTTTCAAACGTAGACTGAACACCATGCTGTCGCTTCAGCCGACACCTTCCGGTGCTGTCCTCGAGTTAATGGAATGCCACTAGCTTTCATGGTGACGACGGAATTAATCATTCGGCAGCAGAAAAATCGCTTATTTCATGTGTTTCCTCTCTCTCTCTCTCTTTCTCTCTCCCCTCTCTCTCTGTCTCTGACTCATTTTCTTTCTGTCTCTGTCTCTGTTTCTCTCTCACTCTGGCTCTCTCTCTCATGATCTAAAAGAAAAGGTGTTATAATGTATTAAAAACAAATGATTCACAAAAAGCGATAACGATTATGTGAGGAAGAGAAAGAGAGAAATAGGAGAGATAGAGAGAGAGAGAGAGAGAGAGAGAGAGAGAGAGAGAGAGAGAGAGAGAGAGAGAGAGAGAGAGAGAGAGAGAGAGAGAGAGAGAGAGAGAGAGAGACAGAGAGAGACAGAGGCAGACAGACAGAGACAGAAACAGGGACTGAGAGAGAGAGGAGGAGACAGACAAACAGGTAGAAAGTAAAACCGACAGGTAGGCAGACATGCAGGTAGGCAGGTAAAGAGACAGACAGACAGAAACACAGGCAGACAAACAGGCATACAGGCATGTAGGCAATTGGGAAGGGAGGTAATGAAGGGAGACAGACAGACAGAAACACAGGCAGACCAACAGGCATACAGGCATGTAGGCAATTGAGAAGGGAGGTAATGAAGGGAGGCAGACAGACAGAAACACAGGCAGACAGACAGAAACGCAGGTAAAGACACGACGGACAAACAGAATCACAGCAAAGAGAAGTTTTCTGGAGCCACATTATGAACCAAACGGCGAAAGGGCTCTTTCCGTAAAGTTAATTACAGGAACATGTTGATGGTTAATTGATCAGTGCATGGATGACGCAGGGGTCATAGCAGCTTTTAGATGCTGCAGATCATTAGTTTACCTCGTCCATCCCATTCTTCTGCCATCATTTTCAATGATGAAACATGGGTTTAGCATTCGTTATTTTCTTCTTTTAATTTTATATAGACTATACTATACTGTTAAAGAATGTTAAGGGCAGCTTGCAATGAACATTTCAGACACCGTTTTCGGGGCTTTAGCTACCATTAATAAACTTGCTTTGATATTATAGCACAAGATCCGATACTCTAATACATTTGTCCCAAAACACTAATTGCTCCCCTTTTCCTTCCCCTTATTCATTTCACTATATCCTCCCTCTTGGCCTCACTATTTCATGTTTGCTTAACTCAACTTCCATTGAGGCATACCAGTTTGTTCTGTGTTGTGTGTTGTTTAAGTGTAACAGTATTCAAGACTTGAAGGCTAAACCATTCTTGAATGTATGTTGATTTGCTTGTGAGCAACTATCTACCACTGTTGTTGTGTACTGTGTGGGTGATTGTCATAATAAGCAGGTCTGGGTCATATTATTTTTAGGATGAACTTGGGTCTGTATTGTTGTGGCAACTACTTTCATTTTGCTAGACGAATCGGTGCCATAACTAACTTTGGTAAAAAGAGAGTTAAATACGAGAAGTTCCTTCCACTGACACCTATATTTGTGCCTACAACGTGCATGAAACTATGAAAATTGGCCGAAAAACAGTATGAATGCATGACGTATAATATTTCCAAGGTAATAAAACCAAACCTCGTGATTGCAAAAGACCAATTAGTGTTTGGGGACAAATTTATGACTGGTCCCATGACCAGGCCCAACGACAAAATCAACGGGGTACTTTAAAATAATATGGAGGGTAGACACAGTATATTTCTTGAAGGGGGTGTCAGCAAAATAATTAAATAATGAAGTCATGTTCAGGGTCTTAAAACAGATCCACAGTTTCATCGAAGCCAGTTAGAAATCATGTGACTGTCCAAAATGGCGAGTTAGCCCCACGTAACTGCTTCTGCCTAAGGAACTGTCCCACTACGTTACCTGAAACTTTATTAGCGATCGAGTATACAAATATTATAATATTATATTAGTGTCAGTAATGTCTTTCATTACATTTCTAATCTCTGTGACATCATCATTGACCTCTGAGAGATGGAGTCATGGAGAGAGAGAGAGGGGGAGAGAGAGATATATGTTTTTGTCTGATTGTTTAAACAGGGTCTATAATGTTTCATTGCCAAAGCCCTGTAATGAGGTGGGATGTTGGTGGGAAGGGTGGAGGGTGGTATGAAAGTGAGCGCGCAAGCGGGGCGTGTGAAGTGTGAAAGAAACTTTTAAAGCATGTAATTACAATTTATTTTGTTCTTTTCTAAATTGTTTGGTTTCTGTGTGTACATATGACGTGTCCGCATGAAAATTATCCTTGTTTTTATGAGGACAAAATAAAAAGTTGAGTTGAGATGGCGAATTGCGCTTTTTGTAGCTGAGTCTTTGGATTTATTTAAAGACCCACCACGTCACGTGTCAAAATAACGGTTTTTACGTGTTTCCCTCTCCCGCTGGTAAGAAATTTTATTTTGGCCAGGTGTGACTCCCATACAAATCCCCCCAAACATCAAAACGAGAGATCACTTTGAAGAGCAGCCTCGTTTGCGTATGGGGGCATTAGTATGTGGGTAACACCTGCCAGAAGAAAAAGAGTCTTAATCTTGCTGGGTCAGTGCATGTGTCTCTAACGCGCAGATCACATTCAAGGGTGAATACAAACAAAATCTCAGACGCGGTATGATTCATTAGTCACGAGTGAACACTGCTATGCACGAAATGTTATCGGCGCAGTGTGCAAATGCATCCCATTTGACCATTTAAGGTACCGTCTTAAATATCGACATATTGAATGAGAACCATAATTACTATTAAAAGAAATGACTGTATTGGAAAGATAGACTACATGTAAATAAACGGAGAGTGGCTCTGATGTTGGCCCCGAGGCAGCAGACAGGCAGACAGACACAAACGAAGACAAACATCAGCCTCATTGGCTGGGGTAAGAAACGAAGAACAGTGTTTGATGTTACTGATTTGATCATCAATCAAAGAAAGAAAGAAGGAAAGAAAGAAAACACGGCTTGCCAGGGCTATCAATGGAATCCACCACGGTAAGCGGCGGGGCGATCTGTTGATGAATTATTCAGTAAGGTTGGCCATTAAATCCAATTAATGGCAAGAACTTTTTTGGCGCCACAGATTATCCACACGGTGTGGGGGGGGAGGACGAGTGAAATGGTAAGGGTGGGGGAGAGGAGAGAGAGAGAGAGAGAGAGAGAGAGAGAGAGAGAGAGAGAGAGAGAGAGAGAGAGAGAGAGAGAGAGAGAGAGAGAGAGAGAGAGAGAGAGAGAGAGAGAGAAAGAAAGACAGAGAGAGAGACACAGAGAGAGACAGAAACAAAGACAGAAAGACAGAGTCAGAGAGAGAGAGAGAGAGAGAGAGAGAGAGAGAGAGAGAGAGAGCGAGAGCGAGAGAGAATGACAGAGAGAGATATATGTGTATGGGCGTGTCTATGCGTGCGTATGATGGTTGTTTTTTCTTCGTTATGATTGCAATTGAATGCAACACTGAAGGAATTGGAAAATTGAGAGAGAGAGAGAGAGAGAGAGAGAGAGAGAGAGAGAGAGAGAGAGAGAGAGAGAGAGAGAGAGAGAGAGAGAGAGAGAGAGAGAGAGAGAGAGAGAGAGAGTGTGTGTGTGTGTGTGTGTGTGTGTGTGAGAGAGAGAGAGCGAGAGAGAGAGAGAGAGAGAGAGAGGAGAGAGAGAGGGAGAGAGAGACAGAGACAGAGAGAGAGACAGAGACAGAGACATACAGACACACAGAGAGGGACAGAGAGAGAGAGAGAGTTATCATGTGCGTTTGAGTATAACTGTACACACTTACACTGCACACGAATGCATGCGTGTGTTCATATGTACATGCGATCGTGCGTATGTTGCTGTGTTTTCTCCGTTATGATTGTCATTGAATATAAAATACCGAAGAATGGACAATTAAAACAAAGCAAAAACCACGTTTGTTATGGTAACAGTAAATCCCTTTATAGACCTACAGGTGTACGTGGACCCCCCTTACCCCGGCGGGGTGTGTGGGGGTGGGGTGGGGTAGGGGGGTGTTGGGTTGGACACTATGTTTTTTCTGAAAGTTTGGTCAGTGTAGCTTGCAAATTTACTTGTTTGCCAAAAATAAGAATAGGGCCTACTATGGTATACATCTATGTAAGAAGAGACCCATTTTATCAGTGTAAAATAGGGGGTAGGGGTGATAAAAACCACAAAAAGATATCAATTTATAATGTAAAACATCCTCTAAAGTCAGAGTGTGGCTGCCCACGTGGCGGGGTAATCAAAAACGGTCACACTCGTAATCTTCTCATCCTTAGCTGGTGCAGTTGTACCATAGTTTTTAGGTGCTTTGGCTGTTGGGATGATCCCTGGCGTCTTTAAGCCAGGGTAAGACAACAACAACAACAACAACATAATGTAAATCAGAATTTGAGCTTTTGTCAAATTCGGTAATGATAATATGATGATTTTTGAGTTTTACAGCATTGCTTACTTTCACGTGTTAGTACTTCCGGTTTGTTTTATCTTGCACATAGGACAAATCAACAAAACCTGATACACTCATTGTGTTAAAGTTTATAAGCATTTGCCCACTAGTTAAAACTACAGCGATTGAAAGCATTTTAAGATAAATCTAACGGTTTTAACGGATACTCAAAACATGAATCACAATCTAATAATGACACATTGCAGGCATTCAATGGCTTAATTTTGATGAGTAAACCGTCTTAAAATATTGTCATTATGTCATAAGAAAAAGCTCAAAAACACTATTTTGACAGGTTTTTTCCTCTTAAAAACAGTTTTTGAAACCTGTAAATATATTTTTATATTATCTGAAGTAATGAGCATCATTCTTTAGACATTGAACTCATCACTCGCTTTTAGCTTTTTATAATAATCAGCTGAAAAAAATATACTATAGCCATACACAGATAATTTGGTCAAATAATCACTCTCAGACTGGCACAAAGCCTATATTCCGATTCTAAAGTACTGTCTCTCTTACATAGCTTGCTACAGATAACCAAGGACAGAGTAAACAACATCTATAACAACATCTATAATAATAGCACAAACACAAACAACAATAAACTTCATAAACATTTTCGGCAAGTATCAAAACTAAAATGGCATTAGTCACTAAAACTTAAATACAGACGCCAAGGAAGGAAATCTCGATTTAATCGCACCTCTCTCTATAATGAAGTTTTTTTAATTATGAATATTTTGTACAAAGTATGGAATATTTTGTACAAAGTATGGAATAGATACAAGCTCTTAATTCATTACTCCACTTTTCTATTCAATACTTTTCACTTTTCTATTCAATAGAACAAGAACAGTATTGAATAGAAAAGCGCAGTAATGAAATAAGTTGTTCTATATTTTGGATTATTTACTATTTCTATTTAATATTTATATTGACACTATTAAATAGGTTTTTGTGTATTCAATAGCTCTTTTTCGTATTGAATAGGCTAAAATAGAGTAGATAACAAAACCACGTTTGTGGGCCAAAACTATTTCTATTTAATATTTACATTGACACTATTAAATAGTTTTTTGTGTATTCAATAGCTCTTTTTCGTATTGAATAGGCTAAATAGAGTAGATAATAAAACCACGTTTGGCCCGCCATAAAGGTGGGCCAAAACGTGTTAGACAGTCCCTTTCCTCCTCAAGATCCGTCCATCTGTCAGTGGCTAGGTCGTAAAGAAAGCGTTTCTAGCACTGCTAATCGACTAGATGTATGGGAAACTTAAATTTTAAAAATTGCCCTGGTCATCAATTTCTGCTTACGGGTATACACGAGAGTGGTTTAGGATAAGGGAAAAGGGTGTTAGGGCAGTGCGAAAAGTTATGCAACCTTTTGCAAAACAAGGCAAAATATTTATTTGGGTGATTGGCACAGCTTTTGTAAATCAATACAAATGTAGCTTATTTACGTACCGACTTGCATGCATACTTTCACTTTGTTTAGATGCAAATTCCATTATGGGTAACACCCACACCAATGTTAGGGTAAGCTAGCCTACCCTTTGTAAAAAGTCAAGTTTAATGCATATGTTCAAGGCTGCTCCCTTGTTACATCAGACATATCAGAATCAGGATAAGGTGATACAGAGGTGGCGGAGAGTGGGTTGTGTTTAGGCAAAGCAGTTATGGTCAGCTATCACTGCTCATTTTGAAACGACAAGGCGAGAAAATCAGTCAATGACACTGTGTGAGACAGGCTCTTTCAAGTGCTCAACAGTTCAATGCACTGCAAGTATAGAGCTGGCATTAAAAAACGTGAGCATTATTGTCTGTAAAGGGTAGCCAGCACGATATACAGGTCTCAAAGTGACTGAATAGTTAAGGGACATGATGTAGAGAGCCATCCTGGTCAAGTAACCACTACAAACAAGGTGATTTACCTCACAAAATAATGGTGTACACGAAGAACAGAACCATTTGGAGCAATAAAAGCCTGTTTGCTTCATGTAAAATGGCGCCAAAAGGTGATTTAGGTATGGGGAAGTTACGTTCGTTACTGACAGCACATAACGATAGGCAACACCATCTGTGCAAAATTGAAAGAAAAGAGATTGTTTCACTTATTCTCAGTGCAAACATCGGCAACACATCTCTGTTGTGTTCTCTGTGGGCTTCCAAAGTCACACTTTGTCAGAAGTGAAATGGTGAAAATCAGTCACCATCTTTGCAGAACGAAATTGGTTACTTTGATTTGACATTGTTGGTACTTGTCGTATTCAGCACATAACTGCGACTCGTGTTAGTGTAGATGAGAAAAAATGAAATGATTCTTTGACTTCACTTTCGTTTTATGATTTTTGGGTGTGGATTTGAAAGAGGGGCTGCTTGACGTTTTGGCACGTGTTTCATATTGTTGCAGAGAACAAGCCTTTGATAGTCAGTCCCAAAAGACGACAATGATGATATTGTGCGCATGGTACACGATGGTAGTCATCCATTCCTTTGTGCTATGAACGATTACACAACACTGCATAAGAAACGTTTTCAAACCATTGCAGACGATTGTAGCATTGCTAAGAAAGATTACTGGAGCGCAAAGCTGGACCTAAAGGCTGCCTATCGTTCTGTGCCGATTCACTGTGACGACTATGAAATGACTGTTTAAAGTGGGTTTTCAAAGGGGACAAGCAGCCAATTTACCTCTTTGATTCCAGACTTCCTTTTGGCGCTGGCTGGCACCAAGTCATTTTCATCGTCTGTCTCAGGCCATAGGCAGGTGTTTAAAAAGGCGGGTCTTTAAATGTGGTGTTGTGTACATTGACAATTTCTTGTGGTTTCGAAAACATATGATGAATGCAATCAAGCTCTTTTCTGCTTAATCCAGATTGTAAGAAAGTTAGGGTTTCACATTAGCGCATCCTGGGTGCCATTCGTCCTTTACAGCAGCAGCAGCACAACATTAAGCTTAGCTAAGAGTTCAAGAAAGATGTCAATTGGTGGCTTGCGTTTATGAAATCTTTTAATGGCGTGATTTACTATAATTGTGGGGAAACGCATCATCTTCATGTAGACGCCTGTACTGCTGCCAGTGGTGCCTTCTGGGCAGGCGACTGGTGTTATTCAGTGTTCAGCAAAGACATGCCAGCAGCCAGGAAATGTTACATCAACTACAAAGAGGCGTGTGCAGCTGTGCAGGGTGTGCAGTCATCCTCCATACAGACAGTACTGTGACAAAAGCTGTCCTCAACAGAGGCAGGAGCAAGCACCCATACGTCAACAGTCTCCTGAGAAAAATGTTCTGTTGTGTGTGAAATGCAATGTCACTGTCAAGGCTGCGCATGTGACAGGACTCCTCAATACAATGCCTGATACTGTGTCACGTTTACACGAGAAAGGGAAATGTGAGCAGCTTGCTATTTTGCTTGCAAACTGGTCGCATTCTAGTTTTTGTGGATTATTAGATGTGGCGCGCCATATGTCTTTACAGTCAATGCTGTTTCTGTTGCAAGAGATGAGCAGTCATTTCAAGATGAGCTAGGAAGAGAACGTTTACATTTCAGAGGGCACAGAACACTTACCCCTTGTAATTGTGCAATTACTATCTAGCGGCTTATTTAGACTGTTGTAAGAAGATGGGTATCCCACCTGTGCCTGTGACTGAACGTGGTGTGGCGTTGCTCACTACGTGCCTGGCACGAAGCCTCAAGCCGTCTTCTGTATGACAATACATTAAATTATTAGGATAATGCATTCAGAGCGTGGGCTGCGTCTTCCATGTGAATAGTCGAGGGTTGTAAAAACAACGCAGCATAGCATTGAGAGAGCAAGGCAAAGCAGGCAAGGCAAGACATTTATTTCATACCCATTTGGGCACAGAAATATAAAAACATGATAGCGAAAGGGCGAAAGGCTATAGCAATGTGCGAAAAGCCCCTATTACCCTTTCCTTATTGTTACTCATTAGAAGCCGATTAGTTGTCATAGATCATTTCAGTAAAACTCTACACACGACATACACATTTAGGCTGGGTCTGTCGTGGGATGTCTTAGCAGAAATCTTCGTAACTGCCCTCCAGAGTGCAGACGCCTTGCCTATATCTCACTTGTCAGATCCAGACTGGAGTACGCAGCAACAGTGTGGGATCCATACAGCAAACAGGACATAGACAGACTGGAACGGACCCAAAGGCAGGTAGCACGCTTCATTACTAAGGACTACAATTCTAAGACCCCAGGCTGTGATGCTAGCAGACTTAGGCATCCCAACGCTGGAAGAACGAGGAAAACAGCAGCGGCTTAACCTGCTGTACAAGATTGCTGAGGGCCAGATTCCAGCACTACCACCCGAGGCCTTTTTGACCCCAGTCACCTCTGCCCACAGAAGGATCAAGCCAACACATTTCAAGGACTTTGATAGTGATAACATCATGAAGAGGCAGGCATTAAATAATTCTCGAGGCTTTATAGTCAGACCAAGCCATACAGAACAGTATAAGAACTCATATTTTGCCAGGACAGTCGTGGAATGGAATCAGATGACTGATGCCTCCATCGAAGCAGGC
>CM065705.1:24622048-24642048 GCA_017654935.2 Phymorhynchus buccinoides | reverse complement strand
GAAGGCTGAAAGGGAGTGAGTGTGAAAAAGGGGCACTTTAGCCATATTTATCACATTTTTGCTTGACAGATGCGCTTCAGATTTTGTGCGGTGGTATAGCACCTAGACTAGAAGACATAGGAGCATACAGTATTGGCTTTCTGACCTTAACCCTGGAAGTTTGATCTTGAAAACCGAAAATTCCTTCGTTGCATTATATATTTCATGTCTGAGCTGTATCTAGTGAACTAGAAGATATAATCCCTTCAAATTTTGTGCGACAGTGTAATGGTAAGAGTAAAAGACACTGGTGCATAATAATAATAATAATACTAATAATAATAATGTGGACAATTTATATAGCGCCGGGAATAAAATGTCGATCAGCGGCAGACATGTTTCCGTCCACCCCCCTCCTCTTATATCTCGTGAAGCACTGCATGGAATCACTTCACATTTTGTGTGTGGGTGTACTCTCTCGCTCTCTCTCTCTCTCTCTCTCTCTCTCTCTCTCTCTCTCTCTCTCTCTCTCTCTCTCTCTCTCCTCTCTCTCTCTCTCTCTCTCTCTCTCATTTATTCACCCCCATCCCCCCACCCTCTCCAATTAGTTACCCCAATTTTAGGTCCCTTCCCGTTCCCAACATGTCATGCGCCCTCTCTCTCTCTCTCTCTCTCTCTCTCTCTCTCTCTCTCTCTCTCTCTCTCTCTCTCTCTCTCTCTCTCTGGCATGTTATTGCTTATTCTATTACCCTCCATAAATAACATTCATTCAATTCAATTCAATTATCTCTCTCTCTCTCTCTCTCTCTCTCTCTCTCTCTCTCTCTCTCTCTCTCTCTCTCCTCAATCTCTCTCGCTCTCTCTCTCTCTCTCTCTCTCTCTCTCTCTCTCTCTCTCTCTCTCTCTCTCTCCTCTCTCTCTCTCTCTCTCTCTCTCTCTCTCTCTCTCTCTCTCTCTCCTCCTTTTCTCTCTCTCTCTGTCTGTCGTTAGCAATCTATTTATATAAAGTGTTTAAATGAAGAGAAATGAAATGCAGCTGATGTGATGTACTATATTTATTGTCAACTTTTTTCTTATATTCTGTTTACTTCATTTCAATAAAACAAAAATTATTATACGTTATTTATGTGCCACTTAAATTGTTCACTCCACCCCATTCATGAAGGGCCATGGCCTAAAATTAATTAAAACATGTGTGTCTGTCTCTCTGTCCATCTCTTTCTCTGTCTCTGATCTGTCTATCATTCTTGTCATACAGCACTCACTGTGACGAGGTAATGGGTTAAAAGGCTAAGTCTCTAGGGAAATTTTAGTGTGTTAAATTTTCAAATAGAAAATTTGCCTTTTGCCCACTTCTCTAGGGTATGGGAGATGAGCAACTTTCCCGGCCCCTTTTCATCTAATAAATTTATATTTGTGCCCGGGTTCTGGCTCGTATGATTGTAAGAAATACAAGTGGTTGATTTGCTCTAAATGGCAGACAGAGAGAAGTAGGGTTTTACATGAAATTACAAGACTTCCACTCTCATCAGTCTGACCAAAGGGTTCAGAATTATTTGACACTTGTATTTTATTTACTCACAAAATCTGCATAAGATTATGCAACAATAATAATAAAGCAGCTCAATGGCGCCAAAACAAAATATGAATGAAAAAACAATGAAATCCGAAAGGATTTACAAGACTTTTGTCCTTCTAGAAGGTTAGCCCCAAGCGGGAAGGGTCACTAATTATCTTCAGGGTCAGGGCGAAAGTTCAAATGATTGGCGCGGTCCTGTGGACTTAGCTGTTGTCAAGTTCCTCCGTAGTGATCGGCCAGTGCTGGGTTGACTGGGCTTGCTCGTCAGGTGAGAGTAGCTCCCAGTCGTTCCGGTTACGGCTTCGCGGGATGGCACGGTTCAGGCGTGGTCTCCTCGCGGATTCGGGGTGCGGGGCGTCTTTGCGGCGTTCCCGTCTTGGTGCTTGTGAGTCAGGGATGATCGTCCTGACCACGATGCCCTGCTGATAATCACAGGAGAAGGTGGATGTAGATCTCTATAGCTTAGAGACAAGGGGCTTCAGCCGGCAGGGAATTAGTGAATCCCAACCGGCTAGAAGGCTTCCCTTGTACAATAGCACTAGTAGTAAATAAACTGAATTTCAGTTAACAAACTGAGATCAGTAAAACATAAAAGGTGTACAGGAAACAACTGGTATTAGTCAGTACCCGTCTAGATCAAAGTCTATGATCAAGCCAACATCACTCTCCATCCAACACCTGGAAAGGAATGTTATCATAAAGTGCAAGATTGCAGCCCACCCTCCTACTAAAAATATACAAAAGGGTTAGTAGGCATAAAATCCGGTTCTGGTACCAAAAGAGTTAAAGTCAAAAACACACACACAAATAATCAGTGCACATAATTAGAACAGAATGTTTACCACTTCTTTTCAATAACATATCTACTCCTTATTCATCATTAAACATAGGATCTAGATCAAAAATAGGATCTAACAAAAAACAAACCTCAATCACCAGCTATCAATAATACTCACTAGTTGGGCTATTAGGACTGGCTGGGAGAGAGGTTGAGTCTGCAATGTTGCTTCGCCAGGTTTTGGAGGTATTGTGAGAGAGAATGTGTAGGCTAACTTTCCTCACTACTCAAATTTTCCCCTCCAATTTCAAACACCCGAGAGCCTGTCATTGGTTCATAGCAGTCGGCAAGTCACAAGATGACGTTATAATATTATACTAGTACAGAACGATCACGAGCCGGTTACATCACTGGCATGTGTTACATTCCTCTACATCTCATGATCGGGAAAGGAGATACGGGGAACAAAGGGAAACCGCCAATGTGTGTGTCAGGGAAGGTAAAACGGGCTTCAAAGAGATCGCGGCTATAATCGGCGACCGGTTTGATGTTGAATTGTAATAGGGCATTTGCCACGAGTTTTCGTGCTTTGAGTAGAAAGAAAAGGGGGGGGGGGGTGTAGTTGGGAAAGAAAGGGAGAAAGTGGGGCGTGCGTTTCCACTCCATCACACTCACCAATCTTATAGAGCAATGGTACTTAAATATTAATAATGATTTATTCACAGGGGCTATTTTTATAGATTTTGCGAAAGCATTTGACACTATTGATCATAATCTCCTCCTAAGAAAACTTACACTGTATGGTCTATCACAAACATCATTCAACCTTATATCTTCTTTTCTGACAAACAGACGCCAGACTGTTTTGCAAGATGGCAAATCTTCCTCTTTTATGCCAGTCAAATATGGAGTGCCACAGGGGTCTGTGCTAGGCCCCACTTTATTTCCAGTATATATCAATGACCTCCCTTTATACATATCATCCCTTTGTGAACTTTTTGCTGATGATACAACCTTACATAATAAAAACAAGAATGCAGATTTAGCTTTAACTGACTTACAAAATGACTTAAGCAAGGTAGCAACATGGACAGAATTTAATCACATGGCCCTGTACCCTCTGAATACCAAACTTATGTTAATAACCACGAGACAAAAGCGTCAACATATTAAAACAGATTTAATAAAAGTAAAAATCAATGATAATACTCTGGAAGAAGTTGATTCTCATAAAGTACTTGGCCTTGGTATTTATAACAATCTGTTCTTGTCTTTTCACGTTTCCATTCTTACACGTAAATTATCAAACAATATTTCAGTTAAACAGAATAAAACACTTCCTCGATCAGCACACCCGAAAATTGTTCTTTCATGCGTACATCCAACCAGATATTGACTACGCTTCTACAACTTGGGATTTGGCTAGTAAGAACTGTTTAAGTAAAATAATGTACTATTATTATTATTATTATTATTTAAAACCACTAGAAACTCTCTATAGACGTGCAATCAAAATTATTCTACTTAAATCATCATCTCTGCAAACCACTGACTATAAAACATTAAGCATTCTCCCTTTCAGCTAAAGATGTTGTCTTAATAAGGCTGTGCTTATGTTTAAGATAATGAATAACCTTGCGCCTCCCTATCTCTGTGAAAAATTCCAAATCAGTAATGCTCGTAATAAAAGTCTAATTTTCATTCCTCGTCCAAGAACAGATCTTTTCATGTCATCCTTAACATATTCATGAGCAAAACTATGGAATGAGATGCCTGCATATATTAAAAAGAAGAGCACCTTGGCGTCTTTCAAAAAATCATATAATAAATATTTAGTAGAGTGTTTAAAAAGCACCTATATGTACGCCATGTTGTTTCCCCTGCATAATTTAAAAACGATTCCCTTCCAATATATAAACCACTTGCATCCAATGAATTTATGTTTAAACGCGGGAGGACAAATTATTTCATTCTATGCGTTTAAATTCTGATGATGTTTTCTTTCCCTATTCATTGGTAATTATTATTACCCTATTGAATGTCATGTTATGAGATAACATGTGGATAAAAATGTATGTGTGTGTGTGTGTGTGTGTGTGTGTGTGTGTGTGTGTGTGTGCGTGTGTGGTGCGTGTGCGTGCGTGCGTGCGTGCGTGTGTGTGTGCGTGTGTGTGCGTGCGTGCGTGCGTGCGTGCGTGCGTGCGTGCGTGCGTGTGTGCGCGTGTGTGTGTGTGTTTGTGTGTGCTTTTTTCATGCATGTTTCTGATTTCTTTAGTCTGTTTTGATTGTAGTTTATTTGTGTGGATGTTTATTATTTAATTGTTGTTTGTTTGCTTGCTTTGTCTGAGGATCTGATGACAAAAAGCCATATTTTGTGCTTATTTAGTTATCCTCAATAAACATTCGAGTTCTCTCTCTCTCTCTCTCTCTCTCTCTCTCTCTCTCTCTCTCTCTCTCTCTCTCTCTCTCTCTCTCTCTCTCTCCTCTCTCTCTCTCTCTCTCTCTCTCTCTCTCTCTCTCTCTCTCTCTCTCTCTCTCTCTCTCTCTTACCTTGTGAAATAAAGGTTCGTTATCAGCCGCGAGGCGAAGCACTGCAGCCAGAAATGCTGCCACGCGGCTGGTGATCTAGCGTCGTAACGCTCTAGTTTGTTTACTCTTCGGGCGTGTGCACGCGTACGCGGAAACCTATGAGCAAATATCATCCGCGATCCGCAAATAAAGTAAATAAAGTAAGAACTAAGCGGATGGGATATGCGGACGGGTTTCAGCCTGTGTGCACACTCCTTCATATTTCTTACCTCCACTGAGATTATGTTGCGGATCGCGGATGTGTTTCCGTACGGAATGTGCACACAGCCTTCTTCTTCCTGTATCTTCTCTTTCTACAAACTTCCACAAGTGAGATAGGCATGTATGCTATACGCCCAACGAATTCTGTTCGGCAGAGATCTGTGCTGTTGTGCCCAGATACTTGCTGGAACTTGTCATTTCCACGGACTCAGCAATTAATTCCCTGTCAAGATTAAGGCCGTGTACACATACACGCGGATGTTCCGCGCAGAAACCCACGCGCAGTCCGTAAATAAGTAAAAGAAAGAAGGGAAAAAATATACGGACGCGTCCGAATTTCCCCTGATATTTGTTTCCTTCTTTCTTTTACTTGTTGATTATTTCAGCGCGGAAAATCCGGATGTACTGTGTAGCAGGCCTAACTCTGTTAACACAAACCAAACAAGGGCGTCGCCGAGCGGCAGACATGTCCGTCACCAGCAATGCCACGCACTTGCGACACCCCGTAGAGTGTCACATCCTGACACAAAATTGGAAGGGATTCTGTCTTCTAGTTCACGAGATACAGCTTGAAGAAGAAAGTATAGCGCAAAGAAGGAAATTTCGGTTTTCAAGGTCACACTTCAAGGTCAAGGTCAGCATGGTGATAATTTATGCTTGGATGTTTTCTTCTCTAGGGTATACTGTACCACACACAATCTGAAGCGCTTCTGTCAAGTACCAATGTGGAAAATATGGCTTAAAACCCAATGTGTAGACCCCTACCACTTTCAAGGCCTACTGATCGCCCGGACCGTGCCATTGACCTTGATCGGTATGCTACCATCAGAACGGGCATAAGCCAAAGTACCTTCATGCCAAATTTGAAGACTCTAACACTAACGGTGTGGGAGTTATGGCCCCTGAAAGATATTCGGTTTTCAAGGTCGTACGCCAAGGTCAAGGTCACGACGGCAAAATGATTTGCGCGGATGCCTTCCTCTCATGGTGACACACCAGCACACAAACTTTGACGTGATTCTGTCAACCCGTTCGAAAGATATCCTTGGGACAGACAGAAGGAGAAAAAAATGACCCTCCGATTTTCAGGCTCAGCGATCTTTTTGACCTTGACCTTGACCTTGATCGGTATGCCATCATCAGAACGGGCATAAGCCAAACCACCTTCATACTAAGTTTCAACATCCTATGTTGATCGGTGCCCGAGATATGGCTAAAAATAGATTTTCGGTTTTCAAGGTCGTACGTCAAGGTCAAGGTCACGACAGCAAAATGGTTTGCGCGGATGCCTTCCTCTCATGGTGACACACCAGCACACAAACTTTGACGTGATTCTGTCAACCCGTTCGAAAGATATCCTTGGGACAGACAGAAGGAGAAAAAAATGACCCTCCGATTTTCAGGCTCAGCGATCTTTTTGACCTTGACCTTGACCTTGATCAGTATGCCATCATCAGAACGGGCATAAGCCAAACCACCTTCATACTAAGTTTCAACATCCTATGTTGATCGGTGCCCGAGATATGGCTAAAAATAGATTTCCGGGTTTCAAGGTCGTACGTCAAGGTCAAGGTCACGACGGCAAAATGGTTTGCGCCGATCTCTTCCTATTAAGGAGGCACACCTTCACACAAAATTTGACGCAATTCGGTCAAGCGGTTCGGTAGATATCCTTGGGACAGACAGAAAAAAACAACAACAAAAACAAAAAAACAAAAACAAACAAAAATACAAACCAGCCCATCGCAAAGTCCGTTCACCTTCGGTGACGGACAACAAACTGGGCTAAAAGAGAGACCCGTGTGTAACCCTCTAGCCTAATGACTAGGCTATTCCCTGAAAGAGGTTAGAACACGTGCCTGCGCATCTTCCCTTCTGGGTTCGGGGGGGGCACTGGGACAACACTCGTGCGTGTGTCAGAATTCGTTCACTCTACCACAAGTGCTAAGCTAACACTTTCGTCAGGTTATCTTTTATAATGTTATTAATGGTGTGTGTGAGGTGGATGGGGGGAGCTGCCTTGGGAGAAGGAGCTGGGGGGTAGAGGCTGGGGTTGGGGTTCTGTTAGTAATATTTCTCACATTGTCGTTTTTCAGTCCCATGCGTGCGTGCGTCCGTGCGTGCGTCCGTCCGTCCAGCCGCGTTTGAAAAAAACCCATTCAATCTATTTCAATCACATTTAGTGTACAAGATTTAGAGGTCATTATCGATCGACTGATTGTTTTATTTTTATTTTATAGGTCAAGGTCAGGCTAATTAAGGAGTTCAAACGTCAAGACATTTACTTGCTACTATCTCGCGAACTTTGGCACATATTTCAATGCGTTGTTTTGCACATTTTGGGATAAAAGGGCTTTCACACTATAATCATACATTTGTCTGTGATTTCGTGCGCGCGTGCAAGCAAATCATGGGGTTCGAACCCCAAGACTGTATCTCATGAACTACTGCTTGGAAACGCTTCAAATTTAGTGTGGTGGTGCATCACGGCACACAAAGGATCCCATATAAAAATACTACCCATGTTGATCTTGACCTTGAAGTTTGACCTTGAAAATGTAAATTTCGTCTTGTGGCCATATCTTTCACATCATTATGATGTTCAAAATTAGTATGTGGGTGCATTAGCTTATAGTAGAGATAGAGAGAGAGAGAGAGAGAGAGAGAGAGAGAGAGAGAGAGAGAGAGAGAGAGAGAGAGAGAGAGAGAGAGAGAGAGAGAGAGAGAGAGAGAGAGAGAGAGAGAGAGAGAGAGCAAACGAACGAACGAACGAACGAATCTCTTTAATGAGGTAAATAACTCTCTCTCTCTCTCTCTCTCTCTCTCTCTCTCTCTCTCTCTCTCTCTCTCTCTCTCACTCTCTCTGTGTCTGTGTCTGTCTGTCTGTCTCTGTCTCTGTCTCTCTTAATTGGATTGCGTAATAAAGTTTTCAAGTGTCAAGTGTCAATTCTCTCTCTCTCTCTCTCTCTCTCTCTCTCTCTCTCTCTCTCTCTCTCTCTCTCGCCTCTCTCTCTCTCTCTCTCTCTCTCTCTCTCTCTCTCTCTCTCTCTCTCTCTCTCTCTCTCTCTCTCTCTCTCCTGTTCTCTCATTTTCATTTTGTCCGTCACCATAGGTGTATTGTGTGTATTTTTGTTTTCGTCCGTCACCATAGGTGATCGGACTTTGTCATGGGCTGGTTTGTATTTTTTTCTTCTTTTCTGTCTGTCCCAAGGATATCGTCCGAAAGGGTTGGCAGAATCGCTTCAAATTTTGTGTGGAGGTGTGCCACCTTAATATGAAGAGATCCGCGTAAACCATTTCGCCGTCGTGACCTTGACCTTGACGTATGACCTTGAAAACCGAAAATCTATTTTTAGCCATATCTCGAGCACCGATCTACATAGAATGTTGAAACTTGGTATGAACGTGGTTTGGCTCGAGGGTCATTTTTTATCCTTCTGTCTGTCCCAAGGATATCTTTCAAATGGGTTGACAGAATCGCTTTTAATTTTGTGTGGTGGCGTGCCACCTTAATAGGAAGAGATCCAGACATGAATTTTTAAGGTCAAGGTCATGACCTTGATGAATGACCTTGAAAACAGAACATCTATTTTTAGCCATATCTCAGGCACTGGTTGACATAGGATGTTGAAACTTGGTGTGAAGGTGGTTTGGCTTATGGTGCTTCCGAATATTATGTACTGATCAAGGTCAAGGTCAAGGAGAATGCTGGACCCTGCTTCCAAATTGGTTGACAGAATCGCCTAAAATGTTGTGTGGAGATACATAGAGAGAGAGATAGAGAGAGAGAGAGAGAGAGAGAGAGAGAGAGAGAGAGAGAGAGAGAGAGAGAGAGAGAGAGAGAGAGAGAGAGTTGCGTTGGCCTACACAAAAACAATTATGCTACGGGGTGTCGCAAGTGCGTGGCATTGCTGGTGACGGACATGTCTGCCGCTCAGCGACGCCCTTGTTTTTTGTTTTTCTGTCCCAAAGATATCTTCCGAACGGGTTGGCAGAATCGCTGCAAATTTTGTGTGGAGGTGTGCCACCTTAATAGGAAGAGATCCGCGTAAACCATTTCGCCGTCTTGATCTTGACGTATGACCTTGAAAACCGAAAATCTATTTTTAGCCATATCTCGGGCACCGATTGACATAGGATGTTGAAATTTGGTATGAAGGTGGTTTGGTTTATGCCCGTACTGATGATGCTATACCGATCAAGGTCAAGGTCAAGGTCAAGGTCAAGGTCAAGGTCAAGGTCAAGGTCGAAAATATCGCTGGAGCCTGAAAATCGGAGGGTCATTTTTTCTCCTTCTGTCTGTCCCAAGGATATCTTTCGAAAGGGTTGGCAGAATCGCTTCAAATTTGTGGAGGTGTGCCACCTTAATAGGAGGAGATCCGCGCAAACCATTTCGCCGTCGTGACCTTGACCTTGACGTATGACCTTGAAAACCGAAAATCTATTTTTAGCCATATCTCGTTCAAAATGTCCTTATCTCCACTAACCCCGATTTTGCAACGGTCACATTAACCCTGAACATAATTATCGTCGCACGCCAGAGGTGTATATTAAATGAGCAGATGATGCCACGTATTGTTTATCAGTGAACGAACAGTGCGTTTGGGATCTAGGGAAAGGGCAACAAACAAGCTCTTCTTTTTCTTCTTCTAGCACTTTCGTTGGGACATTTTGGGACTCTGCAACCTCAGTGATCCTTGTTTGTTTTATCTCCTTGTTGGTTTCTGTTGTTCGTTTGGGCTGTGTCAACCTCTATAACATAGTTAAATGAGAATAACAAGCAATAACAACAGCAACAGCAAAATGAATGCACTAGACAAACAATAATGAAACAATAAAAAGCAAACTTCTCTCTCCTCCCCCCTTTCTCTCCCTCTCTCTCCCCCCCCCTCTCTCTCTCTCTCACCCCCTCTCTCTCTCTATCTCTCTCTCCCCCTCTCTCTCCCTCTCTCTCTCTCTCGCCCTCTCTCTCTCTCTCTCCCCCTTCTCTCTCTCCCTCTCCCTCCCCCCCCCCTATCTCTCTCTCTCTCTCTCTCTCTCTCTCTCTCTCTCTCTCTCTCTCTCTCTCTCTCTCTCTCTCTGTCTCTCTCTCTCTCTCTCGATCGCGTCGCCAAGAAAGTTTGTAAGGTTGGGTGCTGGGTGAAGTTTCGCTACCTCATCTTATCAGCCCAGTAGCGAGTTGGACACTCGGGCAGAGCAACAGAGACTGAATAATGCATGCCCCGCTATCCCACAATGGCCTGTAGAGGGCAGTTGGACTGCCTTACTCTTCCACAAGTGTTGTTGGCTGGTTGTTGTGGTTGATGTTGTTGGTTGGTTGTTGTGGTTGATGTTGTTGGTTGGTTGGTGTGGTTGATGTTGTTGGTTTGTTGGTGGCTTGTTTTGCTGCTGATTCTTCTGCGTCGTCGTTGTTGTCGTTGCGAATTTATTTGCTAATATACGATGACAATAAGATGATTGAGAGTAAAGTGTCATTTAATTGGTATCCTCTTCAACACTTGCCTTCGTCGTCGTTGTCGTTGTTGTTGTTGCTGCCTTTGTTGCTGTGTTGTTGATGTTTTTGTTGCTGTGTTGTTGCTGTTTTTGCTGCTGTTGTTGTTGCTGTTTTTGCTGTTGTTGTTGCTGCTATTTTTGCTGCTGTTGTTGTCGTTGCTGTTGTGTTGTTGTTTTTTGCTGGTTTTGCTGCTGCTGATGTTGCTGGTTTTGTTGCCATTGTTGTTGCTGTTGTTGCTGTCTTTGCTGCTGCTGTTGTTGTTGTTGCTGTTTTGCTGCTGATGTTGTTGTTGTTCTTGCTGCTGGTTTTGCTGCTGTTGTTCTTGTTTTTGCTGCTGCTGTTGTAGTTGTTGCTGCTGTTTATGCTGCTGTGTTGTTGTTTTTGCTGGTTTTGCTGCTGCTGATGTTGTTCTTGTTGCTGTTTCTGCTGCTGTTGTTGTTCTTGTTTTTGCTGCTGTTGTAGTTGTTGCTGCTGGGTTTCTGCTGCTAGTGTTGTTTGTGCTGCTGTTATTGCTGGTGTTACTGTTGTTTTTACTGCTCATGCTGCTGCGGTTGTGGCTGATTTTGCTGCTGTTATTCTTGTTGTTGCTGTTTGTGTTGCTGCTTCTGCTTTCGTTGCGGGGGGTTTCTGCAGCCGCTGTTGTTGCTATTTTTGCTGCTGTTGTTGTTGCTGCTGTCTTTGGTGCTTCTACAGCTGTTGATTTTGTTGTTGTTGCAGCTGCTATTTTTGTTGTTGTTGCTGTTTGTGTTGCAGCCGTTGTTTTTGGTGTTGTTGTTGCTGTTTGCGTTGCAGCTGCTGTTTTTGTTGTTGTTGTTGTTGCTGTTTGTGTTGCAAGTACTATTTTTGTTATTGTTGCTGCTGTTTGTGTTGCAGGTACTATTTTTGTTATTGCTGCTGTTGCTGGCTGTGTTGCAGCTGTTATTTTGTTTTGTTGCTGTTTTGCTGCTGCTGCCGTTGCCGTTGTTGGCATTGCTGTTGTCGGCACGTGCTTGTTGGCTGTTGTACATCGGGAATAAGGGAATACATCGTAGCTGGCCTCCATTGGACCCTTTGTTCAACACTTTGTGTGATAGTTATTCTCGTGGGTATGTCCTTATGCTCAGTACCCGGACTGCGGCACGTGACTGGCTTACAATTCAGTTGCTGTTGCTGCTGTTGTGATTGTTTTGTTTTACTTAGTTTTGCTTTGCTTCCTTTCAGTTTTGTGTTTCTATTTATGTTCGATAGCTTTGTTCTTCGAGTTGTTTCAGTGATATGTTGTTGGTATGTAGTTGTTCCTATTGATGCTGCTTTTGTTTGCATTCTTTACTTTTGTGTGTGTGCATTCGGTTTTTTTCTTTCTTTGTTCTTCCCTCATGTTAATCTGTTCTTTTCTTTACGATGCTTTTTTCACTCTCTTTCCCTTCTCTTGTGGATGGAATATCTTCCTCTGTGTCACGTTTTCCCCTGTCCTTCGTCATTGGATAGGAACTGTTCCTGTATGTCACGTGTCCCGCTTTCCCTTCTTCCATTGGATGGAATATCTTCCTCTGTGTCACGTTTTCCCCTGTCCTTCTTCATTGGATAGGAACTTTTCCTGTATGTCACGTGTCCCGCTTTCCCTTCTTCCATTGGATGGAATCTCATCCTCTGTGTCACGTTTTCCCTTTCCGTCTTAATTGGATGGAATCTCTTCCTGCGTGTCACGTTGTGCCGCTTTCCCTTCTTCATTTCCCCCCTTTCCTTCTTCATTGGATGGTAACGTTTCCTCTATGTCACGTTTTCCCCTTTGCCTTCTTAATTGGATGGAATCTCTTCCTCTATGTCGCAGTTTTCCTCTTTGCCTTCTTAATTGGATGGAATCTCTTCCTCTATGATGCGGTTTTCCCCTTTGCCTTCTTAATTGGATGGAATCTCTTCCTGTGTGTCGCTGTTTTCCCCTTTGCCTTCTTAATTGGATGGAATCTCTTCCTCTATGTCGCAGTTTTCCCCTTTGCCTTCTTAATTGGATGGAATCTCTTCCTCTATGTCGCAGTTTTCCCCTTTGCCTTCTTAATTGGATGGAATCTCTTCCTATGTGTCGCTGTTTTCCCATTTGCCTTCTTAATTGGATGGAATATCTTCCTCTATGTCGCTGTTTTCCCCTTTGCCTTCTTAATTGGATGGAATATCTTCCTCTATGTCGCTGTTTTCCCCTTTGCCTTCTTAATTGGATGGAATCTCTTCCTCTATGTCGCTGTTTTCCCGCTCTCCTTTCTTAATTGGATGGGATCTATTCCTCTATGTAGCGGATTTCCCATTTGCCTTCTTAATTGGATGGGATCTATTCCTCTATGTAGTGGATTTCCCATTTGCCTTCTTAATACTGTAATATGTTTAAATATCTTCCTCTATGTCGCGTTTTCCAATATTCTCTTCTTTATTGGATTGAATCTCTTCCTTTATGCTACGCTTACGTTTACCTTCTTTATTGAAGAAGGTAAACGTAAACGTACGGGGTTGGGGGGTTGAAGGGAGGTGGGTGTTAGTGTGTTGTGTTATGATCATATGCAATGCATTCTCTAATGTATTCATTTTCATAGAGATGTATGGTGAGGATACGTAAACCAGTCTGTTAGAAATGTTTGTACGAATGGTGAGTGAAAAGCGCATTGAGTTGCTTTGCAAGATTATGCGACATATAGGCATGATTGATTATCATTTATTAGTATTATTGGATTGAATTTCTTCCTTTATGTTACGTTTACGTTTACCTTCTTTAGTGGGTTCAATCTCTTCCTTTATGTTACGTTTACGTTTACCTTCTTTAGTGGGTTCAATCTCTTCCTTTATGTTACGTTTACGTTTACATTCTTTAGTGGGTTCAATCTCTTCCTTTATGTTACGTTTACGTTACCTTCTTTAGTGGGTTCAATCTCTTCCTTTATGTTACGTTTACCTTCTTTAGTGGGTTCAATCTCTTCCTTTATGTTACGTTACGTTTATTCTTTAGTGGGTTCAACTCTTCCTTTATGTTTTCTTTAGTGGGTTCAATCTCTTCCTTTATGTTACGTTTACGTTTACCTTCTTTAGTGGGTTCAATCTCTTCCTTTATGTTACGTTTACGTTTACCTTCTTTAGTGGGTTCAATCTCTTCCTTTATGTTACGTTTACGTTTACCTTCTTTAGTGGGTTCAATCTCTTCCTTTATGTTACGTTTACGTTTACCTTCTTTAGTGGGTTCAACCTCTTCCTTTATGTTACGTTTACGTTTACATTCTTTAGTGGGTTCAATCTCTTCCTTTATGTTACGTTTACGTTTACCTTCTTTAGTGGGTTCAACCTCTTCCTTTATGTTACGTTTACGTTTACCTTCTTTAGTGGGTTCAACCTCTTCCTTTATGTTACGTTTACGTTTACATTCTTTAGTGGGTTCAATCTCTTCCTTTATGTTACGTTTACGTTTACATTCTTTAGTGGGTTCAATCTCTTCCTTTATGTTACGTTTACGTTTACCTTCTTTAGTGGGTTCAATCTCTTCCTTTATGTTACGTTTACGTTTACCTTCTTTAGTGGGTTGAACCTCTTCCTTTATGTTACGTTTACGTTTACCTTCTTTAGTGGGTTGAACCTCTTCCTTTACGTTACGTTTACGTTTACCTTCTTTAGTGGGTTGAACCTCTTCCTTTATGTTACGTTTACGTTTACCTTCTTTAGTGGGTTGAACCTCTTCCTTTATGTTACGTTTACGTTTACCTTCTTTAGTGGGTTGAACCTCTTCCTTTATGTTACGTTTACGTTTACATTCTATAGTGGGTTCAATCTCTTCCTTTATGTTACGTTTACCTTCTTTAGTGGGTTGAACCTCTTCCTTTACGTTACGTTTACGTTTACCTTCTTTAGTGGGTTCAATCTCTTCCTTTATGTTACGTTTACGTTTACCTTCTTTAGTGGGTTGAACCTCTTCCTTTACGTTACGTTTACGTTTACCTTCTTTAGTGGGTTGAACCTCTTCCTTTATGTTACGTTTACGTTTACCTTCTTTAGTGGGTTGAACCTCTTCCTTTATGTTACGTTTACGTTTACCTTCTTTAGTGGGTTGAACCTCTTCCTTTACGTTACGTTTACGTTTACCTTCTTTAGTGGGTTCAATCTCTTCCTTTATGTTACGTTTACGTTTACCTTCTTTAGTGGGTTCAATCTCTTCCTTTATGTTACGTTTACCTTCTTTAGTGGGTTCAATCTCTTCCTTTATGTTACGTTTACCTTCTTTAGTGGGTTCAACCTCTTCCTTTATGTTACGTTTACGTTTACCTTCTTTAGTGGGTTCAATCTCCTCCTTTATGTTACGTTTACCTTGTTTAGTGGGGCGAATCAAAGACACTTACACTGCGTAAGCTTGAGTGATTTTGATTGAATCAATTCCTCTAAGTGGCATTTCTCCCCTTCCCTTCTTTATTGCATTGAATTGCTTACCCCTACTTCCCAACTCAACCCTTACCCCCTCTCCCCCATTTGTCCGTCTTGTGTTTTCTTGAACAACTTGCGTCTGCATGCTCCTTCCCTCTTCTCCGCGCTCTTTCTTCCCCTGTGTCCTATTCTTCTGTGATCTCTCTCTTTACTTTCTAAACAAATTCAACCACTCTTTTCACACACACTCTCTCTCTCTCTCTCTCTTTCTTTCTCTCCATCTCTCTCCTCTCTCTCTCTCTCTCTCTCTGTCTCTCCCTTCCTCACACACACACACACACACACACACACACACACACACACACACACACACACACACACACACACACACACACACACACACACACACACACACACACACACACACACACACTATCTCTCTCTCTCATTCTCTCTTTCCCTCCATCTCTCTCATCATCTCTCTCTGTCTCACTCTCTCTCTTTCTCTCCATATTTCTCTCTCTTCCTCTCTCTCTTCCTGTCCATCTCTCTCTCTCTCTCTCTCTCTCTCTCTCTCTCCTCTCTCTCTCTCTCTCTCTCTCTCTCTCTCTCTCTCTCTCTCTCTCTCTCTCTCTCTCTCACTCTCTTCCACCCTATCGTTGTCACCCTCATCGGTTACCTCCAGCGTTAGCCTTTTTATTCGAGATCCTCCTCCCAGACAGTTGCTTCCAGACACTTCTCCTGGCACTACTTGAACAATCCACGTGAATTGATTGATTTGTGATGTGTGAATGAGTGAGTGGCGCGTTAAGAATCGATCAGGGGACAATTGGAACTACAGGCCAGATTGTTATGTGCAAGGCACTGAATGCAGCGAGCCATCCACTCTCCCCACTCCACACAATGACGACACAGCACGTCTCTGTCTGTCCTGTCTGTACTGTCTGTCCCTGTCTGTTTGTCCCTGTCTATCTGTTTGACTGTGCTTGTGTGTCTTTATGTTCGTCTGTGTCTCTCTGTCTCTGTCTGTCTGGTAGGCAGTCCGTTTGTCTCTTTGTGTGTGTCTGCATATGTGCGTCTGTGTATCTGTTTCTGTTTGTTTGTCTGTCTGTCTGCCTCTGTCTCCCAGTCTCTCTGTCTGTCTGTCTCTCTTTTTCTGTCTGTCTATCTGTCTGTCCGTCTCTCTCTCCCCCCCCCCCTCTCTCTCTCTCTCTCTCTCTCTCTCTCTCTCTCTCTCTCTCTCTCTCTCTCTCTCTCTCTCTCTCTCTCTCTCTCTCTCGTCTCAATTATGTTGTTCTATAAAAAGTATTCAATCAATACGTGCGAACTGTCTTGTGCGGTGCTGGAAAATCCAAAGGACCATTTCATCTGTGGGTGTGAATGAGACGTGCTGGGCATCCACCACACAGCCTGCACAGGACACACACCTACCTGCAGGGGACACACACCTACCTGCAGGGGACACACACCTACCTGCACAGGACACACACCTACCTGCACAGGACACACACCTACCTGCACAGGACACACACCTACCTGCAGGGGACACACACCTAACTGCACAGGACACACACCTACCTGCCGGGGACACACACCTACCTGCAGGGGACACACACCTACCTGCAGGGGACACACACCTACCTGCAGGGGACACACACCTACCTGCAGGGGACACACACCTACCTGCACAGGACACACACCAACCTGCACAGGACACACACCAACCTGCACAGGATACACACCAACCTGCACAGGACACACACCAACCTGCACAGGACACACACCTACCTGCACAGGACACACACCTACCTGCACAGGACACACACCTACCTGCAGGGGACACACACCTACCTGCACAGGACACACACCAACCTGCACAGGACACACACCTACCTGCACAGGACACACACCTACCTGCACAGGACACACACCTACCTGCACAGGACACACACCTACCTGCACAGGACACACACCAACCTGCACAGGACACACACCTACCTGCAGGGGACACACACCTACCTGCACAGGGCACACACCCACCTGCACAGGACATACACCTACCTGCAGGGGACACACACCTACCTGCAGAGGACACACACCTACCTGCAGAGGACACACACCTACCTGCAGGGGACACACACCTACCTGCACAGGACACACACCTACCTGCAGGGGACACACACCTACCTGCAGGGGACACACACCTACCTGCAGAGGACACACACCTACCTGCAGGGGACACACACCTACCTGCAGGGGACACACACCTACCTGCAGGGGACACACACCTACCTGCAGGGGACACACACCTACCTGCACAGGACACACACCTACCTGCAGGGGACACACACCTACCTGCAGAGGACACACACCTACCTGCAGGGGACACACACCTACCTGCAGGGGACACACACCTACCTGCAGAGGACACACACCTACCTGCAGGGGACACACACCTACCTGCAGGGGACACACACCTACCTGCACAGGACACACACCTACCTGCAGGGGACACACACCTACCTGCAGGGGACACACACCTACCTGCAAAGGACACACACCTACCTGCAGGGGACACACACCTACCTGCAGGGGACACACACCTACCTGCAGGGGACACACACCTACCTGCAGGGGACACATACCTACCTGCAGGGGACACACACCTACCTGCAGGGGACACACACCTACCTGCAGGGGACACACACCTACCTGCAGGGGACACACACCTACCTGCAGGGGACACACCCCTACCTGTATTCTACGGCTACGTGGCACTGTGCCCCCGTCTCTTTGTGACCCAATGTTGTTTCGCTATTTTCTTCCCGTCCCCGTCCCTGTCACTTGAAGTCGTTGATTCTGACCATTTTAGTTGCTTTTATGTTTTTGCTCCATTTCAGTGAAATGACACTTGTGGGGGGCGGTGCTACACATTCATGATTGCTCTTTCTGGTCATGTAATATTTATTGATGCCAATTACACCACCTCTTAGTAAAGGTCTGTGTATGCGTTAAATATATATTTCTATTTCCAATTGTGTTGCCATGTTAACGTGTACACGCCTTAATCAAGGTTAAAAAAGAATATCAAATTTTGAGCAATGAATAGAAGCAGGGACGAATACAGACGGAGACACATAGACGCAGGGACACAATGGCGGGGACACATAGAGACGGGGACACATAGATATAGGGACACATGACGGGGACACATAGAGACAGTGACACAATGGCGGGGACACATAGAGACAGGGACACAATGGCGGGGACACATAGAGACAGGGACACAATGGCGGGGACACATAGAGACAGGAACGCCATGACGGGGACACATAGAGATAGGGACACATAGAGACGGGGACACATAGAGACGGGGACACATAGAGACGGGGACACATAGAGACGGGGACACATAGAGAATGGACACGGGGACACATAGAGACAGGGACACAAAATGAGGCGGGGACACATAGAGACAGGGACACAATGGCGGGGACACATAGAGACAGGGACACAATGGCGGGGACACAAGAGACAGGGCGGGGACACATAGAGACAGGGACACAATGACGGGGACACATAGAGACAGGGACACAATGGCGGGGACACATAGAGACGGGGAGGGACACAATGGCGGGGACACATAGAGACAGGGACGGGGACACATAGAGACAGGGACACAATGACACATAGAGACGGGGACACATAGAGACGGGGAGACACAGGGACACAATGGCGGGGACACATAGAGACAGGGACACATAGAACAGGGACACAATGGGGACACATAGAGACAGGGACACAATGGCGGGGACACATAGAGACAGGGACACAATGGCGGGGACACATAGAGACAGGGACACAATGGCGGGGACACATAGAGACAGGGACACAATGGCGGGGACACATAGAGACGGGGACGACACATAGAGACAGGGACACAATGGCGGGGACACATAGAGACAGGGGGGGACACATAGAGACAATGGCGGGGACACAATGGACGGGGACACATAGAGACAGGGACACAATGGCGGGGACACATAGAGACATGGCGGGGACACATAGAGACAGGGATGGCACACATAGAGACGGGGACACAATGGCGGGGACACATAGAGACAGGGACACAATGGCGGGGACACATATAGACAGGGACACATGGCGGGGACACATAGAGGACACGGGGACACATAGAGACAGGGACACAAGGGACACATATGGCGGGGACACATAGAGGGACACAATGGGGACACAAGGGACACAATGGCGGGGACACATAGAGGGACACAATGGCGGGGACACATAGAGACGGGGACACAGAGACGGGGACACATAGAGATAGGGACACAATGGCGGGGACACATATAGACAGGGACACAATGGCGGGGACACATAGAGATAGGGACACAATGGCGGGGACACATAGAGACTGGGACACAAGGGACACAATGGCGGGGACACATAGAGACAGGGACACAATGGCGGGGACACATATAGACTGGGACACAATGACGGGGACACATAGAGACGGGACACAATGGCGGGGACACATAGAGACAGGGACACAATGGCGGGGACACATAGAGTCACACAAGGGACACAATGGCGGGGACACATAGAGACAGGGACACAATGGCGGGGACACATAGAGACAGGGACACAATGGCGGGGACACATAGAGACAGGGACACAATGGCGGGGACACATAGAGACAGGGACACAATGAGGCGGGGACACATAGAGACAGGGACACAATGGCGGGGACACATAGAGACAGGGACACAATGGCGGGGACACATAGAGACAAGGGACACAATGGCGGGGACACATAGAGACGGGGACACAATGGCGGGGACACATAGAGACAGGGACACAATGGCGGGGACACATAGAGAGGGACACAATGGCGGGGACACATATAGACAGGGACACAATGGCGGGGACACACAATGACGGGGACACATAGAGACAGGGACACAATGGCGGGGACACATAGAGACAGGGACACA
>CM065705.1:24584548-24602048 GCA_017654935.2 Phymorhynchus buccinoides | reverse complement strand
AACGGCACACAATTAAAATAAAATAAAAGCAAATGATTAAAAAAACAAAATAGAAAAAAAGAAAGGCAAGCGTTTGATGAAAGTATTTCACACGAACAACTTCAAACACAACAACAACAAGTGTGTCGCTGAGCAGCGGACATTTATTTTGCTGCGTTGTCCCCGCTATCCCCCCTCCCCGCATATATTATTCCTCGCCCTGTTTGCGTCCCTTGGGTGCTGGTCATAGGAATGGTCTGCTAACAGTGTACGACCGACGGTGACCACTCTACCCTCACTATCAAAGGTCAAGGTCAAGGTCAACAAACTTCAAAGCGTAAATCGGTCCAGCGATTCACGAGTTACAACAACTGACAGCAGCAAACTTATACTCCTTTGCTGAGCGTGAACTGGGGCAAAGGACAAATGGAGATGAATCCTTCACAGTAATGAACCTAGTGTGATGTTATCAGCCTGTTCTACCATGCCCATATTCCACTGGCCCTCCTCAGGTTCTCTCTCCCCACGGCACCATCTTCATCCACCTTCCCATTTACACAAATTGAATTTGCTCGGCACAGGAGGAAGGGAGGAAGAGGGGGGTCATGTTCATTCACCAAAATCCATCAGCGGCAACAGGCCGATAATTGGTTGGTGGCGTGGCAGGTGCGCGTTCCATGCTCCTAATCTCCATGGGTGCACTGCATGTTCACAGCGTGCGTGCTGGGCTTTGTCTCCTGCAGACCAGGGCTATGACAACTAGAAAGCACTGACACAACATAAACCTCACACATACCACTACTTCAACATTTCTGACGCTGCAGTTTATGAATATTGTGTTTTCTCCGCAACTCAATTTGTTGCCAAATCATAGTATTATATTATAGGCAGCACATAAATAAACACTAGGTAAATCACACGTGGTTGCGCCTAGTTTGGTTGCTACTGGCTGCTAACTCATTGCGGACGAATTCCGAGTATACTCAGAACAGGAGAACGCCAGCCAGGGCCTAATTCCGAGTATTCTCAGAACAACGATTTCTAAGTTTAAAACTTGTCTAAATCCATGTTTTGGGGGGTTAAGTCTCTTCAACACTCTTCCAGCTTTCGCTTCACTTAAGTTTGGTACTCTATTTCCAAAGTGTCCAAAGACTCGGCCCTACACGAGCCTCAGAAAGTACTCCAATATGTGTTCATGAACAGTGATAGTAATAAGGAGACTAATGATTCTGATTTCAATGCAAGTAACTACGCTTTCAATGGGGAACATTAACTTGGATCAACCTGTAATGTTGTCAAAATTGAATCATTGACAGTGCTGCGTTTTGTTGCGCTTCTTATTTGTTATCGTTTTCCTTCTAGGCAGCCCCGGGCCAGTAATGATGTTCGTCTAAGGCAGTGATGTCCTGAAGGGGGTAACGTTACGTGAAGTTGTTGGTAAATTGTAGACACTCACACCAAAGCCAGTTCATCCCCCCATTGTCTGCAGCATTAAGAGTCAGTGCAAATGTCTCCAAGTTTGACAATCTATTAGTTAAAGACACAACAACCCACCTCTGCTTCTGAGTTAGCCAGTTTAATAATAATAATAATAATAATAATAATAATAATAATGATAATAATAATAATAATAATAAAAGAACGGTTAACTATTATTGCGCTTCCTTTTTTTTCTTGTTTTCCATGACGTTGCACAGATCGAAGGCAGTGGTGAGACAAACAAATAGCAAATCCTCAGGCCTTCCACGTACCTCCACCCCATCCCACATTCTGCCTACTATTTGTAAAGAACCAGGCACTAATTAGCTAGATCACGTCTCCAAGATGTGATAGCTTTGAAAGTTTTGTCTACCTACCCCTGAAAAAACGTACAGTGTGTGTGGGGGGTGGTGTGGGTATGGGTAATCCAATACGAATTTCTTCCGAACCCAAACCCAGAGAGTGGCTTCCACAGGCACATTCCCAAGCAACACGCATGCATTCGCTGAAACGACCCCACAGCTGTGCGTGCGGTGACACGTGCCATCATAGCCTGCCTTGTCAATGGGACGTGACACACAGCATCCATCATGGAACAGCACAGACTGAGTTGTGAGCATTGTGACAAATGGTGTAGGTACTCCGGCAATACTCAGGAATGATCCGTTGCTGTGTCCCACTGTGCTAGGATGGGTTGGATATTTAGCGTATGGCAAACGGTTATCCAGTCAGCCAACACGGGTAGCAAAATGCAAACCAGACCAAACTGCCAGTCGTTCTGCCAGCCTAGTCCAATCCACAACACACCACCCGCATCAACCGCCCAAGACGCACCCACGACCACGGTACCAGGACCAAACATGGCTCGGTGCAGTTAGGAGTCAGACACACCCATGACCACGGTACCAGGACCAAACAGGGCTCGGTGCAGTTAGGAGTAAGACAGAGAGAAGAGGTGAGTTTTCAGCTGAGACTTAAAAGAGGACAGAGTTTGCGCATAACGGACAGAGAAAGGTAGCTGTTCCAGATCACAGGGCCAACGTAAGCAAACGCACGTCCTCCCTGGAACTTCTTGCGGTATTGTGGAACACGAAATATTCTTGTGTCAGCAGAGGAGCGGAGAGACCTGGAGGGAGTGTATAACTCAAGGAGTTGACAGAGGTATGGAGGAGCGGTGTTAGAAATTACATTGAAGCAGATGAGAGCAATTTTGTAGTGAATCCTGTGAGCGACAGGCAGCCAATGCAGTTCAGACAGTAAACTTATCACTTGAATCTAAAATACGTATGTTCCACAAGCCAACCACAACTTTGCTTACTGTGTACCGTGCACTTTGTGACCGTTCTGTCGTGCCACGCATCCCATAACAAACAATAGGGATTGTTGAGAGGCCTTCAGAGACAATATGGATTGTTGAGAGGCCTTCAGAGACAATAGGGATAGTTGAGAGGCCTTCAGAGACGTACGAGGCCTTCGCTGCAGGCAGGATCGTAAGTTGTGCTGGGGTCACTGACATTATAAATGTACTTCCTTCCACCGTTGGTGATATGTATTCTGACAACGTCCAGAACTGATTGTCGTATCTCAAACAATACGGTTAGTGGGCGTACTTTCTTTGAAATAGTTGATAGGGTATTGCAAGTCAATGTTGCTTTATATAGAAGGATATCTCAGTATATTGTCGAATCTCAAACAACACGTTTACTGGGTATGTGTGGGGTTTTTGGTTTTTTTAATAAATAAAGAATGTTGCTTTATTTAGAAGGATCTATTATTATATTGTTAGTTTCGCTTACCTTTATATACAGCTGTTTGCTTTCTTTCTTAAAAAGTGCACTGCCTGTCCACTAGCTCAGCATGGATCTTGTCTATGCATTTATAGTCAAACAAATACATAATAAGCTATTAGCCATGCAATCAGCTAACTGACCACGCAACAAGCCAGCATTTCTAGGCAAGCAACAGGTCGATTTATTAAAACAAGAACACAAACAAAAGAAACAAATGCATCAGATGAGTTAGTTTGCCAATGACACTAGCCTATGTCCCGCTCGGTGTTACTAATTTTATTTAGATTAATGAACACCCCACAATGAGATAAGAGCTGTATCTGTCGGCACATCGAAAGATCCCAAAGCAAGGAGAAAGAACTGCAACACTGGTTCCCGAATAACTGGCCATTGAAACGCCCGAAGCCAGGCTTGGCCGCGCATGACAATGACGATGCTGGACCTCAGCCTGTAGCGTCCAGAACAGACTATACGGTGTAGGATGGTGTCCCTGGAATCCATTATTAATCAAA
The DNA here is from genome assembly GCA_017654935.2 of Phymorhynchus buccinoides. NCBI lineage: Eukaryota > Metazoa > Mollusca > Gastropoda > Neogastropoda > Raphitomidae > Phymorhynchus > Phymorhynchus buccinoides. Next base: position 24,598,288 of record CM065705.1, on the reverse strand, counting down.
GGGTATTATACGTTACTCGGTCCTGTGGGACCTATTAATTACGGCACCTCAGTCCTTGGCTTCCAATAACCAGAATGCATAATGATCGGTATTCTGAGACCATAGTGCTTTGATGTCGGACCACTTTGTGGCATTGTGGTTAGCGTGAGCAGGGATTCCTCGATGTGGTGTCTTTGTTGTCTCCAATGAAAAACGACTTCGATCTTTTCTGCCTCTAACAAATCAACATGACGGGATTGTGTTCTTGGAGAATACTGCCAGAGCAATGCACTCACTACACCGGTGACACCATCGGTGCCATACATTCATTGGTATACGCACCATTTGCTCCAATGGCTTTTTATCATCGGTTGACTTAGAGAGCGAGATTAAAAATGAGAGGAAGGAGCACGTGTAGCATTAATCTATGACCAATTATGACCCCCGCCCTCTGCATTCTATGCCTGCACCTATTGGCCTAAGCACCTATCGGGTCTTTCTTTTCTTCTGTATCTGTCAATCATCTGTCTGTCTATCTGTCTGTGTGTCTCTCTGTATGTCTGTCTCTCTCTCTCTGTGTCTCTCTGTCTCTCTCTCTCTCTCTCTCTCTCTCTCTCTCTCTCTCTCTCTCTCTCTCTCTCACACACACACACACACACACACACACACACACACACACACACACACACACACACACACACACACACACACACACATATATATATATATATATATATATACACACGCGCGCGCGCGCGCACGCACACACACGCATGCACACACACACACTGGCACACAACAACAACAACAACAACAACAACATACAGTATTTATACGGCGCTGAATCTTGATAGAAATCAAATAAAAGCGCACACACACGTTAGCATTAGAGGTGGGGGGAAAAACCGGTTTGAACCGCAAAACCGTTCTTGAAATTCCGCGGTTCGAAAAACCGGTTCGAGTTGCTGTGAACCGGTTGTTTTAACTGCAAACTGAAAGTAAGTTTCTCTTAGAATAACGCATTCTTTTCGAAGAACAACACTGAATCTCAGCGCAGATTGGGTGTTTGTAAACCAAGAGTAGCTGTTTCTAGTTGTCTGGTGTTGTAAGGAGCAAGTGACACACACACACACACACACACACACACACACACACACACACACACACACACACACACACACACACACACACACACACACACACACACACACACACACACACACACACACACACACACACACACACACACACACACACACACACACACACACACACACACACACACACACACACACACACACACACACACACGCCAACAAACACACATACTCTCTCTCTCTCTCTCTCTCTCTCTCTCTCTCTCTCTCTCTCTCTCTCTCACTTATAGGCATCTCAAAGAAAATCCCTAATGCCCCACATGGCCGAAAGGCCGAAGAGGGCGTAAAACCCCTATTATCACACATATCACGCTTCATAAACTGCTTAATGTGGGCATACATTCACGGTTCGATTAAAATGAATGCGCTTACTGAAGATGTTGTCTAAAAGTAGAATATGTCATTACTGTTGTAAGAATGAGAGAATAGCAATAACAGCTTTTCTCCACCCAGCCCTGGGACTGAGAGTGTGCGTGCATGTGCGTGTGCAAGGGCGCGTGTGCGGTTGTGCGAGTGTGTGTGTCAGTGTGCGCGTGCGCTCGTGTGTGATATTTTTTCCTTCCATTGTGAAATATTTTTTCTTCTCATTTTGTTTATCTGTTCAGGTACATAATTACGATGATCTAAGTTATACTTTTGTATTCCTTATCCTCCCGCTACATATCTAAGCTGGTTCATTGCGTTGTGAATGTGCCACCATCCTTCACACTCCAACCGCCATTATTAGTCCCCGAGCCGAAGGTTCGGGAACTATTGTTTCTGTCTGGTCCATCCGTCCGGCGTCCGTCCGTCCGTCCGGCTATTCGTCCGTTTATCTAAAAAAACTCTTCAGTCTATCATCATCAAATTTGGTATACTAGTTTGCCAAGATGCAAGCTATCCACTGATGTATTTAGTCATTAAGGTCAAGGTCGCGCCAGTTACGGGGTTCAAACCCCAAAACACATAATCGCTAATATCTCGCGAAGTTTTGCATGTATTTCAATGCAGTTTTTTTCACAACATTTCTTGATGAATGGTCTATAACACAGTTGTCATGAATTTTTCTGTGCGCTCGTCTGCGCATGATCGCGCGCGCTCAAATCACGGGTCCGAACCCCGAGGCTATATATAAAAAAAACTATTCAGTTACGTGCTTTGTGTCACAGGCCCACTTCTTTCCGGCCGTCCATCCGTCCGTGCGTGCGTCCTGTTTTCAGTTCTCAATGGTCTCCCCGCTGTGTGTACAGCCGACACATTCCTATTTCGGAGTAGATCGGCGATGCACTTGTGACGTTTTGTTTTTGCTTTGGTTTAATTATTTCCCCTATGATTATTATATTTGTCTAGGCCTACACCCCTACCCTCACCTTCCTTTGACACGGTGTGACGTAAGTGTCCCGCGCGACCCGCTTTCTTTATTTCTTATCTACACCCCCCCCCCCTTCTCCCCTCCCCCCCCTCGCCTTTTCATTTCTCTGTCCAGCCGCCACGTTAATTGCCCGGCTGCTTCAAACGAACGCCGCGGAAGGGCGTTATCTCTTTCTCCCCGGTCGGCACGTACCCCCTACCGAGGTTATCTCCCTTCACCCCCCCCCCCCCCTTTCTACCGTCTCATCACAAGAAAGTGACAACCACGGTTATCTCCCTTTGAAGATGGTTTTGCTGTTCTAATCACAAGGTTAGGAATGTCAGGAATGTGCTAAGGATGGAATAGGCGCGTGATTGTTCAGTACATTTAGAACAGCAAAATTGTGACGTGTGGACTGTAATACACCAATAGCAGGCTTTCATTGTTTGAAAGTGAAGGCTATAATTGGAGTGGTGAGAAAAAGTTGTCACACAAGATGCTGAAACGTAGCTAGAGCAACACTCACAACCAGTCATCATAAGCCCACTAGTAAGTATTATTGATGGCAGGTGATTGAGATCTGGTTTGTTTGACTCTAGTTTTGATCTAGATCCTATGTTCAATGATGAATAAGGAGTAGATAGATATGCTATAGAAAAGAAGTGGTAAACATTCTATTCTATTTATGTGCACTGATTATTTGTGTGTGTGTGTTTTTGACTTGAACACTTTTGGTACCAGAACCGGAGTTTATGCCTACTAACCCATTTGTCTATTTTTAGTAGGAAACCTATGGGCCGCAATCTTGCACTTTATGATACCATTCCTTTCCAGGTGTTGGATGGAGAGTGATGTTGTCTTGATCACCTTTTATGTTTTACTGATCTCAGTTTGTTAACTGAAATTCAGTTTATTTATTAACTACATGTAGTGCTATTGTACAAGGGAAGCCTTCAAGCCGGTTGGGATTCACTAATTCCCTGCCGACTGAAGCCCCTTGTCTCTAAGCCATAGAGATCTACATCCACCTTCTCCTGTGATTATCAGCAGGGCATCGTGGGCCGGAAGATCATCCCGGACTCCACCAAGCACCAAGACGGGTCCGTCGCCAAGACAACCTGCACCCAGAATCCGCGAGGAGACCACGCCTGAACCGTGCCATCCCGCGAAGCCGTAATAGGAACGACTGGGAGCTACTCTCACCTGACGAGCAAGCCCAGAACTTCAAACAGCTAAGTCTACCTGACTGCGCCAATCATTTGAACTTTCCTACGGACACCGAATATAATTAGTAACCCTTCCGGCATGGGGCGAACCTTATAGAAAGACAAAAGTCTTGTGAATCCTTTCGGATTTCATTGTGTTTTATCCATATTTTGTTTTGGCGCCATTGAGCTGCTTTATTATTATTGTTGCATAATCTTATGCAGATTTTGGGAGTAAATAAAATACAAGTGTCAAATAATCCTGAACCCTTTGGTCAGACTGATGAGAGTGGGAGTCTTGTAATTTCATGTAAAACCCTACTTCTCTCTGTCTGCCATTTAGAGCAAGTCAACCACTTGTATTTCTTACAACCATCTGACGAGCCAGAACCCGGGCACAAATATAAATTTATTAGATGAAAAGGGGCCGGGAAAGTTGCTCATCTCCCATACCCTAGAGAAGTGGGCTAAAGGCAAATTATCTAAAGTCTTCCCTAGGGACTTAGCCTTTTAACCCATTACCTCGTCACACACGGGCAGATGGCCCCGTCATTAAAATGTTTGTTGGAGTTGAGCGCTAAGTTTTTAGTTGAGTGTGTGTCACTGTATGTGTGCGCGCGCGTGTGTGACAAATAAATATGTTTGCATAGGTAAAACTACTGATGCGAGTACTGGTTTAAACAAACCGGTTCGAAAAGACCGGTTCGGAGAGGAAAAACCGGTTTAAAACCGGTTCGAAAATTTGAACCGGTTCACAACTCTAGTTAGCATTCAAAGCAGATTCAAAGCGCATTCAAACACAAACGCAATACAACGCGAACACACACAGATAACATAAATGGAATATAGCAGAAACAGACCTAATGGCAAGAGAGAGAAGATAAAGAGAGAGGAGCTTTAATGACGGGGGAACAGGTGGGTTTTGAGGTTAGCTTTGAAAGCACACACACACACACACACACACACACACACACACACACACACACACACACACACACACACACAATGTATCCGTCTCCCTTCCCTCTCTCTTTCTATTATGTTTTCCTCTCTCTGACTCTGTCTTTCTGTCTTTGTTTCTGTCTCTCTCTCTGTCTCTCTCTGTCTTTCTGTCTGTCTGTCTGTCTGTCTCTCTCTCTCTCTCTCTCTCTCTCTCTCTCTCTCTCTCTCTCTCTCTCTCTCTCTCTCTCTCTCTCTCTCTCTCTCTCTCTCTCTCTCTCTCTCTCTCTCTCTCTTTCTCTCTCTCTCTCTCTCTCTCTCTCTCTCTCTCTCTCTCTCTCTCTCTCTCTCTCTCTCTCTCTCTCTCTCTCTCTCTCTCTCTCTCTCTCTCTCTCTCTCTCAACCTCTCATTCTCTACTCCTGCCTCTCTGCGTCTCTTGTATTACTTTCTCCTTCTGTGTCTTTGTATCCCTCTCTCTTTCGCTTTCTGTTTTACTTTGTCTCCTTGTCTCTCAGTCACATACCTAGGCATGCAGTATTCTCTGTCTCTGTTCCTCTTCCTTTCTTCCACGGTCAAGGTGGGCAAACAGTTGCCATGGCAACATTGATCTAACACCTATTCCTCCCCATTAATCACCGCTTTCTATGTGCTGCACCTATATATGTGCGGGAGCACCTAGCTAGCTGGGCCTCTTCTTCGTCTGTCTCTGTCAATCGGAATGACTATGGCGCTCCTCATCTTTGTCTCTCTCGCTTCTCTGCCTTTCTCTCCCTGTCTCTCTCCCCCACCTCTCTCTCTCTCCCTGTCTCTCCCCCCCCTCTCTCTCTCTCTCTCTCTCTCTCTCTCTCTCTCTCTCTCTCTCTCTCTCTCTCTCTCTCTCTCTCTCTCTCTCTCTCTCCAAATTTGTGCATATTATCTGAGTGTATTTTTAGCTGCTTAGTTGTTTAGTTTGATGTTTCTTGTAAATTCCCATTCAAATGGGACAATGGCCTTTCTGAATAAACCATCTTGCTTCTTGCGTCTTGCGTCTCTCTCTCTCCCTCTCTCTCTTAGTGTGTGCGCGCGCGAGCGTGTGTGTATATGCGTGCGTGCGTGCGTGCGTGTATGTCAAGTCAAAGTCAAAGTCAAAAATACTTTATTATCACATTAGGTGAAATTACTGTGTGGTCTCGATCTCGTACAAGCACAAAACAAGCAAGGAAACACATTTGCATGCATTAATAATGCTATAACAAATGGACAACAGATGCGTCGCAAGAAGTTGGACATAGTTAAGTTACTATCAAAATAAAGAACTGCCCTCTTTCCCACCATTTCTATCCTCGCATTCATTTATTCACCCCACCCCACCCCACCCCCACCCTCTCCAATTCACCCCAAGCTTTCAAATATTTTTGGTCCCCTCCCGTTCCCAACATTTCATGCGCCTCCTTCTTCTCTCTCTTTGTCTCTCTCTGTCTGTGTCTGTCTGTCTGTCTCTGTCTCTCTCTCTGTGTCTCTCTCCCTCTCTCTCTCTCTCTCTCTCTCTCTCTCTCTCTCTCTCTCTCTCTCTCTCTCTCTCTCTCTCTCTCTCTCTCTCTCTCTCTCTCTCTCTCTCTCTCACGCACACACATACATACACAGAGATAGAGACATACGGACAGACATACAGACAAACACACACACACATATACACGCACGCACGCGCGCGCGCACGCACACACACACACACACACACACACACACACATACACACTACTCGTACAGGTGTTTAACATGACCAGATATGCCTCTAGGCCTAAGCTATTGTATAATTCCTCATTAGTTGGTCTTAGCAGAGATCTTGTTCAGAAGTGACTGACTTAGGGATAAAACTAGCTGAATTTCTAATTGTTCTAATGCAGAACCGTCTATCAGATGGCAATAGTTAATGTGTGTGTGTGTGTGTGTGTGTTATGTAAGTCTTCCACGGTGAGTAAACTTTATTTGGCCTGTCATTTTTCTTTTCTTGTTGTATTTCTTATTAGCTGATTCGTTATAATGGTCGGTTTGGTCGGTTTGTTTTCACGTAAAATCGTGAGGTGAGTGTGTGCGCCCGTTACCCCTTCCCCCAACCCCACCCCTGTTTCTCTGTATCTGTCTTTCTATATATATTTGGTCACATAATTATATAATATATATATGTGTGTGTGTGTGTGTGTGTGTGTGTGTGTGTGTGTGTGTGTGTGAGAGAGAGTGAGAGAGAGAGAGAGAGAGAGAGAGAGAGAGAGAGAGAGAGAGAGAGAGAGAGAGAGAGGTGGATGCACAGTGAAGAACTATTAAGAGGCCAACTCAGGGGTGAAGGTTCCCATGTTCTCTCTCTCTCTCTCTGGGACGTTGTGAAAAGGTGACAGGAAAGAAAGTAACAAGAAAAAATTCACAGGAACACAGTCACAGATATTACGTGCTGTGTGGAAATAGAAAACTCAGTGTGATGTACTCATAAAATGAGAGGCCCATATACCCCCCCCCCCCCCCCCCGTTACCCCTTCCCCCACGCACCCCCTGTTTCGTTGGCTCTGTCTTTCTATTTATATTTGGTCACATACTTCGGTTATACAATGACATGTATCCATGTTTTAGTGCATTTAAAAGGTCAATGCAACCTCCATTACCTTATCTTGTTTTACTGTTTCCTGCGTGTTATGCTAGTTTTACATCAGAGGTAACAGCAATTTGGATATAATGATAATCACAATAATAATAATAATAATGTATATAGCGCTTTACCTCAGATGAACCCAAAGCGCTTTACAATCAATTATTCATCAACAAATAGACAACAAAAACAGCATTCAAGAATGACACCAACCAGCAACAACGTATACACAAAGCAACTCTCTCTCTCTCTCTCTCTCTCTCTCTCTCTCTCTCTCTCTCTCTCTCTCTCTCTCTCTCTCTCTCTCTCTCTCTCTCTCTCTCTCTCTCTCTCTCTCTCTCTCTCTCTCTCTCTCACACACACACACACACACACACACACACACACACACACACACACACACACACACACACACACACACACACACACACACACACACACACATTTATCGACAACGACCCGTTCATCCCCCATTCAGTAAGCCACAGCAACCGAGCCGCACGGACTGACCACATACACCAACACACATACACAAACACCCTCACACACAACGTACGCACGCAGACAGACACACACACAGACACACACACACATGCGTGCACACACAACCCACAAAACTAAAACACACACAAGCACACATGTATGCCCACATGCATGCTCACACACACACAACACACTAGCACACTCACACACACACACACACACACACACACACACACACACACACACACACACACACACACACACACACACACACACACACACACACACACCACAAAGCACAGCACAAACCTCTTATTCAATCTTCCCTCACGTGCACACAACGATAGACAACTGATCAAATATTTAGGGTGCAGCAGGAAAAATATGTTTTTTAAGAGAGGTTTTGAATGAGGAGACTGAGTTGGAGTGTCGGAGAGGAGAAGGCAGAGAATTCCAAAGAGATGGTGCTTGACAGTAAAAAGAACGTTGGCCAGCAGATTTGAGACGGATGGAGGGAAGGGAAAGGAGACGAGAATCAGAAGACGAACGTAGTTGGCGAGCTGGGACATAGAGATGAAGAAGATCAGAGAGATATAAGGGAGTTTGATCATTCAGTGACTCGAAGACAAGGAGGAGAATTTTGTAGTCAATACGTGATTGAATTGGGAACCAGAGTGATATGATCGTACCTAGGGGAGCGATAAATGAGACGAGCAGCATTATTCTGGACCCGTTGAAGCTTAGAGATGAGAGTTGATGGACAGCCAGCAAGAAGTGAGTTACAGTAGTCAAGGCGAGACAGAACAAAAGCACATACTAGAGTCTTCAGGGCATATTGAGAGAGGAAACGGCGGATTGAACTAATTCTTCGAAGTTCTAGATAGCAAGACTTGCAAACATTGGAAACATGCTGTTTGAAAGAAAGGGTTTGGTTCAAAGTAAGAAAATATTTGTTTTACTACTCTTACTTTTGCTGACTTTTATTTTTTGGCAAAGTTTTATTTAGACACCCTCTCATATCACGGCTACGGCCCTCCATATCAAAGTTTGATTCTTTCAGTTTTACGAAAATATTCCCAGGCTGATCCTACCCCTTTCCCTTTCCAGAGAATGGCAGAAGGTTGCTTGCTTCTCAGTAAAACTTCTCCTAGCGACAATGTGAGAGGGGGGAGGGGAGGGGCGTAAAATATATCTTTTTGAACATCATGAAAATAATCCTGGGCCTGTATTTACATTGAAATAATATGAAACTTATCTTAGAAGTCCTTCTAAAGTCCTATTAAATCCTACCTCTTTAGAAAGACTACTATCTCAATGTTAATACAGGCCCGGAGCAATAAAGAAAACTTAAAATTGTGCCATGGTGGTTACGTGTACACTAAGCATTCCACGAGGAAAAGCAAGATTTGAACCTCTGTGAAGGCAGGAGTAACAAGTTCTACAAACTCGTGGGGACAATACCATGCATCAATTTGGCGATAAATTGGGTGGTTCCTGGCAGAAGAAGCCACAGAGAGAACACCAATACAACAAGACGTGTTCTGCCTGTCTGTCTTCACAGGCGCCTCGACTTTAGAACCAGCTACAGGAGTGACACTGTTCGCCCTAACTGGTCTTGCTTGCTGCTGCTGCTGCTGCTGCTGTTCCTTGCTCGCTTCGCCTTGCGGAATAGAGGATGCGGCCGCAGTAGCGGTGTGTGGCTATTACTGCGAGCTTACTGCTGCCCTTCTCTGTCTCTGTCCTCCTCATACACTCACTAAGCACACAGGTGTGTCTGTGTCTATGTGGAGGGGCTAGCTTAGGTGTACATCGGCGACAGCCTTGCCTCCCACTGACGACAGTGCAACATCGAAGAGAACGAACGAACGAACTATAGCTAAGATAGGCCATTGTTTATATCAACTGGCCACGGTTTATCTCTCTCTGTGTCTGCAATAAAGGGAACAAGCAAGAAGGAAAGAAAGTGACAAAGAGAAAAAGAAAAACGCATTTTCGTTAAATCCAGACAACAGATGTTTGTGTAGTGTGGGGCAAAGTGGATTATTCGGCGATTGTCTGCTTAGTTATTTTTGTGTGATTTTTGTTTGCGGTGTTGTACGATCGAGCATCGATGTTTGTCTCTACGTTGTTTCCATGCTTTCTTGGATAAGCTACCTATAACAAGGAGAAGAAGGACAGTCGTGCTATATAAAATGAGGGGGTGTGTTGCAAATGGTTAGGGACAATGGAGAGCTGGGAAAGGAGAAGGTTTATTGATTTCAATACAAGTCGAGGAGGGAGAGGGGGAGGAGGAGGAGAAAAGGAAGGAGGGGGGGAAATAAAAGGAAGTGGGGTGTGTTTGTGATGATGATGATGACGAGCTGTATAGTTGGCTTCATATTGGTCCCCAGCCTCTCGGCTTCAACAGCTGTGATTACAAATAAAGAAAACGAATTCGAGGGAACACTTGTGAACTGGTCATGGCAAGGAAAAGACCTGTGGAGTGAAATGAAATAAAGCAAGTGACCCGAGTGCTTGGACATACTGGATTATTGCAGCACCCTGACCCTGGCACTTACCATTGTTCTTGGTCGGATGACTATTTGTTTTGGGAGAAGGTGTCGGTTGTGGAGTCATCACACTACGTGGGACACAATTAGTACACGTGCTACGCGCATGAAACACAAGTGAAGCGAGAAGGATTTTACCTAAACATGTATTTCTTTGTCTTTTAACTCGGTGGAGGTACTCTCCAACTGACACAGAATATACTATCAATACTACGCAAAACACAGCCCCACTGTCTAACTTGCTTACAAATTAAAGGAAAAAAGGAATGGGGGTAAAGATGCAATTCTAACTAATACCATCGCGTTTAGTTCCACACGTATAGGCCTATAATATATTTGTACTTTCTTCATTTTAAACCCGAGGCATTCCCGATATTGGTTCGTCAGCCATGTTTCTGTCCAAATGTATTTGGCCACCTAAAAGTAGCAGCCCATAGAAAAGACAGACCAGGGTTGACCCCACTGTAGGATGGTAATCTGACCCCTTTACTGGTTGATAGCAAACACGCTTCTGATTCCCAAGCCAAATACAACAAAGTAGACATCGTCATAAAAGAGCAGCACCTCGAAATGCAATGAACAAGTTTTCACCATCTTTTGTTTTCTCCAAATGTGAGCCATGACTCCCATTCATCTCGTAGAATGACCATTTCAGACTGTGTTCAATCAGGTTTCGGTCATGCGTGATGCCCTTTGCTGAAAAAGATCCTGCAAATACCTTCATTGTAGCATTACCTTGAACACGGTACTATAGTAGAAAAAAAATCGTGTATGCATGCGCGCCCGTGAATGTATGTGTGTGTGTAGGAGTGCTTAGAAAGAAAACAAAAAGAGTGAGAAGTAGGACTAAATTGATTGTGTGGTTATCATCGTCCAGCTATTATGACCTAAGAACAGAAGAGGGGAATGGTCAAACAGCCATGGAGATGCATCCTTGACTGGCACACAGAATGTGCACATTGCCAGCACGTACCGACGGACGGACGTGCCTACTCAGTTGTTGCCGAGGCGCAGGGTAGGTAGCAGAAGTGAGCAGGAATCGGCGTACCTCGCTGGTGCACTGAGGGGGTACAGAGATCCATGGTTCGTGGGAGAAGAGGAGGGGGAGGAGTAGGAGAAGGAGAGGAGGAGGAAGGGGAGGGGGAGGAGGAGTACTGCCCCCCACCCTACCCCCGGCGAGGAGAAATGTACGACGCTTCCGATGAAGGGGAGGAGGAGGGGGCCGCTAACGATTCCGGTGAGCAGTTATCTTTTCATGACGTCACCGTTGTTGTATATTGTAATATTACAATATATAATGCTATGTAGTATTTACCCCCCTTCTTCTTCAGTATGTGGATATAGATGTGTGATTGTGGGTTTTGTTGTCTTTCTTTCTCGTTCTTTACTCTGACCCAGTAGGGTTTTTTCAGTGCACGTCCATTTGATTTCGCATCTAAGCAGGGTTTTTAATGCCATACCATTTCTGACTTTGTGCCCTCTCCATTGTAGCCTTATATCCACTCCTGGTATCTAACAGAATCCCTGCCGTCTCTCTGTGTTAATCCTGACACTCTGCTTGATTTGTCTGCCTCTGTCATTTGGTCATCAGTCTGTGTCTGATTCTCTCTCTCTCTCTCTCTCTCTCTCTCTCTCTCTCTCTCTCTCTCTCTCTCTCTCTCTCTCTCTCTCTCTCTCTCTCTCTCTCTCTCTCTCTCTCTCTCTCTCTCTCTCTCTCTCTCTCTCTCTCATCTTAAGGAAGATGAGTATCACTTTTTATTTCAATGTGAAGGCTATAAACACATTCGTGATAAATGTATTATTTTTAGTGACCCTGTAACACAAAGGCATAGCTTGGTGAGTGTTTTAACGCTAGAAAACGGGCTATTAATTAATTCGCTAGCAAAATATGTTGCTGAATCATATAAACTCAGATCACATTCACTCTCAGTTTGATACCCTATTACAAATTGGCTTATTTAGTGCCCGCTGGTCATTATGTATAGGACGATAATGACTTTGGTTTGATGAAAATATGCGCGCTGAGCGTATATTTTGTACTAGTATTTTATCTTTTCATACTTTGAGATTGTGTGAGAATTAATGTGATTATTTGTACTTATATTTTTCGTTTGCATTTTCCTTTATTTCATTACACCCCTCATGTCATGATGGCTCTGTAGCTATTGACATTAAATCATCAATTTGTCAATTTGTCATCAATTTGTCAATCAATTTCTCTCTCTCTCTCTCTCTCTCTCTCTCTCTCTCTCTCTCTCTCTCTCTCTCTCTCTCTCTCTCTCTCTCTCTCTCTCTCTCTCTCTCTCTCTCTCTCTCTCTCTCTTTTCTCTCTCTCTGTGTGTCTCTCTTTCTCTGTCTCTGTCTGTCTGTCTCTCTCTCTCTCTCTCTCTCTCTCTCTCTCTCTCTCTCTCTCTCTCTCTCTCTCTCTCTCTCTCTCTCTCTCTCTCTCTCTCTCTCTCTCTCTCTCTCTCTCTCTCTCTCTGTACGTCAGTTAACCCCCATGACACAGCTGCGTCTGGCGAATGTCATTAAACCGTCAAAGTGTCAAAAGTGTGTCACTCTCTATGTCTCTTTCTCTGTCTCTCTCTGTCTCTCTGTCTCTCTCTCTCTCTCTCTCTCTCTCTCCCTCTCTCTCTCTCTATGTGTCTCTCTCTCTTTTTCTCTCTCTCTGTCTGTCTGTCTGTTTCTTTATCTCTGTCTCTCGCTCTCTATCTCTGTAAATCTCTCTCATCTGTTTATCTATCTCATATCTTTCCATCTATCATCGCATCTTGATGTATGTTTGCACTTGTGCTTCTCCGGTTTTCTATCTGTGTGTCTAAACGCTACCAGCACATATTATTGTGATGCGTTTCTGTGTTTGGCGGCGTGTGATCATAGAAAATAATAATGTTCACGACCCCATCTGCGTATCTGTGAAACATCCGCTTTAACATCTTTCTGTTAAAGAGCTCGATGAATACACAATAATTCCCATCACCACCACCACCACCAAAATAAAAGGAGAAAAACATGATAGCATAAATATACTTTCGATGTGCTGTACAATCTCGATCTGTAAGCATGAAGGGAGCTGGAAATAGCAGGTGGATATGAAAGGCGGTTGTGGATGGTGGGTGGATGGTGGGTGGATGGTGAGTGGATGGTGGGTGGATGGTGGGTGGATGGTGAGTGGATGGTGGGTGGATGGTGGGTGGATGGTGGGTGGATGGTGGGTGGATGGTGGGTGGATGGTGGGTGGATGGTGGGTGGATGGTGGGTGGATGGTGGGTGGATGGTGGGTGGATGGTGGGTGGATGGTGGGTGGATGGTGGGTGGATGGTGGGTGGATGGTGGGTGGATGGTGGGTGGATGGTGGGTGGATGGTGGGTGGATGGTGGGTGGATGGTGGGTGGATGGTGGGTGGATGGTGGGTGGATGGTGGGTGGATGGTGGGTGGATGGTGGGTGGATGGTGGGTGGATGGTGAGTGGATGGTGGG
>CM065705.1:24542048-24577048 GCA_017654935.2 Phymorhynchus buccinoides | reverse complement strand
CAATGTACTTTTCAGTCCTTCAGAGTAGGGGTACGGAGCTGGCTATTCACTGAGATGTTTCTTTCATGCTATATATATATATATATATATATATATATATATATATATATATATATATATATATATATATATATATATATATATATATATATATATATATACACACACACACACATACACGCGCGCGCGCGAAGACACGCACACACACACACGCAATGAGTCAAAAGAGAGAGATAAAGGAGAGAGAGGGGGTAGTGGAGACAGAGAGAAAAAGACTGAGACAGAGACAGATGTAGAGACAGAGAGAAAGAGATAGACAAAGAGAGAGAGAGAGAGAGAGAGAGAGAGAGAGAGAGAGAGAGAGAGAGAGAGAGAGAGAGAGAGAGAGAGAGAGAGAGAGAGAAAGAAAGAGAGAGAGAGAGACACTCACAGACAGACAGACAAACACAATGCTGGTGATCGTCATCTACAGTGCTTTTTTATTATTTTCAACCCGACTTTCGATCGCCTTCTGATCTCCTCACTACCTATGCCCTCGCCTCCCAACCCCAACCCTTCCCGCCCACACACCCCTCCCCTTTACACCCAGTCCAGCCGCCAATCTCTTGTTGAAATTAAAGCTTTAGCGAAACATGATGACTCACTCTCAAGGCACACCTGTGACGAATCAAAAATAATTCACTTGTTTTGTTAAAGAGACTAACATTACAGGATTTCTTTTCTACTACCTCACTCACCCACCTTTACCTCTTTACCTCTTTTTCCCCTTGTCCCCCATACCCCGCCATATGTCGCAGTCTTGAATAATGCTTATGCACATACGCACGCACTTACACATCCACATACACACACATGCGCGCGCACACACGCACACATACATAGACACATAATACCCCCCAACCCCCACCCACCCATATTACTCTATGGTTCAGAAAGTTGGCTACCATATAGTACAAAAAACAGTTTTGATTTATTTGAATACTTTGCATAAAATGCTTGGGGAACACATGTCCACATGAAAATGTACATGCTAATTTTTTGCCTCCACCATGACTTACTATTTTTATCCTTAATTTGGATATCATCTCAGTAGTTTGCCCTCTCTAGTCAGGTCTATTAGGTTTTTTGAAATTAAAATTTAAGAACATTATTATTTTGTTCATTTTACATAAGATTTTCATAAGATTTTTACTTTTTCTGGTTTAACTTTGTGCTGGTTTGCTTTTATTGGGGATTTTCGATTTGGTGCAAAGAAGACACCAGAGAGATAGACAATGCCCATGCAAAGATAGCTGTTTCGTCTTCGTGAAAGACCTAAGAAACAAACTCAATATATATATATATATATATAGTATGAAAGAAAACTCTCAGTGAATAGCCAGCTCCGTACCCCTACTCTGAAGGACTGAAAAGTTAGTGCATTTGAAATGCAGAATAGTTTGCTTTGATAAAACTTTTCTGTGTCCAATGTCTTTATTTGTGAACCTCAGAAACAAAACCAGTTAACGTTAACTTTGAGTAATGTTCCGTGTTCAAAAATAAATAAATAATAATTAAAAAAAAAATTGTGCTGATTTACTTTTTCTCCCAATGGGGGAGGGACAGTGCCTTATGCAAAGACAGCTGTTTCGACCTAAGAGAAGGTCTCATCAGTTTGCATGATCGGCCTGCAATTTGACTGTCCAGTGGATGCCAACCTGAGCAAAAAAGACATTCTACAAGAGAATGGTGTTTTCCTTGCATCAAATCGAAAATCCATAATAAAAGCAAACCAGCACAAAGTTAAACCAGAAATAGTAAAAATCCTATGAAAATCTTATGTAAAATGAACAAAATAATAATGTTCTGAAATTTTATATATATATATATATAGGGACAACAAAATAGGGACAAAAAAGTTTTAAACAATTTTACTATATAATTTTTATGTTTGTTTGGTTTTCGTATTTTTTATAAAGACATTTGGGCAAAACGTTTTTATCAAAATTTTACTATATATATATATGTGTGTGTATAAAAAGCTATGCGCCTTCCAATCTTAGCAGAATTAGGTAGATTTCCCCTTAATTTAAAGGCATTTGTCAATGTTGTAGGCTTTTGGATACATGTACTTGAATCTAAGGAAAATTCATATTTGAGACAGGCATATGATAACATGTTGCAACAAGATGGCTCGCAAACATCATGGATTAAGTTCATCAAAACAATAATGTTTGAACTTGGCTTTGGGCATGTTTGGAACAATCAATTCACATTCAATGCTAAAGAAATATAAAAAAAATTACAACATGCAATATTACGAAGAATGCAAAACTTTCATATAATTTGGGAAACTAAAAAAGGGAGAAGTATCACGGCTCAGGTTTTATAATGATGTTACTAAAGAATATCGAATAGAACCGTACCTTTTTAGTACTATTTTGGATAGACAACAAAAACAGGCTCTATGCAAATTCAGAATTAGTGCTCATAATTTAAAAATCGAAATTGGTAGACACGAGCATATTGTAAGAAAAAACAGACTTTGCCCAACATGTCATGAAATAGAAGATGAGCTACACCTTTTGCATGCCTACGTTATGTATTAGGAAGATCGTTACAAATTGATGGAAAATGTAGACAAAATTTAGAATCAAATGTTCAGTCTCCATCAGATATGATGATGTTAGATGAACTACAGCCATTTGTGGCAAAATTTGTTAGTATTTGTTTTAACAAAATGCATGAATAGTATTTTGCGTTGTTTGTAATCTTATAAGCCTTTGTATAGGTTTCATGGCAATAAACCAATGTTCAATGTTCAATGTTCAATGTTCAGTGTTCAGTGTTCAATGTTCAATGTTCAATGTTCAGTGTTCAATGTTCAATGTTCAATGTTCAGTGTTCAGTGTTCAATGTTCAATGTTCAATGTTCAATGTTCAGTGTTCAATGTTCAATGTTCAGTGTTCAATGTTCAGAGTTCAATGTTCAGAGTTCAATGTACACACAAACCAAATGGAAAAGGCATGCATTTTAGAACTTGTTTGTGTTTAAGGCCGTGTGCACATATATGCGGATATTATGTGCGGAAACCCGTCCGTGCTCAATCCGTAAATAAGCAAAAGAAAGAAGGGAAACGATTTGCGCACGTGTCCGAATTTCCCCCAATCCGTAAATGTTTACCCCTCTTTCTTTCACTTACCTCTGGGTTTCCATACGGAACTTACGCGTACATACACATTAATGCGGAGATTCCGTGCCGAAACCCGTGCGCAATACGTAAATAAGTAAATATTCGCGTATGTGTACACGGCATCCGTGTACTCATACACGCGGATGTTCCGCGCGGATACCCATGCGCAATCCGTAAATAAGTAAAAAAGAAAGAAGGGAAAAAATATACGCACGTGTCCGTATTTCCCCTAATCCGTATGTTTGTTTCCTTCTTTCTTTCACTTATTGATTATTTCCGCGCGGAAAATCCTGATGTACTGTGTACCAGGACTAATTATGCTTTTCCCGCTCTATGATCGGTAAAGGAGTATAAGATTGTGGCGGTTTGTTTCCTGTCTGTCCCAAGGATAAGGCCTTTCCGTGCGGAAATAATGAATATGGGTACGTACACATACATGCGGAGATTCCGCCTAAGGCCTCGTACACATGCGGACATCCCATGCGCAATCCGTAAATAAGTAAAAGAAAGAAGGGTAAAACTTGACGGATTAGGGGAAATACGGACACGTGCGCACATCTTTTCCCTTCTTTCTTTTACTTAGTTACGGATTACGCACGGGTTCCCGCACGGAATCTCCGCATGTATGTGTACGTACCCATAGTAAGGTTATTGATTATTTCCGCGCGGAAATTTGATTGTACTGTGTACCAGGCCTTTCTCTTTCTAGTTGATCAAAGAGAGCCTGAACCTTGTATTACAGATCGATAATGATGGAGGCATTGCAAGGCCAACCTCACGCCATCATCCGAGGGTCAGATTGGCTCCTCTGGACTAAGCTTTGGGATTTTCTTCCTCGTGCAAACTGACAAGAATAGTTAGACACTTTAGGGCGTGGTTTTCTTCACTGTTTATGTCTGAACACTGCTCACCCTTCACAGCGTATCAGAACGGTGCAAGTGCATCCCATTGGAACATGATGTTCGTCTCCTTGGAACGTTGCCTTGATGCTGACCACCATAGTTATGCATTGCATCAGAGCTCGATCCTAGGGGTACATATGCATATGCAACACCATTTGGTCAAAGAGTTTTATAAGGGCAGCTTAGACTTTGAAAAGGTGTTGGCATTTCTCATGGGAATCGAGAGATAATGATTATATATTTTACCGAATGCGATCTGGATTTTTGTTTGTGGCTCAAGCCACAAACATATAACTCACTTTGTCGGTCGGTCGGTCTGTTGGTCTGTCGGTCCAAAATTGTCGCACATTTTGACAAAATTGTCGCACTTCAAATCGAGGCTACACTTCTGGCCGCTCTTTAAAATGATGTATTTTAAAAGCGTACAAAATAATAAACATATGTAATACAGACACTACAACAGACACGACGAGTATGCGGTGCTTCTTTTGATGAGTATAAGTAGGATACATAGTTTTAAATGTTTTCCAAAAGATATAAAAAGTTACGAAATGGTGCAGAGATAACATTCTGGTTTACAGATTAAAATTATTGAAAAGCCAGGGGAGGTAACTCATGATTGGAGTGGTAAAAATAGACCGCGTGCCACAAACTATTGCGATTTCGCGCTTGTTTAAGCGACAAAGCTAAATCTGGAAAACTTATTTTTTGTTGTTGTTGGTGTTGGTGGTGTGCCCTGGCTAAAAGATCCAAATCCAAATCCAAATCCAAATCATCTTCATTATTTCATAACAGATAAATTACAGCCAGGTGCACATAAGAAACCCAACAATAAACACATTTATCAACAACAAAGAATATGAACTAATAACTAAAATATGAACAAATGCTCCGTTAAAAGCAGAACGCATTTTAAAATACATTTAAAATACATTTTAAATCAAGACATAATTAGTTGAAAAACGAGGCAAGAATAACGCTTAAAATGCAGCAATAATAGGACCTACACCATCTCTACACAGACAATTTAGACATGGACATACACAGCAGTAATCTATTGCAGAACAAATACAATCCCAAGGAGAAGGACAGGCTGCTCAGTAAAACAATCACTCTATGCAGTACATTTTAAGAGAAAGATTCCAGGGATCATCTCAACAGCGGAAACACTTGAACACTATGGTACAAATGCATCAGTTAGCGATGAGAACATTACGTGTGCGACCGTTTTTGATTACCCCGCCACGTGCGCAGCCACACTCCGTCTTCGGGGGATAAACTGATTTGAATGTCTTGATTTCAAGGAAACAATAACATACCTTTAACTATTTTAAAAGATATATGTTCAGACCTCTGCTGTCCCTTCTCAGTCTTCAAGTGTTCTCTCTCTCTCTCTCTCTCTCTCTCTCTCTCTCTCTCTCTCTCTCTCTCTCTCTCTCTCTCTCTCTCTCTCTCTCTCTCTCTCTCTCCTTGTCAAATAAAGTATTCCAGTGTCCAGTGTCTCTCTCTCATTTTCTCTCTCCCTCTCTCTCTTTCTCTCTCTCTCTCTCTCTCTCTCTCTCTCTCTCTCTCTCTCTCTCTCTCTCTCTCTCTCTCTCTCTCTCTCTCTCTCTCTCTCTCTCTCTCTCTCTCTCTCTCTCTCTGTCCCTCTCTCATATTCCCATGTTATCATATGTTTTTTTGTTTTTTGTGGGTTTTTTTTTCTTCCTTAAAATTGGGTTTATTCTGAAAAATTGTCATTGTCTCAAAATGGTTTCCCTTTTTTCGTACTCAATTTAAACTACCAATTCAAGTTCACCATTGTTAAGTATTATCCATGTTTGCTTTAAATCCCATTTTTGATTTCTTTTTCAATTATTTCATGTGCCAATTTTTGTTCCATTTTCTTGACTTGATTGTTTTATGTCAAATTTTCTTTGCTTGATGCATGGTATGAATGTGTGAGTGAGAGGGCAAGGTGTAAAGAAGCTATTGTAGCTTATCCTTTTTACCCTCAATAAAACATTCGTATTCGTATTCGTATTCGTATTCTCTCTCTCTCTCTCTCTCTCTCTCTCTCTCTCTCTCTCTCTCTCTCTCTCTCTCTCTCTCTCTCTCTCTCTCGGTCTCTCAAAAAGCTTATTTAAAGCGTCTTTGTTTTGGAAAGACATAATTATTCCACTTGGGCAGGTAGGGTTATAAATATGCCTTAAATGTTTGGTTTCGGGTTTGTGGGGGAAGCTCAGTCTCCATGGAACGTGAATATGTGGTAATATGTGTATGTCTGAGTTAAAACAACGATTGAATCTTGATTGATTGTTGTAGACAAGATTGGCACTCTGAACTTGAATTGCATACATTATTTATGCAACATATTGTCAATCAGTTTCACTAAGTCCTTATTTCAGAGTGGTGAGATGTATTAACGTACGCAAAACATTTACTAGTTTCAGATTAGGTGTAGCATGTTATTTTTGCGTTTACGCGTTTTTAGCTTCATAATAATTTCCGTAAGCTTCTAATTTTTGTTGTTCTGATTGTGCTGAAACAGAACTTCATTAGTATTAGTAGATTAGCATGTCCCAAATAGACTACTTTGCGTGCTCAATTGACACCTCGTAAATACTTCCGATGTCCTTCATTGAACGATATGATATTATTACTGTCGAATGAAAATCATATAATAAAAAGGCAAGTGTCCGTGTGTGTGTGTCTGTGTGTGTGTGTGTTTCTGAAACACAAAACGGGCCTTATATCTCCGCCGTTTTTCGACCGAATCGCTTCAAATTTGCTATGAGCCTTAACGGGGTGATGGCAACGGCAACCGAGGCGGCCGTGTCATTTGCGCGGTTTGGCAAATGCGCGAAACGCATATCCGCCGGCCTCTTGGCGCCCGTATCTCCAGTATTTACAGACCGATTGCCTTCACATGTGGTAGGTAGATGACCAGGAACGGTGACTATCGCTGTGCCAAACCAGAAGCGAATCGATGCAGAAACGCGCGCGATATACGTCGCTTCACCTTTTCACAAATAACTCCGCTGTTTCTTCACTGAATCGCTTCAAATTTGCTGTCCAGCTTGCTGTGGCCGGGGCAAAGCCTGGAAGGAAATTGGAAGAGAATCGGGAGAGCGCGTCACTCTCAGAGTAGCGCCAACGGGAAACAGGGCCTTATAACTCCGCCGTTTCTTAACCGAATCGCTTCAAATTTGCTGTACTCAGTGTTACCAGTACTTGGCGTTACCGTTACTAGGCGTTACCGTTACTATGGAGAGCGCATCACTCTCAGAGCAGCGCCAATGGGAAACGGGGCCCTATAACTCCGCCTTTTCTTAACCAAATCGCTTCAAATTTGCTGTACTCAGAGTTACCAGTACTTGGCGTTACCATTACTAGGCGTTACCGTTACTAGGCATTACCGGTACTCGGCGTTGCGCTAGTAATAATAATATCAGAGTTCGTAAAATACGTGTATAAGGCATTATATAGTCAGGACACATGCTTTGCAAGCACCTCATTAATGTGTTATTACATGTATGTCATAATTATGTCAATGTCAACTCCATTTGTATGGGCCTATGGCCTAACAAATTAAATCATTTCAGATTTCATGCCTCTCTCTCTCTCTCTCTCTCTCTCTCTCTCTCTCTCTCTCTCTCTCTCTCTCTATCTCTCTCTCTCTCTCTCTTTCTCTCTCTCTCTCTCTCTCTCTCTCTCTCTCTCTCTCTCTCTCTCTCTCTCTCTCTCTCTCTCTCTCTCTCTCTCTCTCTCTCTCTCTCTCGCTGATATTAAGATGTGTGTGTGTGCTTTTGTATAAGTCGTTGAAGATAAGAGAAGCTACTACTTCATGAACAGTTTATTTTGTATGGACTGCTGCTTTGTGGCTTTCTGTCATGTTCATTACTTCCTCAGCCACAGGTGTCTATGCATACTGCTCACAACAAGTAGGGGATGAATTTGTAATGTCACCATGGATTCAATGACCAGACCATAAGTTTCATGTCATGTCAAACTGATAGTTTAGCCTTTCTTGGCGGTAACATCGAAGACAAAAATCAATTGTAAAATCTCATGTAGACTTGTGACGAGGTAATGTGTTAAAGGCGAAGTCTCTAGGGAAGACTATTAGTGTGTTTAAATTTTCAATTAGAAAATGTTCCTTTAGCCCACTTCTCTAGGGTGTGGAAGGTGAGCAACTTTCCCGGCCCCTTTTCATCTAATAAATTTGTATTTTTGCCCGGGTTCTGGATCGTATGATTGAATGAAATACAAGTGGTAGGTTGCTCTAAATGGCAGACAGAGAGAAGTAGGTTTTTACATGAAAATTACAAAACTTCCACTCTCATCAGTCTGACCAAAGGGTTCAGAATTATTTGTACACTTGTATTTTATTTACTCACAAATCTGCATAAGACTATGCAGCAATAAGAATAAAGCAGCTCAATGGCGCCAAAACAATATATGAATGAAAAACAATGAAATGCGAAAGGATTTACAAGACTTTTGTCTTTCTAAAAGGTTAGGCCCCAAGCTGGAAGGGTCACCAATTTTCTTATGTGCCCTGGTTCCGCTGTTGTGCTTTTCACTGTCCGGAGGACTTATCTGGTGTAAGGTTCCTCTGTCGGGAGCGGCGAGTGCTGGGGTGACTAGGCTTGCTCTTCAGTGTAGAGTAGCTCCCAGTCGTTCCAGTTGCGGCGTCGCGGGATGGCACGGCTCAGGCGTGGTCTCCTCGCGGATTCTGGGTGTGGTGGCGACTTTGCGGCAGCCCCGTCTTGATGCTTGTGAGTCAGGGATGATGCCTCCTGACCACGATGCCCTGCTGATAATAACAGGAGAACATGGGTGTAGATCTCTATGGATTAGAGATAGGGGCTTCAGCCAGCAGGGAATTAGTGGATCCCAACCGGCTAGAAGGCTGCCCTTGTACAATAGCACTAATAACAAATAACCTGAATTTCAGTTACCAAACTGAAATCAGTAAAACATAAAAGGGGTACTGGAATCAACTGGTATGATTCAGTAACTGGCTAGATCAAAGTCTATGATCAAGCCAACATCACTCTCAATCCAACACTTGGAAAGGAATGTCATCAAAAGTTGCAAGGTTACAACCAAGGGATTTCCTACTAAAAATAAACAAAGATGCTAGTAGGCATAGAATCCGGTTCTTGTACCAAAAGAGTTAAAGTCAAAAACACACACACAAAAATAACAAGTGCACATAATTAGAACAGCATGTTTACCAATTCTTTTCACTGACACATCTACTCCTTATTCATCATGGAACATAGGATCTAGATCAAAAATAGAATCAAACAAAAACAAATCTCAATCACGTATTTTACACAACTGCCTTATTTAATAGTACTCACGAGTTGGGCTAATAAGACTGGCAGGTAGAGAGGTTGATTCTACAGTTTTGCTCAGCCAGGTTTTGTTAGTCTTGTGAGTAAGAGAGTGTTAGGCGGTGTTTTTTTTGCCTCTCAGTACCCATCTCCCCATTTGATTTTTTAAATCGATAAGGGCCTATGACTGGTTAGTAGCAGTCGACAAGTCACGAGACGACGCTATCATCACGCGCTGAGTATTACATCATCATCACATACCTAACATTGCTACAACTGCGAATGGCACGTGTCAAGAATACTTCAAAGGGCAGTGTCATTTTCTCGTGATCGGAAGGGAAATACGGGGATGAAAGAGATGCCAATCGGTGGATTGTTTGATGTTAGGCGATATCATTAATTTAAAGTAGGGGGGGGAGGGGAGGTGTTTTAGAGGGGGGTGTATAAAATTAAAGGGAGAAAGCGGGGCGTCTACACGGTCCCATGACCATTTTCAATCGAATGCCCCACTATGCCTTGCAGGAAACCGAGGTCCAACACATTTTCAACTGTTTTATGACTATTTTTGTGACTGTTGGACATTGCACCCATTGATGTCCGTCTTCTCTGGCAATCACGTGACGTTTCACCCCATCTTTTTGTGAGCAGCATAATTATGTGTTTATGTTCACACACCCGATCATGATGGCCTATGGCCTTTAAAGGTGGACTGGGACGGATGAGTTTTTGCAAGAACCACGTCGAGATCACCAGAAAGACAGCCTTTTCAAGGATCGGAACACTCACTTTGCTCTGGTTTCTTAGAAATTAAAAGTCAAAACGGCGATTCTTCTTTGGCGGAGATGTCGGAGAGAGTAGCCATTTTGGATGGGGTGGGTGGAGGTCACTCATTGTGGTTGAAGCGTTTTCTTTTTTTGTAGTGCAGTAAAAAAAAAAAAAGGATCTATTTCCTTTGTTGTGAGCGAAACTCCTTTAGATAAACTGTATACAAAAAATTTTAAAAAGAAAAAAAGGCTTGTATTGTGAAAAGTTCGTGCAAACGATTTGGTCTAAACACAGGTGGCCATTTAAAGAGAGACCCTTTATAAATGTTCAGACAACTGATCGCTTCTCAGCCTTTTGGCTAAGACAGTGATTCAGGAACATAAATTTTTGTTTATACCTGGTTGGTTTGTTCAGCCCGTCGTACATGGCGAAAGCCGATACGCGACGTTAAACTGAACTTCCACCCAAAGAGAGACGGCAAACGCCTTCTCTTTGGGTGAAAGAATTTGACTTCCAGCACCTCCGCCAAGGAAGAATCGCCTTTTTGACGGCTTGATTTCTGGGAAACCAGAGCAAGTGAGTGTTGCGATCTCTGTAAAGGGTGTTTTCCTGCTGATCTGGACGTGTTTCTTGCAAAAACCCATCCGTCAGGGTGCCCCTTTAAGTGATTAAACCATATTGAGTCTTTAGTCTCTCTCTCTCTCTCTCTCTCTCTCTCTCTCTCTCTCTCTCTCTCTCTCTCTCTCTCTCTCTCTCTCTCTCTCTCTCTCTCTCTCTCTCTCTCTCTCTTCTTCTTCTTCTTCTTCTTCTTCTTCTTCTTTCTCCTCTTCTCTGTCCTCTCGACTTCCTAGTTAATGTGTCCTCCCCACCCATACATCTCCCTGCATTGCAGCCATATTTCATTCCCGAGAATCGATGCAGAGATCCAAATAATTATACCCCTAACAAGAGAAGAGAGGTGGGAAGAGGGTGGATGGGGTTGAGTTGGGAGCAAGAGATGGGTGAGTGGGGTGTTAGATGATGGATCGTTTAGGTCGTGTATTTTATCGTATATATGGATGGAAGTTCAGTTTAACGTCGCGTATCGGCTTTCGCCATGTACGACGGGCTGAACAAACCAACCATAGTATAAACAAAAATTTATGTTCCTGAATCACTGTCTTAGTCAAAAGGCCGAGAAGCGATCAGGATATAAAATTTATTACTATCTTATATATTTTCTTAGGGCGTGTTTTATAGGAAGGAGAGGCAGAGGAGAAGCAAGGTCTACACGCACACGCGCACACACACACATACACACACGCACGCACGCACGCACGTACACACGCACGCACGCACGCACGTACACACGCACGCACGCACGCACGCACGCACGCACACACGCACACGCACACACACACACACAAAAGCAGAAACCAGCCCGTGTCCGCAGCCACGTAGTCAATCGTTCACACATACAGGCCGCACGTAGGCCTAACTGCAAGAACCCTTGTTTAGGTGTAGCACAGCGTTGAAGGCATGTAGTAGGAGTATGCCTGCTTTGCTTCCGGTGTACACTTAACAACACATTCGGCATATGTGCACACCTGCATACAGAGACATACAAACGTTAAGCCCCCCCACCCCACCCCCCTAAAAAAATCAATCAATAAAAATAAAACAAACTATTAGCCCCCCCCCCCCCCCCCCCCCCCCCCCTCCCACTGCACGAGGACAGGTGTATGGTTGTATTGATACAGGCCACGGTTTGCACGCTGACGCACACACACACATAGACTTAAAAAGCTTAGGTAGGTGTCTTGATTAACCGAGAGAAGCTGCATGACAGGGCGCATATCGAAATTGTTGCTGCAAAATGTTCCACTGTGTCAACGCCAAGATGAAAGCAACTACACACACGTGTGGACACAGAGCACCAGAGGGGGTTGCGTACCCCTCAAAATGACGCAAGCATGACGAGATTTAGTTACAATCTCTACGATTTCAAGGGGGGGGGGGGGGGGGGGGGTACGCACGTACCCAACCAACGCGCAGACCTGTGCAGACTCTAGATACATATTATGAACACACATAGATACATATGAACACACACGCACACGCACACGCACACACACACACACACACACACACCACCACACACACACCACCACCACCATCACCACCGCCTCCTTAAAGCCGCCAACAGTGCATCACCACTATTCTATCATCTCCCGTCCACCAACAAACCTGCGCGCGCTCATTAACATAGCTTGACGTCACTGTTCAAGGGGGATCAATACAGTGGTTTGTGTCAAACGCAGACCTCTCTTGTTGAGGAGAAAGAAAAGCCTCCGTACGCGGGAAAGCATAGTTGCGTTGGTCACCTTTTTTTGGGGTCTATTCTTGTTTATTCGAAAACAGTGATTGTTTGTTTGTTTTTGTTGTTGTTGTTGTTTTGTTATTGTCGTTGTTGTTGTTGTTTTCGTGTTGTTTTGGGTGGTTAATGTCGTTGTTTTGTAAATTCGAATCACTTTGACGGGGCATTGGAGACAATTGTGTCGAGCTTGATTTTAAAGGAATAAGTAGTTTACAGAAAGTGGGTCGTGTTTCTGACTCATACCCAATATGCATACATACAGACAGACATACAGACACACAGACACACACAAAATCAGAGAAACACATGTACATTCTTTCAAATGTTGAAGTAAAAAACAGTTTGTTTTCCAATTCTGCATTCGGAGGCCGCGTACAGCAATGAAAGTGGGAAAGAAAGGGAGAAGAAAAGAGAACAGAGTGAAATGAAAAGACGGGAGGATGAGGAAAAGGTGAAAGAAAGACAAGAAGAGAAAAGAAAAGACATCCAATTAAAGATCAATAGAAAGCAAGTCTCCTGAGTCTTCGCTACGAATGACAGCTATGGAGCGCAATACTATTAAAAATACACAAACGAACTACAGACTGGAAGGAAATAAAGCAGCAAACAAAAAGATAAACTAAAAAACAGATAATGGACAAACAGAGGCGGTGTGTTCTGGCTCTTTTTTGTTGTTGCAAGGCGACGATAACTACACAGAACATGAGCTGGCACAAACATGCAAACGTATGGACGGATTTAACCCATATGCTACCAAAATATTTTCTCGATAAAACTATTGAAATATTTTGAGGTTTGTACCACAATCATCATATCTGACAATGTTGATTGTCAGTTGACAATCAGTTGACAGTCAGTTGACAATCAGTTGACAGTCAGTTGACAATCAGTTGACAGTCACTTGACAATCAGTTGACAGTCAGTTGACAATCAGTTGACAGTCAGTTGACAATCAGTTGACAGCCAGTTGAAAAAGTTGATTTTGAAGGGTAAATATTATGTTGATCCCATATATGGTAGAGAGATAATAGGATTTGTTTCTTACTCAGAATACTATGTTCAGTGAAAATAAATCAATTTTGCTTGAGTTAACTTCGTTGTATTCAAACATTTTCTGTACCCAAAACAAATAACCAACCATTATATTGCATGTCGTTTATGAGCTCCAAAGTATCCTTTTTACCAAAATATAGCGGGAATTCGGCCAAAACCCAAATGCAAAACTCAAATGACCTTTTCATAACAAGAAGTATATCGTATAAACTCTGTTTGGTTCATTTATGATACATTGAGCTAATAAAGCTAATGTCAGGTCAGGTAGTTAGGACATTAGGCCTCGCGGCCTCTTCACTGTCCTGTCATTTTTGTTTGAACTTTTGCACAGCTGAGAGGTTTTTGTATTGTGTTTTCGGCAAATCTGCCTTTTAGTCATGCTCGTATTGTAGTTTTGATATGTTGGTGTATCCACCAAGGAGGTTTTTGAATTGTGTTAGATTCGGTGCTCGTTTAATATGTGCAGGAAGAGTATTCCAAAACTTTGTTACTCTGTTAGAAAATAATTTTTTTCTAATATTAGTTCGACTTTACTTGGTTAGTATTTTTAAATCACTGTTACGGGTTCTTTAGTCAGTTGTTAGCTGAAACAAAGATTTATTAGTATTGTTATCACTGTGACAAATTTTGTATGTATTTATCAGATCCCCACGAATTCTTCTGTATTTCAGAGATGGTAATTTCAACTTTCTTAGTCTGTGTTCGTAATCAAGGTGACTAACGCCTTTAATCAATTTTGTTGCTCGTCTTTGGACCCTTTCTAATGCTGCCGATTGCCTTTTTAAAAACGGACTCCAGACCTGATTTCCATACTCTAGATGAGGTCTGACCAAGCATTTTATATAGTTTTAAAAATACTATATTATCTAACCCAATAAAACTTCTTCTAATTAGGCCCAGCATTTTGTTGCCTTTACCAATAGCCGTATTAATGTGGTTATCAAATATTAATCCAGGGTCAAAGATGACTCCAAGATCCTTTTCCTCTTTGCAAGTTTTTAGAATATGTTTGTCTGTACCATGTGATATTTCATAATTGCAGCTTGGATTATTCTTTCCTAAATGCATCACCTTACATTTACTATCATTAAAATACAGATTCCATTTCTCTGTCCAGTTTATTAGTCTGTCAATGTCATGTTGAATTGTTTTAGAAGTTTTTGAAGTATTGTATATTTTGGTATCGTCCGCAAAACATTTACATATGCTTTCTACTTGATCCGGTAGATCATGTGTTGCATTAGCCAATGGAAATTCTAATATGGCTTTCTCATACAATTGAACTAAAAGAACAATGACAAACAACACATGAAATACCCCGAAATAGTGATGTTTGAAGAAATCTAGTTGATAATGTGTATAAACAACAACAACAACTTAAACGATTGCCAGAAATAGTGATATTCATTAGCATGTGGGGTCCATTTCAGGCGCATATTGCTTTATGTAGAACTTGATAAGCCATTCACTTCGTTGATTTTATTGTCTTTGTTTTCATCCTGAAAGGGTCTGGAATATGTCCATTTGCTTTACATCTGATATAGATCATCGTTTAGCTGTCTGGATGAGGTAAGCGTAAATAATGTAGTCATTCCACCTCACAAGGAGAAGTTCTTTCTTTGTGTCGTGTGTTGCTTTTTCACTTCCTTTACTGGGAACAGTCTCCCATGCGTAGTTTGTAGCCAAAGAGTAATAGTTTATATCGAACGAAGCATAACATAATGTTTACAACAATATGGCAAAATTGACTTGTCCATGCAGTTTATGGGTTCTGCAAACAATGTGAAATAAACCAGAAGCCTTCCAATCAGCATACTGAGAAATGAGTGACTGTTCGTGTGTGTTTGTTTTGTTGTTGTTTTGAAAAAATAAGAGAAGGGATGCACATTTTCATAGTTTGTGGCAAAAAGGCATTTTAAGCAAACAATGACGAGTAGGTGTCTTTTATTTTCGTGGGTGTCAAATCTCTGAGGCAGGTTCATGCCTGTAGGGTGTAATGTGATCGGATAAAAAGGAAAGATGGAGTATTCATTTTACATGATAAAGTACAAAAAAAGCTACCCTTTCGCTACCATGATCCCATATAATTATAGGATCGCTTTTCTAAGCTGTACTGCCAAAAGTTTTTAAAATAAGATCAAACTGACTTTAGTGATCTTCAAGTTTGTTTCATACACATGTATAGAAAGTTGCTTGAATTAAATGCTGTGTGCTTATCTTTCTAGTGGTGCCATGATTGCTTCACCAAAGGCAGACTCAGTGCAAATGGCCGACTCTAGAGGACGGATAAACCGAACTTCGTCCCACCATTTACCTTTATAATACCCTAAATACCTCTACTGAACTATCCATGCAGTACAATGATGCGATTATGGCAATGCAAAACCACAGGGGTGGGGGGCATAATTGACCGATCCCATATACGGGATTGTGGTAGCATATGGGTTAACAGGCACGGAAGCACAAACAGAGAGAGAGAGAGAGAGAGAGAGAGAGAGAGAGAGAGAGAGAGAGAGAGAGAGAGAGAGAGAGAGGAGAGAGAGAGAGAGAGAGAGAGAGAGAGAGAGAGAGAGAGAGAGAGAGAGAAAGGAAGACAGAGAGAGAGAGAGGGGAGAGAGAGAGAGAGAGAGAGAGAGAGAGAGAGAGAGAGAGAGAGAGAGAGAGAGAGAGAGAGAGAGAGAGAGAGAGAGAGAGAGAGAGAGAGAGACGCGTACAAAACAATTATGACCGCGCTGACATTGACCTTGAAGTTTGACCTTAAAAAAACGACATTTCTTCTTGTACATCGTTGGACGTACTTCGTACGTAGGTGCATTGGCTTATATTGAGTTTGGGTGCTGAGTGATGGAGGTTAAAGTCAAAGACGTAGGCTTATAGTGAGTTTGGGTGCTGAGTGATGGAGGTTAAGGTCAAAGACGTAGGCTTATAGTGAGTTTGGGTGCTGAGTGATGGAGGTTAAGGTCAAAGACGTAGGCTTATAGTGAGTTTAGTCAAAGACGTAGGCTTATAGTGAGTTTGGGTGCTGAGTGATGGAGGTTAAGGTCAAAGACGTAGGCTTATAGTGAGTTTGGGTGCTGAGTGATGGAGGTTAAGGTCAAAGACGTAGGCTTATAGTGAGTTTGGGTGCTGAGTGATGGAGGTTAAGGTCAAAGACGTAGGCTTATAGTGAGTTTGGGTGCTGAGTGATGGAGGTTAAAGTCAAAGACGTAGGCTTATAGTGAGTTTGGGTGCTGAGTGATGGAGGTTAAGGTCAAAGACGTAGGCTTATAGTGAGTTTGGGTGCTGAGTGATGGAGGTTAATGTCAAAGACGTAGGCTTATAGTGAGTTTGGGTGCTGAGTGATGGAGGTTAAAGTCACAGACGTAGGCTTATAGTGAGTTTGGGTGCTGAGTGATGGAGGTTAAGGTCAAAGACGTAGGCTTATAGTGAGTTTGGGTGCTGAGTGATGGAGGTTAAGGTCAAAGACGTAGGCTTATAGTGAGTTTGGGTGCTGAGTGATGGAGGTTAAGGTCAAAGACGTAGGCTTATAGTGAGTTTAGTCAAAGACGTAGGCTTATAGTGAGTTTGGGTGCTGAGTGATGGAGGTTAAAGTCAAAGACGTAGGCTTATAGTGAGTTTGGGTGCTGAGTGATGGAGGTTAAAGTCAAAGACGTAGGCTTATAGTGAGTTTGGGTGCTGAGTGATGGAGGTTAAGGTCAAAGACGTAGGCTTATAGTGAGTTTGGGTGCTGAGTGATGGAGGTTAAGGTCAAAGACGTAGGCTTATAGTGAGTTTGGGTGCTGAGTGATGGAGGTTAATGTCAAAGACGTAGGCTTATAGTGAGTTTGGGTGCTGAGTGATGGAGGTTAAAGTCAAAGACGTAGGCTTATAGTGAGTTTGGGTGCTGAGTGATGGAGGTTAAGGTCAAAGACGTAGGCTTATAGTGAGTTTGGGTGCTGAGTGATGGAGGTTAAAGTCAAAGACGTAGGCTTATAGTGAGTTTGGGTGCTGAGTGATGGAGGTTAAAGTCAAAGACGTAGGCTTATAGTGAGTTTGGGTGCTGAGTGATGGAGGTTAAGGTCAAAGACGTAGGCTTATAGTGAGTTTGGGTGCTGAGTGATGGAGGTTAAAGTCAAAGACGTAGGCTTATAGTGAGTTTGGGTGCTGAGTGATGGAGGTTAAAGTCAAAGACGTAGGCTTATAGTGAGTTTGGGTGCTGAGTGATGGAGGTTAAAGTCAAAGACGTAGGCTTATAGTGAGTTTGGGTGCTGAGTGATGGAGGTTAAGGTCAAAGACGTAGGCTTATAGTGAGTTTGGGTGCTGAGTGATGGAGGTTAAAGTCACAGACGTAGGCTTATAGTGAGTTTGGGTGCTGAGTGATGGAGGTTAATGTCAAAGACGTAGGCTTATAGTGAGTTTAGTCAAAGACGTAGGCTTATAGTGAGTTTGGGTGCTGAGTGATGGAGGTTAAAGTCAAAGACGTAGGCTTATAGTGAGTTTGGTACGTAGGGTGCTGAGTGATGGAGGTTAATGTCAAAGACGTAGGCTTATAGTGAGTTTGGGTGCTGAGTGATGGAGGTTAAAGTCAAAGACGTAGGCTTATATTGAGTTTGGATGCTGAGTGATGGAGGTTAAAGTCACAGACGTAGGCTTATAGTGAGTTTAGTCAAAGACGTAGGCTTATAGTGAGTTTGGGTGCTGAGTGATGGAGGTTAATGTCAAAGACGTAGGCTTATAGTGAGTTTAGTCAAAGACGTAGGCTTATAGTGAGTTTGGGTACTGAGTGATGGAGGTTAAAGTCAAAGACGTAGGCTTATAGTGAGTTTGGGTGCTGAGTGATGGAGGTTAAAGTCAAAGTCGTAGGCTTTGGAGGTGTACAATTGGTCTTTTATTCATATCTTTCACATATGTATACTTACAGGCTTCAAAATTGGCAGGTTGGTAGAGTCAAGATCAGTCAAGATTATGTACGGTGCGAAGTAACCTTAACTTTTGAACTAGTCTCTTTTAGCAGTGGCTATACGTCGACTACCAATGGCCGTACATACACATACCCTTACATATTTTGATCAGCATGACGTAGGTAATGCTGTGGGTGACATTTGAAGCTTTTGGTTTAAACAAATGTATGCCAAATTACACAATAAACTATAAAGCAGCAACAACATTTCAATAAGAGTACAAGTAAAAATGCTTATACATGGTATTGAAGCTTTTGACTTTGACCTTGACATTTGACCTTGAGGCTGTCACCAAAAAACAACAACAATGCAACCATGTATATTATCGATCGGCAACACTCAGGGATTGCTGTGGGAGAGACTTTGAAGCTGTCACAGTGCATTTTTATTTTCTTATATGTCTGTCCGTCCATGCTGTCTTTAGTATTTAGCCTTTTCGTTTGTATGTGTGTGCTTGTCTGTCTGTCTGTCTGTCTGTGTGTCTGTCTCTCTCTCTCTCTCTCTCTCTCTCTCTCTCTCTCTCTCTCTCTCTCTCTCTCTCTCTCTCTCTCTCTCTCTCTCTCTCTCTCTCTCTCTCTCTCTCTCTTCTCTCTCCCTCCCCCCCCCTCTCTCTCTCTCTCTCTCTCTCTCTCTCTCTCTCTCTCTCTCTCTCTCTCTCTCTCTCTCTCTCTCTCTCTCTCTCTCTCTCTCTGTAACTCCATTATGCCTATCTGGGTGGTTACATGCGGCAAGTTAATTAGGTTGCTACTCCTCGTGTTGCTGCTTCTGCTACCGATGCTATGGATGCATCTGGCATTGTTACATTCACATTCACATGCATTCACTTACACACACACACACACACACACACACACACACACACACACACACACACACACACACACACACACACACACACACACACACACACACACACACACACACACGCACACATATGAACGTAGCCTATGTGTGTTTTTCCCCCCCTCCCCCTAATATCACTGTCGGAACAGGATAAACACACACACATACACACACACACACACACACACACACACACACACACACACACACACACACACACACACACACACACACACACACACACACACACACACACACACACAACGGTCACTGCTTTTTATGCACTCATAATAATAGGGAAATCGATTACATCAAGACGCGAGCGCGTTTGCTTTATTGATTATTTCAAGTCTAAGTTGAATTTAAAACGTGTTTAGCTGCTCGAAGAGCTGCCAGGCGTTTGGATGCTGTGGACAGAGAAAGGGGAGAGAGAGAGAGAGAGAGAGAGAGAGAGAGAGAGAGAGAGAGAGAGAGAGAGAGAGAGAGAGGGGGGGGGGGAGGGAGACAGACAGACAGACAGACAGACAGACAGACAGACAGGCAGGCAGACAAACCACACGAAGAGTAATCGAACATGAATGGGATTATTAAAAAAGAAATATAGAAGATGCTGCCAGAGGGTTGTGTGCCGGTCTGCAAACATGAGAAAGAAGGCCCAGCCTACATGAAGTCTTGTACTGACATAAATATTATTATTACATTAACTCCTTGTACATATACTGTTCACAAAAAGAAACGCATACTTTTTGATTTCTTCACTGCTGATGCCAATGCGTTAGTAGGATGTAACCAACTGGTCCAAAATGTCTGTTTACTTCTGTGCTTCACGTGCGCTCACGCTTTTAGCGCCTGTCGGATTGCACGTGCACAAAATGACGAGTTGAACAATTTTTCGTTTTTTTGGCCTGCTTTGCGACTGGTTGAAGCAAATTCATGCACACAAAGGCAAACAAACCATGCACACACTGGGTCATTCTGATGAAAACTTGTGCGTCAATTCCAACTGCAAAGATGCCGCGTCTCAGTCAGCCAGAACGTGAGAATGCACTGGGGCGTTTGCAAGCTGGGCAAAGTCAACCTGAAGTCGCCCGACACTTCAACGTGAGCCAGAGCACCCTTAGCAGGCTTCTGAGTCGTCATCGAAACACCGGCTCCACGGCAGACCGCCCACGCTCTGGAAGACCTTTAGTGACTACTCCAGCGCAAGATCGCTTCATCCGGGTCAGCCACCTTCGGAATCGCTTTCAGTCAGCCTCAGCAACCGCCTAGCAATTACCCGGAGGTCGCAGAATCACTGGCCAGACCGTTCGGAATCGCCTGCTTGCTGCAGGGCTCGCAGCTCGCAGACCTGTCAGTGGACCTGTCCTCACACAGCGCCATCGTGGGAACAGGCGGCAGTGGGCCACCCACCATCGTCCTTGGACCCTCAGGAACAACTGGAACAGGGTCCGGTTTTCAGACGAGTCCCACTTCCTGCTCCAGCGCCATGACAGAAGGAGGAGGGTGTACCGTAGACGTGGGGAGCGTTTTGCCCAGGGCTGTGTGGATGAGGCACCTGCCCATGGTGGTGGAGGCGTCATGGTGTGGGGGGCCATCCACTATGCTGGCAGGAGTCATCTGGTGCGAGTCCGAGGAGCGCTGAACGCCCAGCGGTATGTGGCTTCGAACAGGACAACGCCAGGCCTCACACTGCGCGACTGACAATGCAAACCCTCGCCAACAACAACATTAACGTTCTTCATTGGTCCTCAATGTCGCCAGATCTCAATCCCATTGAGCACATATGGGATGAGCTGGACAGACGAGTCCGGGCGCGAGTGCACGTCCCTGCCAACGTCAACGAGCTGTTCACTGCCCTCCAGGAGGAGTGGGACACCATGCCAGTAGAGGTGATCCGCAATGTGATCCGCTCCATGCCAGCCAGGTGCCGCGCCGTTGTTGCTGCAGGTGGTGGACATACCCCCTTACTGAGTCCTCGCTGCCTGGAACGGGGTGTATCGGCAATGTGAACTGGAAATGAATCTGGAATCGTTTACCTTTGTTCCAAAACAAATTCTGTTGTGAAATGTTTGCAATCGAATGTTTGCGAATTTAATGAAATTTGGAATAACATTTATTTAAAAAAAGTATGCGTTTCTTTTTTTGAACAGTATAGATATAATTATTATCATTTACATATCATTATTGCTCTTAATTTAGTGTAAAACCGCGTGAGACTTAGAGCAAGAATGCATTATGGAACATGATGTATGCATTACTATTACAATCTCTACGAATATAATAACATTATATGTGGGTATGTGTGTGTGTGTGTGTGTGTGTGTGTGTGTGTGTGTGTGTGTGTGTGTGTGTGTGTGTGTGTGTGTGTGTGTGTGTGTGTGTGTCCGCCCTGTGACTCGCGAACCAGTGAACAGAATTGCTTCACATGTTGTGGTGTATCATGGTGCACAGATGGTCCCATAGAACATTTGAATTTCCGGCGCAAACCTCCGCCAAGGAACACTCACTTTTCTGTAAAACATGTTCGCCCTGTAACTCACATACTCAAATGTTGTGTCAGGGTGTGTCATGGTACTTTGATGGTCTCATAAATATTGAACCTCCAGTGCAAACCTCCGCCAAGGAAGACTCACTTTTCTGTAAGATGTTTGTTCACCCTGTAGCTCATGAACTGAGCACAGAATCGCTTCAAATTCTGTGTGATGGTGCATCATGCTGCCGATATGGTCCCAGAGAAAGTTTGAATGTCCAGTACAAATCTCCGAGCACCAGTTGACAGAATCATTTCAAATATTGTGTTGGGGTGTGTCATGGTACCTAAATAGTCCCATAGAAATTGTGAACTTCCAGAGCAAACCTCCGCCAAGTAAGACTCACAACTCCGAAATGTCCTTCTTTGTGCTATATATTTCATGTCCCAGCTGTATCGAGTGAATGTGGTCTATGTTTCTTCTTAGAATTTTCATATTGTAACTATTTTACTCTTGTATAATTGTGTGTTCATGTGTGCGTGCGTGTATGTGTGTGTATGTGTGCGTGCGTGTGTTCATGTGTGTGTGTGTGTGTGTGTGTGTGTGTTTGTGTATGTGTGTGTGTGTGTGTGCCTGCGTGCATGCAGGCATGTGTACGTGCGTGTGTGTGCGTGTGTGTTTGTGTGCGTGCATATACGCATGCGCACATGTGTGTGTATATATATGTGTGTGTGTGTGTGTGTGTGTGTGAGGAGGTAAGAGAACGTTGCGTGCAATCATCGTGTTTATTTTACTTTCTAATGACTCATTATTTGTTTGCCTTTAATGTTCTTGTTATCAATGTAAAGCGCACTGAGTTCATGTGAGAAAGAGCGCTATATAAATTCCCATTATTATCTCACGAACCAGTGGACAGAATGGCTTCAACTTTCGTGTGGTGGTGTACCATAGTGCAGGAATGGTCCAATAGAAAAATAAATTAATTGTGCTGACCGTGATCTTGAAGTTTGACCTTGAAAACCAAAATTTGTTCTTGAGACCATAACTTCCATATTGTTAGACTTACAATCTTTACAATTAGGAGGGGGGGGGGGGGGGGGGGGCTTAGATAGTGATGATTTGGAATATTGTATACCGATTAAGATCAAGGTCATATACCTTGGAGGTTCAGATTGGTGTTATGGTCATATCTTTCACATGTTTTCAGTTACATGCTTCAAAGTTGGCAGGTTTGTAGACTGCCTCAAGGTCATGTGTGGTGCAAAGCATTGATTATCCTAATGACCTTGACCTTGACTTTTGAACTTCTCTTTTTTACCTGTGGCTGTAGTTTGGACACCATTGTGTTTACATCCACGAAACTATTCTTGATCACCATGATCTAAGGAATGCAGTTCGATACATTTAAAAGCCACTTGACCTTGACCTTTACATTTGACCTTGAAACTGTTACATGATGATGGCCTGTCCGGAAAAGAGTGCTCATAATTTAAAAACCTTTGGCGTTAGACCCATATAACCATATATATATTCATGATCAACATCACATCGGAAACCCAGTGGGAGACATTTTGAAGGGACCAATAGCACAGTGAGAGTGAGAGAGCTGAGCGGGCTCTGAAAACAAGTGCTTATAGTTTCAAAACTGTTGGCGTTAGACCACTGCAACCATATATATTTGTGATCATCATCAACAGGGGAATGCAGTGGAAGACATTTTGAAAGGACCAATAGCACAGTGAGAGTGAGAGCTGAGGGGGCTCTGAAAACAAATGCTCATTATTTCAAAACCGTTGGCGTTAGACCACTACAACCATTATTTTCGTGATCATCATCAACAGGGGAATGCAGTGGAAGACATTTTGAAAGGACCAATAGCACAGTGAGAGTGAGAGCTGAGGGGGCTCTGAAAACAAATGCTCATTATTTCAAAACCGTTGGCGTTAGACCACTACAACCATACATATTCGTGATCATCATCAACAGGGGAATGCAGTGGGAGACATTTTGAAGTGAGAGTGAGAGCCGAGGGGAGACCTTAAAAATGGACTACAGTGGGATATATTTCGAAGTGCTATTCTGGCAACTGCTAATGACCTGTACCGGGGAAAAGCTGCCGCGAAGTGATACGAGCGTAGGAATACGAGCGTAGCAATCGCGGGGCGTTGCTGCTAGATATGATTACCGTGCACTCAACACCCGCACGAAATCTAGTTTCTTCTTCTTCACTGGAATAACGACTACATTTGCATAGGACCGTTTATTAGTTCCCGAGCAACGCTGGGGAACTAGTGTTTGTGACCGTGTCCGTCCGTGCGTGCGTACGTCCATGCGTGCGTGCGTGCGTCCGTCCGTCCGCGTTTTCTTGAAAACCATTCAGTCTATTTCAATCACTTTTAGTGTACAAGTAATAGAGGATATCAGCTATTGACTGATTGCTTTAATTTTATTTTAAGGTCAATGTCATGATGATTAAGGAGTTCAAACCCCAAAACACTTAATCGTTTATATCTCGCGAACGTGTGACAGAGTGGAAACGCACGCCCTGCTTTCTCCCTTTCTACCCCCCCCCCCCTCCCCTTTCTTTATTTGGGCCGCCACTTTAATTACAATTCAACATCAAACCGGTCACCGATTATAAGTGCGATCTCTTTGAAGCCCGTTTTACTTTCCCTGTCAGCTTGTGACACCCACATTGGCGGTCTCCCTTTGTTCCCCGTATCTCCTTTCCCGATCACGAGAGGGAGAGGAATGTGACACGTGCCAGTGATGTAACCAGCGCGTGATCGCTCTGTACTAATATGCATAATATTATAGCGTCATCTTGTGACTTGTCGACTGCTATGAACCAATCATAGGCCCTCGGGTGTTTAAAATTAAAGCCAGAGTTGAATAGTGGAGGAAAGGCGCCTATTCATTCCTTTCCTCACTAGACCACCAAAACCTGGCTGAGCAACATTGCAGAATCAACCTCTCTCCCAGCCAGTCCTAATAGCCCAACTAGTGAGTATTATTGATGTAACATAAGTGATTGAAATTTGTTTTTGTTTGATTCTATTTTTGATCTAGATCCTATGTTCAATGATGAATAAGGAGTAGATGTGTCAGTGAAAAGAATTGGTAATTATGTGCACTGATTATTTGTGTGTGTGTTTTTGACTTTAACTCTTTTGGTACAAGAACCGGATTCTATGCCTACTAACCCTTTTGTATATTTTTAGTAGGAAGCCTGTGGGTTGCAACCTTGCACTTTATAATAACATTCCTTTCCAGGTGTTGGATTGAGAGTGATGTTGGCTTGATCATAGACTTTGATCTAGCCGGTTACTGAATCATACCAGTTGATTCCAGTACCCCTTTTATGTTTTACTGATTTCGGTTTGACAACTGAAATTCAGGTTATTTGTCTTAGTGCTATTGTACAAGGGCAGCCTTCTAGCCAGTTGGGATCCACTAATTCCCTGCCGGCTGAAGCCCCTTGTCTCTAAGCCATAGAGATCTACATCCACCTTCTCCTGTGATTATCAGCAGGGCATCGTGGTCAGGAAGTTCAATCCCTGACTCACAAGCAACAAGACGGGACCGCCGCAAAGACGCCCCGCACCCAGAATCCGCGAGGAGACCACGCCTGAACCGTGCCATCCCGCGACGCCATAACCGGAACGACTGGGAGCTACTCTCAACTGAAGAGCAAGCCAAGTCCCCACAGCACTCGCCGATCCCTACGGAGGAACTTCAACACAGCTAAGTCCCTAAGACAGTGCCAAGACCAATAACTGGAACCCCAGATACTGGACACTTAGTGACCCTTCCGGCTTGGGGCTAACCTTCTAGAAAGACAAAAGTCTTGTAAATCCTTTCGGATTTCATTGTTTTTCATTCATATTTTGTTTTGGCGCCATTGAGCTGCTTTATTATTATTGTTGCATATTCTTATGCAGATTTTGTGAGTAAATAAAATACAAGTGTCAAATAATCCTGAACCCTTTGGTCAGACTGATGAGAGTGGAAGTCTTGTAATTTCATGTAAAACGCTACTTCTCTCTGTCTGCCATTTAGAGCAAACTACCACTTGTATTTCATTCAATCATACGAGCCAGAACCCGGGCACAAATATAAATTTATTAGATGAAAAGGGGCCGGTAAAGTTGCTCATCTCCCATACCCTAGAGAAGTAGGCTAAAGGCAAATTTTCTACTTGAAAATTTAACATACTAAAAGTCTTCCCTAGAGACTTAGCCTTTTAACCCATTACCTCGTCACAGAACGTTTGTACGTATTTCAATTGCACGTATTGCGGTTTTCTTCACAACGTTTTCTGATGAATAACGTTTTTTGATAACATTATAGTCATGAATTTGTCTGTGCGCTCGTGCGCGCGTGCGCGGGTGCGAGCGAATCACTGGGTTCGAACCCCAAAACTATATCTCAAGAACTGTTACATGGAATCGTTTCAAATTTACTATGGTGGTGCATCATGGTACGCAAAAGGTCCCATACAAAAATAATAACCATGCTGACCTTGACCTTGACTTATGACCTTGAAAACGTATATTTCTTCGTGTGATCATATCTTTCACATAGTTGGACTTAAAATGTTCAAATTTGATGTGCAGATGCATTGGCATAAGGTCATTCTGAATATATAGTACAAGAAAGGTCAAGGTCACAACGGTTATAATCTGTCGATATGACCATCTGTAACCGGTCATTTACAACCACACATTTTTTACACATTTATTATTTGTTAAGTGTTTTTGGCAGCCGCTCAGTTTCTTGTCATTGGAGCGCAGATGCGTCATGCTGCTGATATGTGCCCAAGTTCACCCGCTCGGGAAATTATCTGCTGCCCGGCGATCCGCTTGCTGGTCATTATTTTTTTTAACAAAACATGTTAGAACCTTTTTATTGCCGATAAAACAAACAAATCGTGTAAAATGAAATATTGCTCAGATCTACGAGGTAAGAGAACTTACGAACTTACGAATAGACTAATGAGTCAGGTCGATTCAATCTGTAAATATGGATTGATCTAAACGGTTCTGTAAAAGTGTGTTTGTTGTTGTTTATTTGATTGCTTTTGGGTTATATATATATATATATATATATATATATATATATATATATAATAGTTTGCTTTGATCAAACTTTTCTGTGTCCAATGTCTTTATTTGTGAACCTCAGAAACGAAACCAGTTAACGTTAACTTTGAGTAATGTTCCGTGTTCCAAAAACAGCTGTTTCGACCTAAGAGAAGGTCTCATCAGTTTGCATGATCGGCCTGCAATTTGACTGTCCAGTGGATGCCAACCTGAGCAAAAAAGACATTCTACAAGAGAATGGTGTCTTCTTTGCATCAAATCGAAAATCCACAATAAAAGCAAACCAGCACAAAGTTAAACCAGAAATAGTAAAAATCTTATGAAAATCTTATAAAAAATACTTACACCCTTCATAGATATAGATGCACGCAAAATGTTTTTTCATGCTCACTGCCTCTCGCACATTAATTACGCATATGTAGTTTGGGACTCTGCAGCTAATTGTCACCTATTGAAACTCAATTCTATGTACAAAAGGGCAGCTAAAATGATTCTTCCTGATCCTGAACTCAGTACACTTGAAAAACAAACCCACTTAAACATACTTCCACTGCAATCACAGCTTACCTACAATAAAGCCATTCTCATGTACAAAGTACACTACGGCTTAGCTCCACAATACCTGAAAAATCTAGTTACACAAGCCTCACAACGTTATGGTTCAAGTAATTATATTTTACCACAAACAAGAATTGATAAATTTAAGTCGAGCTTTACCTTCTCGGGTTCTTTCATATGGAATTCCCTTCCGTGTGACATTAAGCTATGCTCCTCTATCTCAGCCTTCAAAACGAGTCTTCGAAAGACACTCACATTCGACCCTCCTTAATCTCATTTCCCCCCAGGGTCATATCTCCTGATCTGCTAAATGCTTATGACGATGTTATTATGTATTCAGTTCATTTTATTCATTTCATTCTATTTGTTGACTATTCGCCTACAATGTGCCTAATTATGTTAGAAATAGTGTCCTCAATTTAATGCAAATTGTTACCTGTTACATACCATATGATGAATGTATATAATGATATTGCCCTGTTCTATAATGTATGTTTCCTTTATAAACATGCGCGCAAGTGTGTAAGTATGGTTGCATGCTTGTATGCACGCGCGAGTATAAAACATTATGCAACTTTTATCAACCCATATTTCAGCCTATCAACTGCTTTGCTACCTTTGTATTCAGCTCTGCATGTGTAATAGTATGCCTTGCCATGTTTGTGTTTTGTTCTAGTATATGTATCAAGGACAGATCGGAAGAATAGGCGTTGCCTAAAATCTACATCCTTGGAAAATAAAGTTTAAGTTTTCAATCTCTCTCTCTCTCTCTCTCTCTCTCTCTCTCTCTCTCTCTCTCTCTCTCTCTCTCTCTCTCTCTCTCTCTCTCTCTCTCTCTCTCTCTCTCTCTCTCTCTCTCTCATTCACACTTAAAAACATTCTTATAAAAATCGTGTTTTTCTTGTGTGAGCCTTGTTGCTCCATTCCCAAAAGCGTTTAACCCGAAAACGTCTATTAAGAAACCGATTATGAATTCTTGTTAAAAGATAGAAATCTTTTAAACCTAAGAACGGATAAGCACATCGAACCCACACAGGTCTTTTGAAGTTGAACACCAAAGACTTTTATAGGTTATGAAAAAAACTCTTTAGAAGTTAGGGAGAGATACACAAAAAATAGATATGTGATGCAGAAACTATGATCAAAGCATGTGTTATCCCATCTGTGACGTTGAGGCCTCGCCCTATCCCCTCCATCCTATACCCCCCCCCCCCCCTCTCCACCTAGATTGGACACCATCTGTTGACAACGTCATCGATCATCACAGCTGTTGTGGCTGCTACTGTTGTTGTTGGTGTATTGTTCATGCTGACGACCACGCCTATAACGACGATGACGATGACTACAACGATGACAACGACGACGATGACGACGACGTAAACGATGACAACGATGAATTTGAGGATAAGCAGTTGAGGGTGATGATGGCGACGTCGACGGCGAATATAACAACAAAACGAAATAGGGCGAAGATGAGACGATGCTGCTGCTGCTGCTGCTGACGATTACGGTGAAGATGAATATGGTGATGAATATGATGATGATAACGATGATGAATGTGATGATGATGATGATGATGATGATGATGATGATTCCTATAGGCAAACAGTTATCCACTCGCCAAACTGCTTGGTATTGAATAATAAGGATGGGCGCCCATTTTCTGTTCACAGGTCGTTAACAGCAATGGTATAACGGCGGCTAAATGACTCGCTAGGGGAAAGGATGCGATTTGGTGTGGTTACACGGGAAGAGAAAGAGAGAGAGAATACGAATACGAATACCAACTGATTTTATTGCTTTAGAGTGCAGTGGTGTAGGCCTATCTCCATTAGCAATGTTAGCGCGAATACGAAAACTGAAAAAACAAATACGACTTGAATGGGGAAAAGGGAAACGCGCAGACGATTTTTCATGGAACCCAGGACAATCAATGTGTTTTCATTCTTCCTTTGTTCCCTTTTTTTCAAGAACAAAAATGTCACATTAGGCTTGGTACACAGTGCATCCGGATTTTCTGCGCGGAAATAATCAATAAGCAAAAGAAAGAACAACATTGCTTTTTCCCACTCTGTCCGAAATCTAGGTGTCATGTTTGATGAAAACCTCACACTAAGTGACCAGGTTACAAAAGTCTGTCAGCGTGCGTACTTAGAACTTCGTAAGATCGGCCATATCCGTCATGACCTAACTTTGCATGCTACTAAAACCCTAGTTTCTTCTCTTGTTCTTTCTCATCTAGATTATTGTAACATTCTCCTTGCAGGTCTTCCAAAAACACACGTTGCAAAACTGCAGAGGGTTCAAAATTGCGCAGCTAGACTTATTTACAAAACATCAAAACAATCCCATGTTACTCCTCTGCTCATTAAACTTCACTGGCTTCCTATCTCCCAAAGAATACAGTACAAAATAGCTGTGACCTGCTATAACATTCTCTCTGACTCTGCTCCACGTTATCGTTCTGAACTGCTTCATCTGTACAAACCATCACGATCTCTTCGCTCCTCTTCTGACAGTCGCATCTTTATAATTCCTAAATCTAGAACAAAACAATGGGGAGAACGATCGTTTTCCTTCCAAGGTCCTACTGTCTGGAACAGTCTTCCCTATTCAATCCGTCATGCTCCCACCATCTCAGAATTCAAATCCTCTTTAAAAACACATCTTTTCAGAAAAGCTTATCACAACTACCTTCTAGTGTAACTGAAATCCCTGAAAAGTATGCTCCTATTGGCGTTGGCCCCTTTCTTATTTTTGTGTATGACTGGGCACCTTGCATGACTTGTGTATGTGTGTGTTCACGCCAGTGTGTGTGCGTCTGTGTGTGTGTGTGTGTGTGTGTGTGTGTGTGTGTGTGTGTGTGTGTGAATTATGTGTGTGAATGTGTGTGAGTGTGTTGTTGTGTATGTGGGGAGGGAGGAGGGTTGTGTGGGGGGTGGGGGTGGGGGGTGGCGGGGCGTGAGTGGTAGGGGGGGGGGGGTGTGAGACGAGGGGTGAGGGGAATGAGGGACTACGTTTGTGTGTGTGATGTATTTGCGCGTATGCGCGTGCGCATGTATTAGGTGTTTAAAGGTGTGGTTTTCTCTGTACAAATGGGAGGATGCGTAGACATTTGGTTATGTTTGTGTGTGCGTGTGCATGTGTCGATTTATGAATTGAGAGCTATGTAAATATTTTATGACGCTTATATGAAGTCTTTTATTACTACTTTTAACTTTTAACTATTTGTCATTGTAAACGCCTTGGGCTGCTGGTTTTATCGGGAGGTAAGTGCGTCATCAAGTTTCATTATTATTATGATTATTATAAGAAGGAAACAAATATACG
The DNA here is from genome assembly GCA_017654935.2 of Phymorhynchus buccinoides. NCBI lineage: Eukaryota > Metazoa > Mollusca > Gastropoda > Neogastropoda > Raphitomidae > Phymorhynchus > Phymorhynchus buccinoides. The sequence goes on along the minus strand of CM065705.1, from coordinate 24,546,231 downwards.
GATTAGGGGATATTCGGAAACGTGCGTATATTTGTTCCCTTCTTTCTTGTACTTATTTACGGATACACATGGGTTTCCGCGCGGAACACCCGCGTGTATGTGTACACGGCCTAACTGTCCGGTCACAATTATCAGAGATTGTCCACCAATCATGTGAATCCCGTCAACCCAAATAGATTATGATGAGGTCTTGTATCCCGTGCAGCTTACTCTATGACGTGGGTGTGTTGTTCTCAGTTGACGCGTTCCCCTTTTTGCAGGTTGGCCAGCTTTGTGTTTTCAGTCAGTATGTTTCTCTTTTGTTGCTTGGTGTACCAGTACAACCATTTAACTTCATCAGTGTCCGATGTGCAAGGGTGTTCAATCACAAAGTCGTCTGACTCTAACATAAGTTCTGTGTGATTAATCGCGATCTTCTTGAATGCTTTCTTTCTGTCCCTGTCTCTCAATCCATGTTGCACAGACCGACACGAAAGTGTGGCAACATAGTCTGCGCCTGTGCCTGTGCCTACTGCACAACATTAATAATGGCCTGGTCAACCTGAATGCAAGTCAGTACCTGCGCCCCAGCGACGCCAGAACACGATGAACTCAAATGTTATATCAGGAAAGGACAGTCCATCCACTCATATCTACCACCCCTTCTTCCCAAGAACACTCAGAGAGTGGAAAATGCTCCCCACAATCCTGACAAAGACCACCTGTCCAGAGGTGTTCAGGGCAGGCCTCAGGGCAGGCCTTGGTGTTCAGGGCAGGCCTTGGTGGCATCTACACCAGCCACCAGGCCTCCCTCTGCTGAGCGTCTAGTGAACCAAGCAGTGTAAATAGGTTTAGCAAGTGTCTAGAGCAGTTGACACTGTTTTTTACGCAAATTTTAATATTCTTAATTGAGAGGATACGCCGCCTGTCTTGTTGTGTGATCCTAAGTTGTACTTAAGAAGAAGAAGAAAAAGAAGAAGACGTCTTTGACAACACTGGTATTAAATCCTCCCACATGTCGATCACTGGTTCAATGTCTGTGTCAAGCCGCCGGGGAGACAGAGGAGATTGCACACAATCCATCCTACCTGAACATTCTGTTTCTTCTTGTATTAGTTGATTTTCTTTGTACACACTTTCACCTTCACTTTGGTTTGTTGTGACGCAGTCCTCTTCCTGTGTACCAAATATCTCACACTGATGTGGTTCAAACAGGAATGGCGCATTAACAACTACGCCACAAACATGAAGTTGACTTTGCTTACTTGCATTGTTTTGCTATCGCTCTCTCCTTGTCACGTTGCACTTGGGACGGTGGTTTAGTTCTGTATTTCTTTACCGGGTGTGTTGTGTGATTCATGACGGGCCCCGCCATGCTTGACACAGGTCAATCAGCCGGTTTGAGGCGAAGTACAAACAGGGTGCTGTCGCTCTCTCCTCCCACCACCTTCCATGTTCACACCGTGTTGTCTGTCACCCTCTCCCCCCACCACCTTCCATGTCCACACCGTGTTGTCTGTCACCCTCTCCTCCCACCACCTTCCATGTCCACACCGTGTTGTCTGTCACCCTCTCCTCCCACCACCTTCCATGTCCACACCGTGTTGTCTGTCACCCTCTCCCCCCACCACCTTCCATGTCCACACCGTGTTGTCTGTCACCCTCTCCTCCCATCTTCCATGTCCACACCGTGTTGTCTGTCACCCTCTCCCCCCACCACCTTCCATGTCCACACCGTGTTGTCTGTCACCCTCTCCTCCCACCACCTTCCATGTCCACACCGTGTTGTCTGTCACCCTCTCCCCCCACCACCTTCCATGTCCACACCGTGTTGTCTGTCACCCTCTCCTCCCACCACCTTCCATGTCCACACCGTGTTGTCTGTCACCCTCTCCCCCCACCACCTTCCATGTCCACACCGTGTTGTCTGTCACCCTCTCCTCCCACCACCTTCCATGTCCACACCGTGTTGTCTGTCACCCTCTCCCCCCACCACCTTCCATGTCCACACCGTGTTGTCTGTCACCCTCTCCTCCCATCTTCCATGTCCACACCGTGTTGTCTGTCACCCTCTCCTCCCACCACCTTCCATGTCCACACCGTGTTGTCTGTCACCCTCTCCTCCCACCACCTTCCATGTCCACACCGTGTTGTCTGTCGCCCTCTCCTCCCCCATCTTCCATGTCCACACCGTGTTGTCTGTCACCCTCTCCTCCCACCACCTTCCATGTCCACACCGTGTTGTCTGTCACCCTCTCCCCCCACCACCTTCCATGTCCACACCGTGTTGTCTGTCACCCTCTCCTCCCACCACCTTCCATGTCCACACCGTGTTGTCTGTCACCCTCTCCTCCCACCACCTTCCATGTCCACACCGTGTTGTCTGTCACCCTCTCCTCCCACCACCTTCCATGTCCACACCGTGTTGTCTGTCACCCTCTCCTCCCACCACCTTCCATGTCCACACCGTGTTGTCTGTCACCCTCTCCTCCCACCACCTTCCATGTCCACACCGTGTTGTCTGTCACCCTCTCCTCCCACCACCTTCCATGTCCACACCGTGTTGTCTGTCACCCTCTCCTCCCACCACCTTCCATGTCCACACCGTGTTGTCTGTCACCCTCTCCCCCCACCACCTTCCATGTCCACACCGTGTTGTCTGTCACCCTCTCCACCCACCACCTTCCATGTCCACACCGTGTTGTCTGTCACCCTCTCCTCCCACCACCTTCCATGTCCACACCGTGTTGTCTGTCACCCTCTCCTCCCACCACCTTCCATGTCCACACCGTGTTGTCTGTCACCCTCTCCTCCCACCACCTTCCATGTCCACACCGTGTTGTCTGTCACCCTCTCCCCCCACCACCTTCCATGTCCACACCGTGTTGTCTGTCACCCTCTCCTCCCACCACCTTCCATGTCCACACCGTGTTGTCTGTCACCCTCTCCTCCCATCTTCCATGTCCACACCGTGTTGTCTGTCACCCTCTCCCCCCACCACCTTCCATGTCCACACCGTGTTGTCTGTCACCCTCTCCTCCCACCACCTTCCATGTCCACACCGTGTTGTCTGTCACCCTCTCCACCCACCACCTTCCATGTCCACACCGTGTTGTCTGTCACCCTCTCCCCCCACCACCTTCCATGTCCACACCGTGTTGTCTGTCACCCTCTCCCCCCACCACCTTCCATGTCCACACCGTGTTGTCTGTCACCCTCTCCCCCCACCACCTTCCATGTCCACACCGTGTTGTCTGTCACCCTCTCCACCCACCACCTTCCATGTCCACACCGTGTTGTCTGTCACCCTCTCCACCCACCACCTTCCATGTCCACACCGTGTTGTCTGTCACCCTCTCCTCCCACCACCTTCCATGTCCACACCGTGTTGTCTGTCACCCTCTCCCCCCACCACATTCCATGTCCACACCGTGTTGTCTGTCACCCTCTCCTCCCACCACCTTCCATTTTCACACCGTGTTGTCTGTCACCCTCTCCTCCCACCACCTTCCATGTCCACACCGTGTTGTCTGTCACCCTCTCCTCCCACCACCTTCCATGTCCACACCGTGTTGTCTGTCACCCTCTCCTCCCACCACCTTCCATGTCCACACCGTGTTGTCTGTCACCCTCTCCTCCCACCACCTTCCATGTCCACACCGTGTTGTCTGTCACCCTCTCCTCCCACCACCTTCCATGTCCACACCGTGTTGTCTGTCACCCTCTCCTCCCACCACCTTCCATTTTCACACCGTGTTGTCTGTCACCCTCTCCTCCCACCACCTTCCATGTCCACACCGTGTTGTCTGTCACCCTCTCCTCCCACCACCTTCCATGTCCACACCGTGTTGTCTGTCACCCTCTCCACCCACCACCTTCCATGTCCACACCGTGTTGTCTGTCACCCTCTCCTCCCACCACCTTCCATGTCCACACCGTGTTGTCTGTCACCCTCTCCACCCACCACCTTCCATGTCCACACCGTGTTGTCTGTCACCCTCTCCTCCCACCACCTTCCATTTCCACACCGTGTTGTCTGTCACCCTCTCCTCCCACCACCTTCCATGTCCACACCGTGTTGTCTGTCACCCTCTCCTCCCACCACCTTCCATGTCCACACCGTGTTGTCTGTCACCCTCTCCTCCCACCACCTTCCATGTCCACACCGTGTTGTCTGTCACCCTCTCCTCCCACCACCTTCCAT
>CM065705.1:24529548-24534548 GCA_017654935.2 Phymorhynchus buccinoides | reverse complement strand
CACACACACACACACACACACACACACACACACACACACACACACACACACACACACACACACACACACACACGCACACACAACGCACGCACACACACACACACGCACGCACACACACACACACACACACACACACACACACACACACACACACACACACACACACACACACACACACACACACACACACTCTGTAAAATTCAGTAGTGGGAATACAAATAGACTGGAAACAACTGTAAGAGAAGAATGCAATGATGTAAGAGAAGTGTTCATTTGTTCAGCATAGAAATTGACATTGGAATAAAACTGTTCTTGCATCTGACAGTCTTGAGTTTTGGAGTCCGGTAGCGTCTACCAGAAGGCAGAAGCGTGAAGCACTTGCTGAGCCCATGGCTGCAGTCACTCGCAATCATTCGTCCTTTTCCTTTCACTCGCCGCTCATACAGCACATTCATACTCTCCTGTCTCACACCCACAATCTTACCAGAAACATTCACTACCTTATTCAACACATTCTTACTCTTAACGCTCAAACTACCAAACCAACAAATAAAGGAAAAGGTTAAAATAGATTCAATAAAACATCTATAAAATCCACACAGTACTGTTCTGTTTACATCTAGGCTTCTAAGTTTCTGGAGACAATAAATTCTCGATTGACACTTCTTATGTATGGCTTCAACATTGGCATTAAAATTCAATTTATCATCAATTATCGTCCCCAAGTACTTATACACACTCACTCGCTCAACTTTCATCCCATTGATAAAAAGATCGGGCACAATTGAAGGGTTTCTTCTAAAATCAATCACCATTTCTTTTGTCTTTTGCACATTAAGATCGAGGTAATTCTTCTCACACCAGTTGGAAAAATCGTGAACATGGTCAGAGTACACTTGGTCAGAATTTGAGAGATCTTGGAGAGCAGAGTCATCGGAATATTTAATGAATGGAGTAGTGTCAGTGCCAGTGCAGTCGTTTGTGTACAGGGTAAAGAGAACAGGTGAGAGGACAGTGCCTTGAGGAGAGCCAATGGAAGTGTATTTGATAGAAGAGAGAGCATTTTCAAAGCGGACAGACTGGGACCTATTGACGAGGAAACTAATAATCCATTTAATGAGACGGAGGTCTACCTGATAGGAAAGAAGTTTTGTGGCCATTAGGTGAGGCTGGATAGTGTTGAAAGCTGAAGAGAAATCTATGAACAGAATACGCACAAAGGATCCAGGCTTTTCGAGATGAGTGTAGGCGTTGTGGAGCAGAGTGAGAGTTGCGTCGTCAGTGCTTCTTTTAGGCGTGTATGCGAACTGGTTTGGGTCAAGGTATTGTGTTGTCTGTGCTGTAATGCGTTTAAGAACGATTCTTTCAAAACATTTCATAGGAATTGAGGTCAGAGCGACGGGACGATAGTCGTTTAGTGAGGTTGGTTTGGTTTTCTTGGGGACAGGACATATCACAGACTTTTTCCACAAGCTGGGAACAGCACAATCATTCAAAGACCAGGAAAATAAAACACTAAAAACTTTGCACAACTGAGCAGCACATGATTTTAAAATACGCCCACAGATGTTGTCAGGGCCAACAGCCTTTTTGATTTTCAATCTTTTGAACAAACCTTCCACCTCCCCAGCATCAATCACACTCTCACCCACACCATTCGCACTCTCATCTCTACTCACTTTTTCATTCAGTTCTCTCACAACATAGTCAAAATCTTCCTTCACATCATCACGTTCAAATCTACAGTAAAAATCATTGAGTTGTTCTGAGAATTCTTGTTGCTTTTCTAAGGGCATGACCGACGCTCGGCTGGCTGGTTTATTTTGACCAGTTAGTGTTTTTAACCCTTTCCAGGCGTCAGCCATGCTCCCCTGCTGGAACTGGTTTTCAACTTTTTCTTTGTAGATCTTTTTGCTCTCACGTATTTCATCTGTTAAGGTCTTTTGCACTGTTTTCCTTTCTGTTTTATTCCCAGTCTGAAAAACTAATTTCTTTTTATTTATTGTTGTTTTCAAAGTTTTTGAAACCCAGGGATGGTTGTTTGGAAAAATCTTTACAGTTTTCTGAGGAATTATCATGTTTTCACAAAACAATATATAGGAAGACACAACATCAACAGCTTCACTCACACTTTCACACGAATCCGTCAACACACTCCATTCCGTACACTCAAAACATCCTCTCAATTCTTCTTCACTTTCAAGCGTCCACATTTTCACACACTTTCTCACAACTGGGTCAGTCTGAATCTTGGCTCTATATTTTGGCATTAAACATATGGATTCGTGGTCAGAGTTACCGATTGACGGGAGAGGAACAGATTTGTAAGCATTTGGTATGTTGCCATAGCAGAGATCAAGAGTCTTTTGGTTCCGGGTATAACAAGTCACATATTGGTTAAAAGTAGGAAGAGAGGTTAAAAGGTTACAGTGGTTAAAGTCGCCAAGAACGAAGCATGGGGCGTCGGGGTTGATGAGTTGAAGGGAGCGAACCGTGTCGGCGATCTCCGCAGCAGCACGTGCAGCACAGGCAGAGGGGGGTACATAGCAGACGGTCACAAAAAGTTGGCCAAACTCGCGAGGCAGGTATCTAGGTCGCAGTGAGACAGACAACAACTCAACATCGGGCGTACACAACTGCTTTCTCACCATAACATGCACCCTATCACACCACTTCTCGTTCACATACAGGCACACGCCACCGCCTTGTTTTTTATTTGTAGCTTGTCTGTCTCTGTCCATTCTGTAGGGCACACCAAATCCATCTATTGCCAGCATATCGTCAGAAATCTTGTCACATGTCCATGTTTCAGTGAAAGATAAAACGCAAGCGTCCCTGTACTCCCTCATAAAACGTGTATTGGCCTGTATTTCATCAAGAGCAGTGTTTCTAGCAGAGGGCCTCAACGATCTCACGTTAGCCAGAATCATGGAGGGCAGTGGTGGTCTGTTTTTGTCTCGTCTCTGTCGTCTTTTCACTCCTCCTCTACATCCTCGTCGTCGTCGTCGTTTGTCTGTCGTGTTATGGGTGTTGTCATTTTCAGTGTGTGTGATTTCAACAGGGAAGTCTTTAAAACAGTCAGGTAAAGAGTCAGTTGTGGATCGGAAAAACATGAGAAAGTCACGGGAATATTTCAGACGTCCGGTACCTGTACCTTGTTGGCCGCCATTGTCAATGAGATCACACATCACAGTCAATATACAAACATTGCACGCACAAAATAAAGCCATCACAAGAACCAAACGTCCAAAAAGATCCATCGTAACACTCCTTGCACTATCACAGACCACTCAGTAAAACTTGACAGTAAAATACGAATCACAGACAGAGAAACTAGACAAAAATCGCAGAACGTACACCACAGCGGCAGCCCCTCGTGAAGCGCCACACACTCTCCAATTTAAAGATCATCCACCGTATGTACCAAAAAGCAATAACATATCTTTTATTTAAAAGTCAAGCTCACTTACCAATGCAGACTACAAACAGCTGGATGTGCTAACCTTTCAAGACAGACTTTTCCTCAACAAGGCAAACTGCATGCAACCTGCATATTTCAAGAAAAAAAGAAAATATATCTCTTTAATATTGTTAACGGAAATGCTCCAAAAAGATAACAGACACATTTAGGACAAACACAAGCAGACACACCCATTTGCTATCATTCCCTCGACCAAATAATAACCTATTCAAATCTAGTTTCCTGTATTCGGGCGGACATTTATGGAACAAATTACCCTCCAACTTAAAAATAATAAAAAAAACAAGAACTATTTCAAGAAAACAAGGAAAATATATCTCTTTAAGAGAACATAATCCCTCACTTTATTTTCCTCAAAATAGAGAAAATATCTTGATATGTGAATATGATGCTACAATGAAGACTTGATGTATATATTGTACATCTTGATATGTGAATATGATGCTACAATGAAGACTTGATGTATATATTGTACATCTTGATATGTGAATATGATGCTACAATGAAGACTTGATGTATATATTGTACATCTTGATATGTGAATATGATGCTACAATGAAGACTTGATGTATATATTGTACATAATATGTTACAATCCCACTCCCCACCCTCTTCCCTGTTTGGCGGAACTTGTTTGTTCCTTTGTTCATTTTTTGTTCATTGCTTAATTTCCCCCCTTTCCCGGACCCCCCTTCTTTATTGTTTGCCATTTGGAATGCTTAGTGTTTTCGTTATTTATTTATTCTTTTTTTTACGGATGGCTTGATGAAAAACAACAACAACCCCACACACAAGAAATAAAAACAAACAGGAGAAAGGCAACAGGAAGAAGAAAAACAAGAGCAAAACACAAGAAGAACACGGAACAATGAAAATAAGAGGAACATTGAAAACAAAATGAAAAGAAAAAAAAGAGAAAAAAAAAGAATTCATCACAACAACAACAACACCAAATTGATGAGTCTGAAGCTGCCCGTTTCTCTACATATGTTGTTTGTGGTTGGGGTGTTGTCCTTCCCTCGTCTATCAAGATTACTGCACAGTGGAAGGCAGCAGGACATCTGGGATATCCTCCCCCCAACCCTTAGTCCACTTCCCGTCCACCCATCCAACCCCCACCTACACCCCACACCTTACCAAAACAGAAAGTAAACTATCGTTGGCCTACTGTCGTGCTCCTCCAAGGTGTTGACTTCAACCCTTCTCTCTCTCTCTCTCTCTCTCTCTCTCTCTCTCTCTCTCTCTCTCTCTCTCTCTCTCTCTCTCTCTCTCTTCTCTCTCTCTCTCCTCTCTCTCTCTCTCTCTCTCTCTCTCTCTCTCTGTCTCGGTGTCTGTCTGTCTTTGGTGCTGCCTTTTTTCTTCCTTTCTGCTCTAATGTTCTTCCCTTCCTTCTTCCACCCCCCACCCACCCCCCATTTCTTAATGAGAATATCAATTAAAACTGAATGATGACAAGACGGAAGCTCTGATTGTTTCCTCTCAGCGTATGTCTGCAAATATCTCTCTTCCAGAAACTCTT
>CM065705.1:24509548-24524548 GCA_017654935.2 Phymorhynchus buccinoides | reverse complement strand
AGAGAGAGAGAGAGAGAGAGAGAGTTATATAGATATGGAAATGAAGACAGACGCATAAGCACATGGACAGACAGATAGAGTGACAGAGACTGTTTCAGTTATTCTAGTTTTGTGACTGATAGTTTTGTTGTTGATAGTTTGAAATGTAAAATGTGTTAACTTTTTAATACACACATTCGTACAAAAATGTCCCCTTCTTAATGTCGCGGCAGTCTAAAGAGCCATCCCCCAAATCTCTCCCAACATTGTCACATTTACACAGTAAGCTGCAGAGACTAGACAATGCAATGACTTCACTGTCAGCTGGTATGTCTGCGAAAATACGTCTATTATACTGTACATCACAAGTTGTTTCTTTGCTAAGAGTACTCAAAAGATCACAACTCTGCACTCGCACAAAGGTTCTTGGCAAGACAAATCGGATAAATAAACACACAAAGTGCTTGTGCAGAACAAGCGCTGACTTTTTAATCTTTCTCGTGACAGCTCTTCCAAAAGAATAAAACAAGCTGGCTGAGCCACGTAAACTCTCTCTCTCTCTCTCTCTCTCTCTCTCTCTCTCTCTCTCTCTCTCTCTCTCTCTCTCTCTCTCTCTCTCTCTCTCTCTCTCTCTCTCTCTCTCTCTCTCTCTCTCTCTCTCTCTCTCTCTCTCTCTCTCTCAATGTATAAAGTTAACTCTAACCTGACGCCCAAATACCTAGAAAATCTCCTCACTCCTTCCACATGTAGTTATCGTTCTGATAATTACGTTTTTCCACGCACCCGAATTGACCTTTTCAAAGCAAGTTTTTCTTTCTCAGGGCCACACGTTTGGAATTCACTTTCTTCAGTTGTAAAAGCAAGTTATTCAGTATCAAATTTCAAATCTAACTTGCGTGGGCATCTCCTTAACTCCATTCAATAAAACTGTCTGATCATTCAATGCACCACACAAGAACAATCTGTGTAGCTTTAGGCTGGTTTGATGTTCTGATTTTTCTTTAAAATGTGATTGATGTTAAAATGTTCTTTAAAATGTGATTGATGTTAAAATGTTCTTTAAAATGTGATTGATGTTAAAATGTTCTTTAAAATGTGATTGATGTTAAAATGTTCTTTAAAATGTGATTGATGTTAAAATGTTCTTTAAAATGTGATTGATGTTAAAATGTTCTTTAAAATGTGATTGATGTTACGCTGCTTATGTAATTGTTCTTTTCTGATTATTTTGTTTTTTATTTGATTTACTTTAAACCACTTGTGTTATGATGCTATGATTATTAGAAGTGGCGACAGTAGTAGTAGTAGTAGTAGTAGTAGTAGTAGTAGTAGTAGTAGTAGTAGTAGTAGTAGTAGTAGTAGTAGTAGTAGTAGTAGTAGTAGTAGTAGTAGTAGTAGTAGTAGTAGTAGTAGTAGTAGTAGTAGTAGTAGAAGTAGTAGTAGTAATAGTGATGATGGTAGTAGAAGAAGTAAATTGTAGTGGAAATAGTGGGTTTCCCAAAAAACCATTTTATGTTTGTTTATTAGAACGTTTGGTTTTCTGTTTTGCTTGTTCTTATTACTGATGTTGATGCTCTGCCTACCATATTACTGTTGTATTTCTGCTACTGTATGTTGTTTCTCATGATGATTGTTCTATGTTTCAATAGTCGTTTATAGTGCTATTATTATTATTATTATTATTATTATTATTATTATTATTATTATTATTATTATTATTATTATTATTATAGTAGTAGTAGTAGTAGTAGTAGTAGTAGTAGTAGCAGTAGCAGTAGCAGTAGCAGTAATAGTAGTAGGAGTGATGATAGTAGCAGATGTAAATTATGGTTGAAATAGTGTTGTGTTCTAGTGTTGTTTTCTTAAAATAATGTTTATGTTTGTTTATTTGATCGTTTGGTTTTCTGTTTTTCTTGTTCTTATTACTGATGTTGATGCTCTGCCTACCATGTCACTGTTGTATTTCTGCTACTGTATGTTGTTTCTGCTGATGATTGTTCTATGTTTCAATATTCGTTTATAGTGCTATTAGTTATATGTTGTAGTAGTAGTAGTAGTAGTAGTAGTAGTAGTAGTAGTAGTAGTAGTAGTAGTAGTAGTAGTAGTAGTAGTAGTAGTAGTAGTAGTAGTAGTAGTAGTGTGGTGGCGATGGTGGTAGTAGTAGTAATAGTAGTAGGTAGGAGTGGTAACGGTAATAGGAGAAGTAATTTGTGGTGGAAGTAGTGTTGGGTTTGGGGGGGGGGGGGGGGGGGGGTTTTTTTTTTATGTTTGTTTTTTCGGTCGGTTGGTTTTTCTGTGTTGCTTGTTCTTATTACTGATGTTGATGCTCTGCCTACTGTTGTATTTCTGCTACTGTTTGCTGTTTTTGTTGACGACGTTTCTGTGTCTCAATGTTGGTTTATAGTATTAGTTATATGTTGCATGCTTAGAATCAAGGACAGAATGGAAGACTAGGCCCAGCCTAAATTCTTATCGTTGTAAAATAAAGTTTCTGAATTCTGAACTCTCTCTCTCTCTCTCTCTCTCTCTCTCTCTCTCTCTCTCTCTCTCTCTCTCTCTCTCTCTCTCTCTCTCTCTCTCTCTCTCTCTCTCTCTCTCTCTCTCTCTCTCTCTCTCTCTCGTCTTATGTGTCTGTTTCTCTCTTAATGCCCATATCTGATTGTCTCCACTTTTCACTGTCTCTCACTCACTGTCTGTATTTTACTCTCCTTCACCGTTTCTCTGTCTCTGCCTTTCTCTCTCTCTCCCCCCCCCCCCCCTCTCTTCTCTCTCTGTGTTGCTGTCTCTCTATGTATCTCCATCTGTCTATTTCTCACTATTTCTTTCCTGTCTCATTGTCTCGTTCTTTCCGCCCCCCCCCCCCCCCTCTCTCTCTCTCTCTCTCTCTCTCTCTCTTCTCTCTCTCTCTCTCTCTCTCTTCTCTCTCTCTCTTTCACCACGGTCTCTCTCACTGTCTCTATATTCTCTCTGTCTGTCTGTCTGTCTCTCTCTCTCTCTCTCTCTCTCTCTCTCTCTCTCTCTCTCTCTCTCTCTCTCTCTACCTCTCCTCTCTCTCTCTCTCTCTCTCTCTCTCTCTCTCTCTCTCTCTCTCTCTCACCTTTCACCCCCCTTCACAAATTTCCTTGGCTATACAAAAAGGAGTTATTTCGCCCTCTATCTTCCATTATCTTCCGCCCTCCTTCCTCCCCCCCCCCCCCCCCCCCCCCCCCCACACACTTGAACAAAATAGCAAAGAAAATTCCGAGGTGAGCCAAGCAGTCAATTATCTTTAAATATGAAACCAATAATTTTACAAATTTCCTGGCATTATAAAGGAACTGATTCTCTTGAAATGTTAAATTCAGTAAATTTGCAAATTTCCTGGTGTTTCAAAATTTCCTGAAAATGTTTAAGAAAATTCTAAAATCCCCCGAGTGAATTTTTTGTGTGTTAAAATTTACTGACATTTTCAAATAAATATAGATTTTCTGGTTTTGTTTTTACATCTGCTTGTGCACATGTGTGAGCATGCATCAACTTGAAAGATTATCAACATTTTTTTTTCAATAGTGCACACGCTCCCGACTTAGTAAACACAAACTTGTTGATGTTCAGACGAATTGGAAGTGTGTGTGTTTATTTTTATTTTTTTGAAAAGCCGGGGGGGGTGGGGGGGGGGGGGGGGGGGGGAATCCAATTGAGCCAGTTGTAAAGAAACCTCAGCACTGATCGATTGTTCTGTAAAGAGCAATGGACTGCTTAGGTGGAGTTTCCGTCCTTAAGCTGGGATTCCTTTAAAACGGAAACGACGACGGCAAAGGCGAGTATGACGGCAGAATCATTTCGTGTTAATCGCTCAAACAAACATTCTACTGTATTAACCCATACAACGGCAACGGCACCGGCATGTCACCGGCACCATCGACGGCACGAGGTTTCGGAGCATGTAGCGAATTCTGCCGTTGCCGGTGTGGTATATAATACTGTCGCCGTGGGATTGTGTCGCAGCGATAGTTTGTCCCGTTTTGATGTATTCAACACTTCGGGTTTAGCATAGGGTGGCAAACACCAAGAACTGCCGTGCCGTCGGGAAATCGTGTTGATGGATTCCCAGCTGCAGGCAGCTTTTCACTTTGAGACAGTTTCTTAGCTACGGGAAAACTCACTCTGTCTTTCTCTCAGTTTTGCTTTCTCTCTCACTTGCGCGTGGCAAAAATAGATAAGCGTATTGCCTCTTATTAATGACAAAGGGAAGTAATATAAGCCGAAAGAGTGGTCTCCGGTTGGGCGGCCTGAAACGCTCATTGCCAGACAGACTTAAAGCCACAGGAGGGGGTGAGTATTCGCTGAAAGTAAATTAAGGTGAAATGGAATCAGATTGCAAATAAATTCCAATTTGCGTTTAGAGAAATGTCTTCTACTACGTAGGAAGCAATTGCACGCACGCGTGTTGAAAACCATGCATTGTACATGTACAATTGATTTCTGTTCTTGAGAAATATTTGAAATAAGTTAACCTACAAAACAACGATCGAGTTATTATGATAAGGATACTATGTTCGAATTTTGATATTGAAAGAAAGTGGAATTTATTTCTAAAATAATAATGTCAGTTGGGAATATAAGAAAATTCACTGCGCTACACACACACGCACGCACGCACGCACGCACGCATGCACGCACGCACACGCACACACACACACAAACACACACACACATACACACACACACACACACACACACACACACACACACACACACACACACACACACACACACACATACTAATAATGTAAAGCGCACAGGGCGTTTTCAATGGAGCATTGCGCTATGTAAATAAATAATAATAATAATTATTATTATTATCGTTGGAGACGTGAAGGTCGTGAAGTCATGTATTGCCAGAGTTCGAATTGTTAAGCCTGTTGTTTCAGAATATCTTGAACTATGAAAGATTCAGTTTATAGGGGAATATTTTGCATGCAGACGATGACTCCAATTCGATGTAAACTTTAATCCATTACTTGGTACGCGTTATCCTACGATACTATTGTGCGCTGATAATAAAGTCAATAAGAACACAATGTGGCCAGGTCTCCGCTTTTGGTGGTTTCTGTTTTTCCGCCGGGAAAAATAAGAATTTGCTCAAGCTTAGGCCTACAACGATTTGTACGGCAAGCAGCCACTTGCTTGGGGAAAATCGGAATCTTCCCGAGTTTGGGAAAATTCATAATCTGCCAAATTGGAAACTTTCCCAGATTCCAAAATTTCCTGTGACATTATAGTAGTAGTAGTAGTAGTAGTAGCAGAGATAGTTTATAAGCTCTCTGGTAGTAGTAGTAGTAGTAGTAGTAGTAGTAGTAGTAGTAGTAGTAGTAGTAGTAGTAGTAGTAGATAGGGACAAAACAAGCCGTCAATCGTTTTAGAAAGTCTCGTCGTTACAATCAGTGCTACACATAATAGTCAAGGTGTATGTGGTCACATTTTCCTAAGGTTATTCATCAAAGCTTCTAAATAACTTTACATAATTTGACGATTTGTCTAGACGATTTTTGAATACGTTAGTAGTGGGTGCACGTTTTAGTTCGTCAGGTAAATCGTTCCAGATGTTAGCAACTCTATTGTGAACCATTTCTGTCTGATGTTAGTGTTGAAACGTTTAATGACGTAAAGACCTTCTTACCTTCTGAACCATTTCTGTCTGATGTTAGTGTTGAAACGTTTAATGACGTAAAGACATTACCAAGGGGGTACGTAACCACACTCCATTCAAAGTGGACATGGTTTGTCTGAGTCAGTCTTTAGTCACGACCTACACACGCACTGTTATCACCTTGTGCACTATCGGCTGCTCTCTGAAGGGCCAGCCACACACATGCGAATCGCATCTGAATGTGAAGCGATTTTGACGATGCGAGTCATGAATCACGTGAAATACTTCCGTCTAAAATAATTCTGCTATTTTCGCTCACTATACTCAAGGAAACCCAATACATGAATTTCACGTGATTCGGGACTCACATCCTCAAAATCGCATTGCATTCAGATACGATCCGTGTGTGTGTGGCTGCCCCTTCAGAGAACATGGAAACAGACCAGGTTATCTAGCAGCTATGGAAATAGTCTCCATGAAGCCTCCACTGCTGGTCAATGCTTCTCCGAAGACCACTTGCCATTCTCAGACTTTAGGGGCTGACCCCACCAGTTTTATTCACTATGGTTGTAGTCCTCCATTCACGAATTCGATGAAATACGCGAGTTTCTGTATCAGACATTTTATCAGATTTGTGCATTGGGTCTTCATGAATATGGTGAACGAAAATAGGATTTGATCAGAATCATTCAGACAGTAGTATGTCACCAGAATCATTTAGACAGTAGTATATCACCAGAATCTTTTAGACAGTAGTATGTCACCAGAATCATTTAGACAGTAGTATGTCACCAGAATCATTTAGACAGTAGTATGTCACCAGAATCATTTAGACAGTAGTATATCACCAGAATCTTTTAGACAGTAGTATGTCACCAGAATCATTTAGACAGTAGTATGTCACCAGAATCATTTAGACAGTAGTATGTCACCAGAATCATGTAGACAGTAGTATGTCACCAGAATCATTTAGACAGTAGTATGTCACCAGAATCATGTAGACAGTAGTATGTCACCAGAATCATGTAGACAGTAGTATGTCACCAGAATCATGTAGACAGTAGTATTTCACCAGAATCATGTAGACAGTAGTATTTCACCAGAATCATTTAGACAGTAGTATGTCACCAGAATCATGTAGACAGTAGTATTTCACCAGAATCATGTAGACAGTAGTATGTCACCAGAATCATGTAGACAGTAGTATTTCACCAGAATCATGTAGACAGTAGTATGTCACCAGAATCATGTAGACAGTAGTATGTCACCAGAATCATGTAGACAGTAGTATGTCACCAGAATCATGTAGACAGTAGTATGTCACCAGAATCATGTAGACAGTAGTATGTCACCAGAATCATTTAGACAGTAGTATGTCACCAGAATCATGTAGACAGTAGTATGTCACCAGAATCATGTAGACAGTAGTATGTCACCAGAATCATGTAGACAGTAGTATGTCACCAGAATCATGTAGACAGTAGTATGTCACCAGAATCATGTAGACAGTAGTATGTCACCAGAATCATGTAGACAGTAGTATGTCACCAGAATCATGTAGACAGTAGTATGTCACCAGAATCATGTAGACAGTAGTATGTCACCAGAATCATGTAGACAGTAGTATGTCACCAGAATCATTTAGACAGTAGTATTTCACCAGAATCATGTAGACAGTAGTATGTCACCAGAATCATGTAGACAGTAGTATGTCACCAGAATCATGTAGACAGTAGTATGTCACCAGAATCATGTAGACAGTAGTATGTCACCAGAATCATGCCTCACAGACGCCGTCACAGCTGGATAGCCGTACCACTGACATTGGATGTGTGAGTCACTACAGAGAGGCACAGGCAGGCATGTAGGGGTCAATATTCGTGACAGGAAACCAAGGCGATATTGAATCACACGGCAAATTAATGTCAACTTCTCTTTCAGTATGAACCGCGTCGACCGTTTCAAATATGCGCTCATTCACACACATAGAATCAGTCAAGTAAAAAGAATCAGTTGAAAATGACCTACTGCATAAATATGCGGAATATCTTAAAATTAAATGTGGTTATTAAACGTTATAGTTAATTACATTATTTAAGTTAAAAACAAGATGACACGATAATAAACGTGTGCACCACTTCACTTAGACCACCTTTACACCCACCCCGTTCTGTTCATCAGACATGCATGGACCCCCGTGAACTCTCCGACCTTGTGCAATGTTGTTGACGGTCCTCCTCGGACTGCACTGGTCTGGAGCCAAAACGCCAAGCTGTCTGTGGAAAATGTTCCAGAAAACCTGCTAGTGCTGCACGATTGTTTCCGCCAAAGTCAGATGTAATGACTGCAATTGTTTGTGAGATACACGCGAGCCTGGCTGGGGTAGAAATAATGAGGTCAATATTAGCTAAGAGTACACGCCAGCTAGGTCGAATCAAACCAAAACATTAAACTACTAACGGAATGGATTTGACTGCAGTTTCAGCCACACTCTTATTAATAAAACGCGTTGAGTGTCGTGAAACATGAATCTCGGTAAGCTTGAGATAAACTTCAACTTTTCAAGCATAATTTATGAAGAAGGGTTGGCGGTTTGTCCAAGTCGTAAATGTCTTGATAAGAACTCAATGTGATAACGTCTTAGTTTTAAGGTTGATAAAACACGAAATAAAAACGCTAAACCTGCGATCCTCCTTCCGGCATACTCCTACACGGCGACATACTGCATAATTATTGTATTTAAACAAGCGCGGAATCGCAATAGTTTGTGGCACGCGGTCTATTTTTACCACTCCAATCATGAGTCACCTCCCCTGGCTTTTCAATAATTTTAATCTGTATACGAGAATGTTATCTCTGCACCATTTCGTAACTTTTTATATCTTTTGGAAAACATTTAAAACTATTTATCCTACTTATACTCATTGAAAGAAGCACCGCATATTCGTCGTGTCTGTTGCAGTGTCTGTATTACGTATGTTTATTATTTTGTACGCTTTAAAATACATCATTTTAAAGAGCAGCCTCCATTTGAAGTGCAGCCTCGATTTGAAGTGCGACAATTTTGTAGCCTCGATTTGAAGTGCGACAATTTTGGACCGACCGACCGACAGACAGACAGACCGACCGACCGACAAAGTGAGTTATAGGATTGTGGCTTGAGCCACAAAAAAAAAATCAACAAGTTGTATAGACAGCTGACAAAGAAGACAAATGAGGGCATTGTCTGAGATAGGAATGTAACTTTACAGTATTAAAAACACAGGAAAGAGTGACAAGGAAGAGAGGCCTGGTGGAAAGAGAGTAACGTGAGAGTAACTTGGCTGAACTAGCAGCGGATTTAGAGACTCTAGAAGCATTAGAAACACAGGAAAAGGGAAGGTTGTGAACAGAAGAGAACACTACGTAACAAAGGCAGATTTCCTCACCTAACCCTGCTCCAGCTCCGTCCTTTGCCTGCAGCGTTCTCCCTGTCACACCATCGTCTTCTTTAGTTTAGTGAGGGGCACACTGAGTAAGTGGGGAAGTGGGGGCAGGGAGATGATAGCAGGCCAGTGATAAATCGGATTAGCATCAGTCTATTCTGGGACTAACTTTTGTAGAGTGATTGTTTGGCGCTAGAGTGTGCTAAGGGTGACCCAGTGCTTACATTAATTAATAGGTGAGGAAAACATAACAACATTAATTGATGTTACGAATATAGGCTATAGGTTATGATAATAGTATCCACGCAATCAGTTATTAACCCTTCACTGAAATGTAGGTCGATGTGTTAGCCTGACATAGGGCCATTTGTAAGGTGAGAGCCGTTGGTACGTGCACAGCAATGAACGATACATCGTGGGGCTGCTCGTCTTTTTGTCAACGACAATGACTCAAGCTAAGAATCATCCACACTTGCAGCCTTGGGGGTTCGTTGGCCCCTGGAGACCTCCGATGCTGGCTGCCTTTACGTCCTCTGTTCCCTCTCACGGGTCTGTACGTCCTCTGTTCCCTCTCACGGGTCTGTACGTTCTCTGTTCCCTCTCACGGGTCTGTACGTTCTCTGTTCCCTCTCACGGGTCTGTACGTTCTCTGTTCCCTCTCACGGGTCTGTACGTTCTCTGTTCCCTCTCACGGGTCTGTACGTTCTCTGTTCCCTCTCACGGGTCTGTACGTTCTCTGTTCCCTCTCACGGGTCTGTACGTTCTCTGTTCCCTCTCACGGGTCTGTACGTCCTCTGTTCCCTCTCACGGGTCTGTACGTCCTCTGTTCCCTCTCACGGGTCTGTACGTTCTCTGTTCCCTCTCACGGGTCTGTACGTCCTCTGTTCCCTCTCACGGGTCTGTACGTCCTCTGTTCCCTCTCACGGGTCTGTACGTTCTCTGTTCCCTCTCACGGGTCTGTACGTCCTCTGTTCCCTCTCACGGGTCTGTACGTCCTCTGTTCCCTCTCACGGGTCTGTACGTCCTCTGTTCCCTCTCACGGGTCTGTACGTCCTCTGTTCCCTCTCACGGGTCTGTACGTCCTCTGTTCCCTCTCACGGGTCTGTACGTCCTCTGTTCCCTCTCACGGGTCTGTACGTCCTCTGTTCCCTCTCACGGGTCTGTACGTCCTCTGTTCCCTCTCACGGGTCTTCGGTGGATTTAGCTGTCAACGCCGATAAAGGGAGGTCATTTACTATTTAGTTTAGATATTCGCTACGACGTAGGTATGACGTTCTTAATTCTATCAGTAGTATATTTCATTCATAAAAGTTTTGATTTGTGGACCGAGGAAGGAAAAAAACCCGTCACAGAAACAGACACAGAAAATGAAGAAATGGAAGGGGAAAAAAGACTTACTGGAGGAGAAAGATGCAATTATGGTGATTGTGTTTCTATAAACAAACAAAGAAGATCAAAGTAACAAACACTAGTTATCTGTTGCCATTCCACCGAAGGTGTTGGCGAACAGCAACAACCGTGTGCAGGTGAAACGCACCTACCTACTGACCCAATATATGCAAATGAGGTGGCAGTATTTAAAAGAATCAAAGCGTAGGCGAAACTGCATGGGCGGGCACAGATGGACATGAGTAACCCCATCCCCCCCCCCCCCCCATGTTTACGACCCTCACTCCCAAAGTCTTCTTCTTTCAGTTTTATGAAAATAATCCTAGGCTGGTGATAACCCTATCCTTTTCCCCCAAATGCAGAATGTTGCTTAGCCCTTCTATGCGAAGATTTAAGGGGGGGGGGGGGGGGTAAAATACACGATAGCCCGTGGGCCAAACGGACGGCACCTAGAAACGCCGATAACTAAGGAAGGAGGGAGAGCAGTGCATTGGCAAGATGTAGGCTGGCACCCCAGAGATTTGTGTGGACGAAGAAAATACGTCATCTTTTGCCTTCTCTCTTCCAGACAATCCATTCAGAGCTCTCGTCTGGGGGTGTCAGAGAATAAAGGCCACTGCTTAATATAGTCAGGACATGCGTCGACCAGTCAGCCTCGAGGGAAAGTCAACAGCGAGAAAGTCGACTGGGGAAGGGGGTGGGGGCGTGCAGAAGCAGAGGCAGACAGAGCGAGAGTGAAAATGTAAGACAGACAAAGACAGAAATGAATAGAAATCTGTACTTTAACATATAGTAAATAATGTAAAATATTAAAATATAACAATGGTGTTACACTACGTTTTCTGCATTAAGTCCTCATCCTTGAACCACAGCATCGCCCCTATTCCATGGTACGTTCATTGAACCACAGCATAGCCTCTATTCCATGGTAGGTTCATTGAACCACAGCATCGCCCCTATTCCATGGTAGGTTCATTGAACCACAGCATAGCCCCTATTCCATGGTACGTTCATTGAACCACAGCATAGCCCCTATTCCATGGTATGTTCATTGAACCACAGCATAGCCTCTATTCCATGGTAGGTTCATTGAACCACAGCATCGCCCCTATTCCATGGTAGGTTCATTGAACCACAGCATAGCCCCTATTCCATGGTACGTTCATTGAACCACAGCATAGCCCCTATTCCATGGTAAGTTCATTGAACCACAGCATAGCCCCTATTCCATGGTACGTTCATTGAACCACAGCATAACCCCTATTCCATGGTACGTTCATTGAACCACAGCATAGCCCCAATTCCATGGTACGTTCATTGAACCACAGCATAGCCCCTATTCCATGGTATGTTCATTGAACCACAGCATAGCCCCTATTCCATGGTAGGTTCATTGAACCACAGCATAGCCCCTATTCCATGGTACGTTCATTGAACCACAGCATAGCCCCTATTCCATGGTACGTTCATTGAACCACAGCATAGCCCCTATTCCATGGTAGGTTCATTGAACCACAGCATAGCCCCTATTCCATGGTAGGTTCATTGAACCACAGCATAGCCCCTATTCCATGGTACGTTCATTGACATTGTTCTGCTAAAAACTGTTTTCACCATTACTACAAGTCATCCACTTCACATTCTACACCACATGTCTTTTCTCCCCCCCCCCCCCTGTTTCACACAGGGATAGAAAGAGAGATACGATTAGACAGACAACAAAAACAAACAGAGGGAAGCAGACAACAAAATGGACCAAAAAGACAGAAAAACACAGAGAGACTGATAATAAATAAAACTAGAATACTTGCGTAAACTGACCCAGTCGCGACACACGCTTGCACCCCTAACCTTAAC
The DNA here is from genome assembly GCA_017654935.2 of Phymorhynchus buccinoides. Classification (NCBI taxonomy): domain Eukaryota; kingdom Metazoa; phylum Mollusca; class Gastropoda; order Neogastropoda; family Raphitomidae; genus Phymorhynchus; species Phymorhynchus buccinoides. The sequence goes on along the minus strand of CM065705.1, from coordinate 24,512,266 downwards.
ACTAAACCTAATCATAACCCAAACCCTAACCGTAACCCAGATTTCGCCCAAATTCAAACTTCTGCAAGCTTTTGACCTCAAGTATGCACCCACGTTGTTAGCTAAAAGAGTTCTTGAGTTATAGCGTTCACAGATATATAGACATACAGACAGACAAACAGACTGATAGACACACAAACCCTGGAAATTTTTATCAAAATATACTGAAAACCACATGCACGACCATTCAACGCCAAAATACGCATTTTGAGCAACCCTATCCCTAATCTTGACCCAGACCCTAACCATTAATCCCATTTTACCCAATTTTGAACTCGTCCAAGTTTTTGGCCCCTAGTACCACACGTAGTCTAAAGTTTCATGCTGAAGCGTTCTTGAATTATCGCTGTCGCAGACAAACAGACAGATAGATAGACAAACAAATCCTGGAGTTTTTCATCCAAATACACTGAAAATAGCATATGAGGCCATTTTACATAGGGGCCAGTCTATGCTTCGCGACTGTTAAAAAGAGACAGACACACACATGTACACATAGACATATATATTGTATGTATACAGTGAGAGACAGACATAAAATACACTGCTGGAGAGCAACACCAATTGGACAGATTGGGATAAATGAAAGAAACAGAGAGAGCTAGACAGAGTTTTATAGAAATAGACAGACAAAAAAATAGAGAGAGCAGCTCAGAGAGAGAGAGAGAGAGAGAGAGAGAGAGAGAGAGAGAGAGAGAGAGAGAGAGAGAGAGAGAGAGAGAGAGAGAGAGAGAGAGAGAGAGAGAGAGAGAGAGAGAGAGAGAGAGAGAGAGATACATACATACATACAGACAGGGAGACGCACAGATACAGAGAGAGAGAAGAGAGAGAGAGAGAGAGAGAGAGAGAGAGAGAGAGAGAGAGAGAGAGAGAGAGAGAGAGAGAGAGAGAGAGGCGGGCAAAACGCGGCGTCAATCCATTTTCCTAACTCCTTCGGAGTGGAGGAACGAAGGAGGGGGAGGGGGAGGAAAGCGTCATAGTTTGATTGACAGGTGAAAGTGACTGCGCAATTAAACGGATATATAGTTCGTTGCTTGTGCCACAAACAAAAATACAGACAGACGGCGAAAATGGTGTTTTACGTCCTCTTGGTCTGAATCAGACACATATGGGACATTTGTAAATATAAATATGGTGGGAACAATACTGGAGGCAATGCCCAGAGGCAGTACGAAACCAGTAAAGTCCCGATTTTTTAATATTAATACAGATAGGTGTAGCGGTTACCACGCCTCGGTTAAACCTCATCGGCTATGGCACCGGTACAAGTATTTAATGAGTGGAAAAAAACAAAAAAATACAGGCAGAAATTGTTTTGGGGCATTAAATAATAGGTTACTTACAAACATACGTAATACAGACACAACAACAGACACGAGTATGCGGTACTTTTGTTGGATAAATATGATAAAAAGTTTAAAATGTTTTCCCAAAGATATAAGAAGTTATGAATTGGTGCGGCGATAAAATTCTGTTTCGCATATTAAAATTATTGAAAAGCCAGGGGAATCTACTCTTTGTATGTAATGATTGGAATGCTAAAAATAGACCGCCGGGCTGCAGTTGAAATATTTGTTTTAAAGTAAGAATCTTCCGAATTTTTGTAAACTACACATTATTTCATATACTAAACACTAAAGGCAGATTATTTCATCTACTAAAGACTGACGTAATCGCGACCTACGCCTGCACTCTCACCCTAAACCCTAACCCGAACCCTAATCTCAACCCAAACCCTTAACCGCTAACCCGATTTTGCCCAAATTCGAACTTGTCCAAGCTTTTGACCCCTAGTATGAACCTGTAAATTTTCATGTTGATATATCCAAGCGTTCTTGAGTTATCGCTGTCACAGACAGACAGACAGACAAACCAACCTTTGGTTTTTTTCCCGTTGAGACACACTAATAACTGTATGTGAGGCCATTTTACACTGAAATATGCATTTTGAGCAAATTAGAACACGGACGGACGGACAAAGTGAAAACAATACCAGTCTCGCTTCGCGACTGGTAAAGAGACGCACACATAGAGGGGTCTGAAGACAGACGAGAGAAACAACATTCAGGATACCAGATAGCAAAACAAAGATAAATCTTCTCACGCTAGCCAATAGTCTTGCTGGCAGCTCACCTCCAAATGTGATTACGCCCTTGCCGTTCCAGAACACACATTCTGCTGAACAAAAAGGTCCTTTACGTGTTTGAAATGTTTTTCTCTCCAAGGTTGGTTTTGCATAATAACCTTCCTGTGCCTCTGTCTCTGTTTTTACTCTCTCTCTCTCTCTCTCTCTCTCTCTCTCTCTCTCTCTCTCTCTCTCTCTCTCTCTCTCTCTCTCTCTCTCTCTCTCTCTCTCTCTCTCTCTCTCTCTCTCTCTCTCTCTCTCTCTCTCTCTCTCTCTCTCTCTCTCTCTGTCTCTCTGTCTCTCTGTCTCTCTCTCTCTCTCTTACATATCACTTTGTTTCTGTGTGTTTATCTGCCTTCTCGTTTGTCTTTTTCTCGGGCCTCCCCCTTTTTCTATCTTTTCTTATCATGCTTACCTCCCTTTTCACTCTCCCAACTCTTTCCAAGCATGATTGTTTCATTTAAGAACCGAAGTTTTGTCAGTCTTGTTTTTTGCCTGCTTGCAAACTTGGAATGAAATTTAGTTAAGCTGTTAACAAAGCTTGCCATTTACAA
>CM065705.1:24489548-24504548 GCA_017654935.2 Phymorhynchus buccinoides | reverse complement strand
TGAAAGAGGAGCGAAAGGAAGACTCGCATTTCTCTGATAAAGGACATGACAATGACGGGTGGGTGGGTGGGTGGGGTTGTTAGTACGATGGACGGGAAGGCAAGGGTGGGAGAGACAGAAGAATATGTGACGATGAAGGGCAGGGGTGGAGGGTGGGGAGAAAAGAAGATGTTTTGTTATCCCTTAAAGCCAAAACATCCGATCCGATATGTTGACCTTTTTTAGTTCCACAAAGAACCACTGGCGGACACCGAAACAAACTAGCATTGATAAACTAAAACAATCGATAATCCTACAACGATTCAATTATGAAAGGACAAAGACGCGGGGGATTGGAAGGGCTCTGGTTTCAAGTAATCCGGAAGCTCGGCTCCATTGGCCCGGTAAGGTCCTGCTCCACACACCCATCTTCAGTATTTCGGCTATTCAACTGTGACGTCTGTGAAGCATGAATCTGGTGAATCTGCAGCTGTGTGTATCGGCCCCTTTAGACTGCAGCTGTGTGCATCGGCCCCTTTAGATTGCAGCTGGACGGGTGTATCGGCCCATTTAGACTGCAGTTGTGTGCATCAGCCCCTTTAGACTGCAGCTGGACGGGTGTATCGGCCCCTTTAGATTGCAGCTGTGTGCATCGGCCCCTTTAGACTGCAGCTGTATGTATCGGCCCCTTTAGACTGCAGCTGGACGGGTGTATCGGCCCATTTAGACTGCAGTTGTGTGTATCAGCCCCTTTAGACTGCAGCTGGACGGGTGTATCGGCCCCTTTAGACTGCAGCTGTGTGCATCGGCCCCTTTAGACTGCAGCTGGACGGGTGTATCGGTCCCTTTAGACTGCAGCTGGACGGGTGTATCGGTCCCTTTAGACTGCAGCTGGACGTGTGGATCAGTCCCTTTAGACTGTAGCTGTGTGTATCGGCCCCTTTAGACTGCAGCTGTACGTGTGTATCGGCGCCTTTAGACTGCAGCTGGACGTGTGGATCGGTCCCTTTAGACTGCAGCTGGACGTGTGGATCGGTCCCTTCCCTTTAGACTGCAGCTGTGTGTATCGGCCCCTTTAGACTGCAGCTGGACGTGTGTATCGGCCCCTTTAGACTGCTGCTGGACGTGTGGATCGGCCCCTTTAGACTGCAGCTGGACGTGTGGATCAGCCCCTTTAGACTGCAGCTGGACGTGTGTATCGGCCCATTTAGACTGCAGCTGGACGTGTGTATCGGCCCCTTTAGACTGCAGCTGGACGTGTGTATCGGTCCCTTTAGACTGCAGCTGTGTGTATCGGCCCCTTTAGACTGCAGCTGGACGTGTGTATCGGCCCCTTTAGACTGCAGCTGGACGTGTGTATCGGCCCCTTTAGACTGCAGCTGGACGTGTGGATCAGCCCCTTTAGACTGCAGCTGGACGTGTGTATCGGCCCATTTAAACTGCAGCTGGACGTGTGTATCGGCCCCTTTAGACTGCAGCTGGACGTGTGTATCGGCCCCTTTAGACTGCAGCTGGACGTGTGCATCGGCCCCTTTAGACTGCAGCTGGACGTGTGTATCGGTCCCTTTAGACTGCAGCTGGACGTGTGTATCGGCCCCTTTAGACTGCAGCTGGACGTGTGTATCGGCCCCTTTAGACTGCAGCTGGACGTGTGTATCGGCCCGTTTAGACTGCAGCTGGACGTGTGTATCGGCCCCTTTAGACTGCAGCTGGACGGGTGTATCGGCCCCTTTAGACTGCAGCTGGACGGGTGTATCGGCCCCTTTAGACTGCAGCTGGATGTGTGTATCGGCCCCTTTAGACTGCAGCTGGACGTGTGTATCGGCCCCTTTAGACTGCAGCTGTGTGGGACATTCCAGACATTGCGTCACCCACTTCCTTCTCCTGTTATGGGATTGAAAGTGTGGTTTACGGTGGTACCGTTAGGATGCGATCATCTCGTCTTAGGGTCATAAATGACGCCACGTTTTACGTGTGATGCAGCAATACTCTGACAGAAATGGCCTTTTACAAAATATGCGTTTCTTTTTTGCAACAGTATATACTTAGTAAGTAGAAGCAGCAACTTGAAAAAAAATCCACAAAAAAACAGTGGCTATCACTATGGACGTTGATTTATTATTGTTATTACTAGCAGCAGCAGCAACAGCAGTAGTGAGAAGAGAATCAATGAAGATCAATCCGTTTTGGAACAAATCATGGAACACATAAAGGACGACGTAAGAAGAACCCGCGTCTCTCTAAACATGAGGACGAGAGTAGAAGGGGGATTATTTCTGTACTTGGAAACTATTGATTAAAATGGTGTGACTCAAACGAAGTTCAAATCAATGGATGTAGTGAATGGCACCCCGCTTTATTGATTTTTTTAGAACTCAGACAGAAATATTTCTGGGATGCGATCCTACAAGTTTGACCAATCAATGCACCCGGACTACTCATGTGGCTAATCTGGGATGGAAAATGCAAATTTTAATTAGTTTAAACTGCCAATAGAATTGGTTGTTTAGACTAATTTGCATTTGTTATCCCGGATTAGTTGTCTTAGCCGCGTTCATGGCTACAGGCCCCGTAGATTAAACCATTGCCATAGGCTTAATATTTAATTGTTTGAGAAATTGGAAATGTTGCGGAGACTGGATGTAATCCGGGGAAGTAATCAAATTATAGTGAAGTGATTACTTTTGAGTAATGAGCGCATCTGGTGGGTGGATGAGAGATAACTATAGTGGCTTAATTTACTTCCCTTAGAAGGCAACACATATTTGTGCCGCTCGCACGCGAGAGAAAGGGAGAATGAGTTTACCAGTGCTAAGAAACTGACTTCAAATGGAACGCCGCCTCCAGGTGCTTAAGGACCATAACTCCACCTAAACTCCTTATGCTGATAAGTGTAGTTAGCGGGAAGAGAGCATGATACGCAACAGCGATTTCTTATTTAAAAATTGTCAGTCAGTTAACCGATATCTTTATCGTTTAAAAAATCGGGACTTTCCTATCTTTGCGTTTGGAAATGTCCCATAAGCGCCAGTTCCAGGCCGGAGGACGTTAAACGGATCTTAATCAGCGACAGCATCAATGATAGAAACAACCTTCAGTACTCAAGCGCTTTTTTTGTATTGAAAACAAAGGAAGTAACAGAGGAGTAATGTCCCCGTTCCCGTTCAAAACAAACACAGCATGGCTGCTTCACAATTGAAATAGAGGGGTATTTATTTCCTCAGTTATCAGTTTGAATCTTTAATCTTCTTTTTCTTCTTCGATCGCTCAGACAGTTTCCTGTCAATCATGAGCGCAGACGCGTCATGCTGCCATTATGCGCCTAACTAAGAAACAGTTAGGCCCAACAAGTCCGACTTCGGCTGGTGGAAATGTTTTTGAAAGTGTCAGTTGAAAAAAGGCAGGAGAATGGACCGGTAAGGCAGAAAGATAGTAGATGACAGTAAGCAAAGGGAAAAGGCAAGGTCAAATATAATGACAGATTAGAGGAAGTTGCAAGCACATAACTTCCAGAAGGTGGGGAAACTATTTATACAAAAGACTCCCCGGTATCCCCACGGGGGGAGAATATCTAATAACATTATATTCTAGTTCATGATTATTTGTTAAAGTGTTAAACATATAGTAACAGCTATGTTATTTGTTGCTTTTTTTTATACGACCGTATGAATACCCCGAAGCTTGAAGAAAATAACAAAATATTGCTTTTATTTAAGATAAAAGAATTTCAGTTTTTAAATTTCCTTTTAGATTTATCGTACTCGAACCGGAACTGTACCAAAACCGACTCCAAGACGCGAGAGCAGGGAAAGATAACCGCCAAAGATCGATTTAGGTGTTTTTTTGGAAACACGCTATAAAAGAAATAGTAACAGTATATATACCGATCTCCAAGAGAGCGACAGAAGCCTGCCAAACGTGGGATATAAAACAATATCTTGACATATCATTTGCGTATATTAACCCATAGGCTTAGTGTAAACGCGCGTGAGAAAAGGTGTAAGAATACACCGTTGCTACTAGAAACTTGACGTCACAGTTAATATATCTTGACATATAATTACCGTCTTGTCAACGCGAGCTGTTCCTACCAAACCCAGAATTTGACAAGCTGTGCAGTGCTACCCCTAGGATTCATTCAGCGCTGATGACAACATTTAATGCTGGTACACAACAAAGATTCATGGTTCGACTGAATCAACAGTGCCAGCTGTCACAGATCTACACAAGCCATTCTGTGCGTGCCACTTCACACGTCTAGCCGTGGATCTAGGCCTAGGCTTCTCAACTCCATGACCGTCGATATTCGCAGACGATTCGAGCTATGCAATTTTGGCACAGGGAGAGTCCATGTTGATAATGTAGACGCAGTACTGTCGCAAAACAGCTCGAATTCATCTTCAGTCCGGAAATAAAAATGAGCCGACTGAACCTGTGCGAAGAGCTACCGCATCTCCGTTAAGAAAAGAAAAAAAAGAAGCGTGTTTTGGGGCCTGTGATCGTTCTTGTCAAAGCTGACTCCTCTCTTTTTCACTGTGTTGAAATTGACTCGCTCTCGTTAAGTGTGTACGTTTTATTGTTGGTGTTTACAAGTTAAAAATAACAGCAATTGTCGTTAGTGTTTCAGTTCGTTGCTTCTGTTTGTGTTTATCTTTAAACGTTACATTTTGTCACCACATCTTATGAAGTACATGTGTGTTAACATTTTCTATTTTGTTGAACTATATTCTTTGCGCAAGAATGCGTGTTACAGTGTGTGTGCTGCGACCACTGTTGTGAAAAATGGATGCGTTTTCATTTCGCTGCAGATCTGAGCCTGTTTCTTTTTCTTGCTTTTCTGTTGATACATATCAGTATATATCCGTTATTATGTAATAACTGATAATGTTGTGAATACAATCCTTTTTTTTTAATTTTTGAAGCATGCTCGATAAATTTTGACTAAAAAGCGTTATATGTTGTCTTGGTACAACTTTACAAATTCTCTCTCTCTCTCTCTCTCTCTCTCTCTCTCTCTCTCTCTCTCTCTCTCTCTCTCTCTCTCTCTCTTCTCTCTCTCTCTCTCTCTCTCTCTCTCTCTCTCTCTGTCTCTCTCTCTCTCTCTGTCTCTCTCAATGCTTCATTATTACGATTGTTTCATTGTGTATTAATGTCAACATGCATTGTATTACTTGACACCCCTTCAGTGAGGGGCCTAGGCCTTAACTGAATACATATTCGTATTCGTACTCTCTCTCTCTCTCTCTCTCTCTCTCTCTCTCTCTCTCTCTCTCTCTCTCTCTCTCTCTCTCTCTCTTCAAAATTGTGTGAAGCTTTAGAGTTGATAGATGTTGATATCAATGCTGCCCTTAATATGTTTAATGGGTGTATTAATGAGTGTGCTGAATGCATGAGGAAGCATGTGAGGGAATGAAAGGGAATGCACAAAGACTTTTTAAGGGTGTGGGTACGTACTCTAGATTGTAAAGACAGGTGCGATTATGTTATTGCTAGAAGAGAATACCTCTTGGAGCGTAAGGAAAAAATATGTAAGAAGAACTTGCTTGATGAGATGATTAGGTTTCTCCCATTTCAGTAGGATTTTTGGAGTTCAGAGCAAGATCTAAGAGCAAACAAGTAAATAGTAATATTTCCTTAGAAACTTGGTTTGATCACTTTAAAACTTTGCTTGAGAAGCATGCATTATTTATTTTCTGATGATGCAGACGATCAACATTTTAATCGTCCTTGTTCTCGTAATGACGTAATGTCTGCCATACGGAAGTTGACGAATAATAAAGCTGCTGGTCCAGATTATTGCTGACTTTTTCGTGATTGTTTTCAATAAGCGTTTTGGTGGAGGTTCATTTCCTGAGAATTGGTGTGAATCTATTATTCTTCCGTTGCTTAAGAAGGGTGATGTTAATAATCCTAGTAATAATAGGGGTATATCCCTTGTTGACATAAGCAGTAAACTATATAGTACAATTATAAACAAGCATCTACAAGAATGGGTCGAAGTTAATAACATTACGGGAGAGCATCAGGCTGGTTTCAAAAGGTGATAGTCTACAATTGACCACATGTTCGCTCTTCTCTCTTTTGTTCAAAAACAGTTTTCTTTTAATCGTAAATGTTATGTTGCATTTCGAGGGGTGAATCTGTGCTCTTTATTCCTTTTGAGATAGACCGTTCTGGCAGGCACCCCTCGATTTATTGATTTTTAAAAAGCCTTCGATTCGGTAAATAGCTTTTGTGGCCAATCTTATTAAACATGGTATATAGGGAAAACTATTTAAATGTGTTGAGCTATGCATAATGTAGTGAAAAGTTGAGTTAGAAATGATTCAAGTTTGACAGAATATATTAATTACTTTTCTGGGGTTATACAGGGGGATGTTTGTCGTCCTGTTTTGTTTTCAATTTTCATAAACGAACTAGCCATAGAAGTTATGGTAGTCATGGTGCAAACTTATCTGATGATTTGCTATAATTATTTACTTTGTTGCTAGCTGATAACATTCGTTTTTAATGTCACAAACTGTAATAGGCCTACAGCGACAGCTAAATAGTTTAAGCAGAGCTACATCATCCCTTGAACTTAATGTAAATATGAACAAAAACAATATTGTTGTGTTTAGAAAAGGTGGCTGCGAGAGAGAGATGGGTGTATGTATAATGGCATTGCATTGCCTGCAGCAGATCTTTATAAGTATCTAGGAATTTACTTTTCTACACGTTTGAGTTTTAGCTTTGCCTACAAGGACCTAGCAAGTAGAGGAAAGAGAGCTTTAATCTGTGTAATGAAAAAACAACTGGCTTCCTTAAGTAATAATTCGCTTGGTCTACTTTTGAAAATATTTGATTCGCAAAGTCAGCCAATCTGGAGCAGAAATTTGGCGATTAAGTAATTCTGTTACATATTGTGAATCTGTTCATTTGTTCGCGTTACAAAACAGTTTATAGGAGTAGATAAACATGTGTCTAACGATTTAGTTTATGGAGAGACTGGTAGATATCCATTATCCATCTGCTCGGCTGTTAGATGTATTCAGTATTAGTTTGTGTATGGATCAGTCTATGCTGCCACGAAAAGCATACAACATGTTGGTACAATTAAATGGGAGGGAAAAACAAAATTGGGTCTCAAATATTCGACGTCTTTTGTGTGAGTGTGGGTTTGGAGATGTGTGGCTGAACCAGTCTGTTGGTAATGGAGAAGAAAAAAATTCGTATCTTAAGGCAAAGATTAGTTGATTGCAGATGGCAAGTGTGGCGTAACCACATTGAAACGAGTCATAGATTTATAAGAATATTACCGATGTGCTTAAAAATAGTTTTTGAAAAAAAAATATAGTTACATTTCGTTTTGGTGTATCAGAAAAGTAAAGTCATTATCATAGTAGGTACAGTCAACACATGGAAAGATATATAATTTGCCCTATGTGTATGCAGGATAAGGAAAATGAAATACATTTTGTATTCTGTTGTCCAGCTTTTGAACTTTACGTCAGCAGTTCATCCCAGGTAAATACTATATAGACACCTTTGCATGTTTCGGTTGCAATTACTGTTTAGGTCTAAAGCATATAAAAATATTAAGAACTTTTCTATTTGTTGTCAAAAGCATTCAGATTGAGAGAGTTACTTATATAGTTTTTGCTGTTATTTTCCAGTTCTTTTCATTGTTTCATATATTTATTGCCCCCCCCCCCCCCCTTCACAGGGGCCAAAAGTAAAGGTGTGGGAAAAACGATTTAAACCGAAAAACCGGTGCTAAACTTTCGCGGTTCGAAAAACCGGTTCGAGTTGCTGTGAACCGGTTTTTTAACTGCAAACTGAAAGTATTTTTTTCTTAGAATAACGCATTCTTTTCGAAAAACAACACTGAATCTCAACGCAGATTGGGTGTTTGTAAACCAAGAGTAGCTGTTTCTAGTTTGTGGTGGTCTATGGCTTTGACTTTGACTGAGTGTCGAGTTGAGTGTGTGTGTGTGTCATAAGTCATAAGTTTCTTTATTGTGTGTGTGTGTGTGTGTGTGTGTGTGTGTGTGTGTGTGTGTGTGTGTGTGTGTGTGTGTGTGTGTGTATGTGCGCGCGTGCGTGCGTGTGTGTGTGTGAATATTCTGACAAATAAATATGTTTGCATAGGTGAAACTAGTGATGCGAGTACTGGTTAAAAAAAACCGGTTCGGCAAATCCGGTTCGAAGAGGGGAAAACCGGTTCGGATTTTTAACCGGTTCTCAACTCTAGCCAAAAGCCTTTCTGAATTATTTTCCCGTGTTCCGGTGTTCCGTGTTCTCTCTCTCTTCTCTCTCTCTCTCTCTCTCTCTCTCTCTCTCTCTCTCTCTCTCTCTCTCTCTCTCTCTCTCTCTCTCTCTCTCTCTCTCTCTCTCTCTCTCGTCTTTTCTCATCATTTTTCTTACCATCTAATTGTTAATCAATGGGATCGTTATCCTTTCATTCGTAATCTGTCTCATAATTCACCTTTCTACGAGAGAGAGAGAGAGAGAGAGAGAGAGAGAGAGAGAGAGAGAGAGAGAGAGAGAGAGAGAGAGAGAGAGAGAGAGAGACACGCAGACGCAGACGCAGACATATAACAAACAACATATCCTATTACAAAATTAGGTCAAGTTGCAATCATATCCTTACGGACATTAAATGCTTTATATACATACAAAGACAATTTCTTAACAGTATTTTCATTAGTTGTTGTTAATAGTAAAACTAATCTGAACAAACAAGGAAACTTAGAGTATTTCGAAGGGATTAACTGATCTCTAATATTTTGTAGAACTGGACAAGACAAAACAAAATTAATCTCATTTTCCTCACCTTTATAACAAACAGGGCAAATAAAGTTACGATCATCAACAGGCCTGTAGCGATTAGAATGTACACAGATATCAGAAGTACCAAATCTTAATTTTGTCATATAGCATTTCATTTGCCTGTTTATATTCATCATTAAATAAGTTGGAATGCAATGCAACTGGTTAAACAATTTGTAGAAGTCAAATCGATTACTAGCCTGCATATGGGAACTCCATCTCTGCCAATTAGAATCTATCAATCTTTGCCTAAAGGCACATATGAACCCATTTACATTCTCTACTCCCTGGTTTTGCCACACATACCCAAACCCGTTTTCATGCAATGTTGACCTTACTTTAGTGACCCAATTTTTTCCCCCTGTTATCCAAGTCTACTAACATAATATACGCTTTATATGGTAATATATTGGGCGACAATCTTGTTATTTTGATCCAATAACGAATACATCTAACAACAGATAACAAATAAATAGGAAATCTATTAGTCTCGCCGTAAACTAAATCATTCGGTGTTTGCATTGTCACTCCAAGAAACTTCTTTAAACCAAATAAATGATTTTTTTCAATGTGAATAGCAGCAGATTCGAGTTCCCATAATTCGGCTCCATATTGTACTATTGGTTGAATCTGTGAATAGAAAAGCTTTAAGAACAAAGATAAAGATTCATTATTTAACATTCTCAATTTTTTTCATAATGCAAAGTAAAGCACGTTTACCCCTACTAACTAGATCTTTGCAAGCAAAACTGAAACTCAGACGCGTTGAAAAATAAATACCAAGATATTTATATACATTAACTACAGGCATCTCTGATCCATTGTATATCCATCTTTCACGTGCTGCAAGATATCCACCCTTTCTAAATACAATAATATTACTTTTCGCTAAGTTAACCTTTAACTTTAATGATGTAGATACTCTAGCTAAATGGTTTAATTGATTCTGTAGCCCTACCACTGTTTCTACTATTAAAGCCACATCATCTGCGAGAAGGAGAATAAAAATTTCCAGTGCATCGTTGCAAAACAGCACCCCATGTTTCCCATGTTTATTTATTTCAACTGTTAATTCATTAATAAATAAGAAAAAAATATAGGGCTGCAAACATCCCCTTGTTTAACTCCTGAGGTACAGCTTATAAGATCTGTTAAAGCTCTTCCACTTCTTACTCTTGCTTTTACTGAGGCATACATGCTCATAATACAGCGGCACAATTTACCTCTAACTCCATGTTTAACAAAATAGGCCATAATATGTTTCTGTTGAGAGAGTCAAAGGCTTTCTCAAAGTCAATGAAGGCAACATATAATTTACGATTCAAACTAAATTGTTTTTGAACAAAAGCCATAAGAGTAAACATGTGATCTATTGTTGAACGATTTCGCCTAAAACCTGCTTGAAACTCATCAATGATGTTATTTTCTTCTACCCATTGTTGTAACCTTTTATTAATTATGGCACTATATAATTTACTACAAATATTACTTAAAGAGATTCCCCTATAATTATTTGGGTTGTTAATGTCACCTTTTTTATACAATGGAAGAACATTCGACTCAGTCCAACAATCTGGGAACACACCTCTATCAAACAAAGCATTACAAACTTTAGCTATAAAATCTATTACCAAGTCAGACTTATATGCACATTTAATCATTTCATCTATGATCCCGTCAGGACCAGATGCTTTCCGATTTTTTAATTTACATAAAGCCTTCAAAATCTCTTCTTTTGAAATTGGACAATTTAAATTACCATCATTACTATTTTCAATCATATTACTCTCATTACTAACATTACCGCAATTTCTATTCATAATATTCTGTTCATTTAAGTCATCAATGTCTTTTTTTTATTATTATCATGTAGTTCTTTAAAATGGTTGTACCAATGATCTATGCTAATATTGTTTTGAGGCTGACTCCTTTTCTTATGAATCTTTCTCATAGTTTGCCAAAACTCCTGTTGATTGTCCATAGAAGTGACTAACTTGTCAATCATATTATTATTAAACTCTTTACATTTTATTTTTAAAAGATCTTTATTGTTTTTTCTAGCAGCATGATCAGGTGGAGACAAAGTACGACGATATCTAGCCAACAATCTACGTGCTTCTGATTTACTGCTACGACATTCCTGGTCATACCAATCTTCACCAACACTAGCGTTTACATTAATTCGTTTCTGCATACAACTAGCAGCATCAGTTACACAACCATTAAATATTTTTAACGCTTCGTTAATATCAGTATCAATCAAACTTAATGCTAAATTAAAGTTGTGTTGGCTTTCATGAGAATCAATCGCATTACTAAAAGGGTCACTATAAGTCTCATCCCAAACAAATTTGTCAACGAAACTTTTGGTGCTACGGTGTGCAACAACATTCATATATTGTTAAATAGAGTTTTAAAGGCATATGGTCAGAATCGACACGCTCACCCACACACAATACACTTTTACGAAAAAGTGCTGCAAATATATCGCATGACATAAGAAAATAATCATTTACACTACTACCATGTTGAGATATGTATGTGAAATGTTTGTAGACTTTGTAGAAATGTTCGTACTTCATTAGAGGAAAATTACAAACGTACTTGGAATGATGCCTTAGAGTCTAGCAATAAATGTTTATTTTATAGAATTTATAAAACCGATTTCTGCCGTGAAAGATATATTGAAATGTTGCCTGATGTTTATATATATCCTCTTTCGGTGTGGTAATCATAAACACATGATAGAAATTGACGACTTGGAATACCCCATGAAGAACGATTATGTAGAGACTGCAATCAGAATGACCTTGGTGACGAGTTTCATATTGTAATGAAATGTCCCACATACAATGATATCAGATGTCAATTTATTTCCAGAAAATTTACATGTGTAAAGTCCGTCTTTAACTACTGTCGATTGCTCTGTGGTGGTAAAAAGGTGTTATTAAATTTAGCTAATTTTTTAAGGTTTAGTAAAGTTGTGTGACATTTTGGTGTGTTAATTACATTAGAGTTATCTTTTGTAACCGTTTTCAATTGTTGCATTGATTTTGTATTTGCTTGATTTGCTTCAAGTCCTCCATGCCCCAACAGGGGTCAAAGGATTAAACAATCTTTGTGCAGCGACCTTTAAGGTCGCCCTTACACAATCCATTTAGAATACACAAATTTAAAGCAGTACACATATTCAGGAACATTTTACCGTAACTATTTAAAATGTTATCTTCAGAATTTCTATTTATATGCAATGGTTCACTGACATATTGTTCATAGTTTTCAAAGGCTAAAGCATTATCATCAACATTTGGAGAGAGAGAGAGAGAGAGAGAGAGAGAGAGAGAGAGAGAGAGAGAGAGAGAGAGAGAGAGAGAGAGAGAGAGAGAGAGAGAGAGAGAGACAGAGAGACAGAGACAGAGAGACAGACAGAGAAAGAGAGGTGCAAACAGACGTCACGATAGACACAACAACAGAGAGAGACAGACAGAGGCAGGCAGTCAGTCAAGAGCAGTACAGAGACGGGAGTCACAGAGACAGACACGAAAATGGAGACGGAGGAGAAAGAGAGAAAGAGATAACGATAGACAGAAGAGTGGGCAGAGGGATCAATAAATGGACGGTGGAAAAAGCATAGAGTGGTCGAGAGACAGGAGCAAAATAGATAAATAGACCACAAATAGAGAAGAAAGATTTAAAAGGAAAACAGCTAAAAATACTTCACACAGTCGACTGCTAGTATTATCGAGATTGACTTCGAATCGTTTCACACAAGCTGTTACCACTTGCTCTCTCCCTCCCTCACCCATCTCTCTCTCTCTCTCTCTCTCTCTCTCTCTCTCTCTCTCTCTCTCTCTCTCTCTCTCTCTCTCTCTCTCTCTCTCTCTCTCTCTCTCTCTCTCTCTCTCTCTCTCTCTCTCTCTCTCTCTCTCTCTCTCTCTCTCTTCTCGTTTAATTTATGTTTGCTTGCTTGCTTTGTACGAGGACCTGATGAAAAAAAGCCATATTTTGTGCTTATTTAGTTATCCTCAATAAACATTCGAGTTTCAAACATTCGAGTTTCTCTCTCTCTCTCTCTCTCTCTCTCTCTCTCTCTCTGCTTTCCTCATCTCTGCCCTTTCTTCTAATCCTCTCCCTCTGCCTTCACCCACCCCCTCGTTCTGTGGACTACCTAACGTACTACTAGTTCACACTTGCTTTAAAAAATCAATGATCGCATCATCTTATGAAAACATGTCTTTGTGTCTGCGTACACTGTGTGTGTGTGTGTGTGTGTGTGTGTGTGTGCCTGTCTATCTGCTTGTGTGCTTGTGTGTATATATATGTGTGAGTGTGTGTGTGCGTGTGTGTGTGTGTGGCGTGCGTGCGCGCGCGCGCGCGTGTGTGTGGCCCGGGGGGGGGGGGGGGGGGGGGTATTTCTGAGTAAAACTGACTACACAAAAATTGAGAGGATTTGATTTTTTTAGAAATGATATTGTATGCTTGTTTTACTTCTTGCTTTGGGCAGTATGTGAGAAACGTCCGCTGTCTTCGTGGGGCTTGATCAAAGAATTCCAAAAGCTGTTACCCATTATTCAATTATTATTTGGATTTCATTCTCAATTACCAAAGGGACAAGTGTGAAATTCTCTCTCTCTCTCTCTCTCTTCTCTCTCTCTCTCTCTCTCTCTCTCTCTCTCTCTCTCTCTCTCTCTCTCTCTCTCTCTCTCTCTCTCTCTCTCTCTCTCTCTCTCCTCTCTTTTTCTCTCATTTTTTTTCCATCTCCTTGACTTGATTGTTTTTATCTCAAATTTTATTTGCTTGTTGCATGGTGTGAGTGTATGAGTGAGAGGGAAAGGTGAAAAGAAGCTATTGTAGCTTATCCATTTTACCTTCAATGAAACATTCGTATTTCGTCTCTCTCTCTCTCTCTCTCTCTCTCTCTCTCTCTCTCTCTCTCTCTCTCTCTCTCTCTCTCTCTCTCTCTCTCTCTCTTCTCTCTCTTTCTGTCTCTCTCTCTCTTCTCTCTCTCTCTCTCTCTCTCTCTCTGTCTGTATCTCTCTCTCTTCTCTCTCTCTCTCTGTATCTCTCTCTCTCTCTCTCTCTCTCTCTCTCCCTCCCCCCCCCCCTCTCTCTCTCTCTGGCATAGTGATCAATGTGGACCAGCCCAGTGATCTCCAGGGGTGCAGTTGCCCTTTCTTCTGTCCTCATTGTGCACCAGTCTAGCTTAGGCACGGGGCAATAATGAGGATACATGCATAGCGTATGTGGTGAGATGCACCAACCAATGCATGAACACTTCATACTTGTAGGTGTACACACTTTTCTCCTAAGCGTAATACGTATTGGTATGCTTGTCCGCTTATATTATTTCTATGCACTCTCGCCCTAATGTATTCTACAGAGAGTCATATAATATATTAATAATATTAATTAATTTAATGAAATTAATTTTGAACGTTTTTCTATGATACAATGTTTTTCTATTATATAATTTATTGTAATTGTTTCATAGAATTTTATTTTATCATAGAAAGTGAATTCTTTGGCATAACGTTATCTTTCTATCATAGAATTGAAACTCTTTCTCAAATAATGTTATTCTGTCATATTCTATTAACGCTGTTTAAATTCTATCGCAAACGAGGCTGGTTCATTTGCATAAAGTTTTTTTCCGGTCATGGTCGAGGCAACGACCTGTGACACGTGAGCGAGGAACTAATGTTTACGTCTGCCATACCTAGTCGTACAACTCTCGTAACAAAGTGAATACTTTCACTATCTCTTCTGTTAAGAAAGGACCTTATTGAGAGTTGCAATCATTCTTGAACCTTCCTGCTAACGTGTGATGAGTACCATCATGCACAAATCACTCAATGGACAAAATGCTGAAGCACTAAATTTGTTGCACATTTGGGCATTTTGAGGTGTGTTTAAACTCACGTGACCATAGCAACCAACGGCGATCACGAAACCTTTTTGCTGTCACTGTAGGGCCATGTCTGTTGTGTAGGTAACTGCCTAGTTTGAAGGTCCAGACGCCAAGTGTTTTGAAGCTACAAGCAAACTACCACAACATGTGTACTGTGAAGGGGTTCCCTAACTTTTTGTGGGCAGCTTAGTTTGTTCTTGACTTGTTGAAGATCACATTTATTAAGTTTGCCTATAATGAGCGAGACTGAAAATCATTCTACCGGCTTCTACTTCTTTTGATTAAATTTGAGGCACATTCTG
>CM065705.1:24484548-24487048 GCA_017654935.2 Phymorhynchus buccinoides | reverse complement strand
AGTGTGACCTTGAAATCGTAGAGATTGTAAAGTAATTGTGTCATGCTTGCGTCATTTATTCCAATGACGTTTATTTCTTGAGCTTCCATTTTTCAACCGAAAGAGAACAACTTTCATGGAGTTAGAAGGTAAGATTTGAATATACTAATTTTATGTTAAGGTTTCCTCAACGCAATTGGTGTGGGGTGAAAGTTGCTATGGTTACATAATAAAAATAAATATAAGTGTATATAGATAAAAATGCAACACCCGTATGTACGGTGCGCACTGACCCGTACCGGTACGCAATGACCAATGTGTCATATTCTTCAGAAATCCGTTCGCTTCTAGAAAACGGTTACAGTTACAAACCAGAGCGTTGATACAGTGGAAGCAGAAACATTTTAACAGACGCTGGTGATCTAAATCGTTTCCAATATCGAACTGGAAATCCACAAATTTGAAGAGGGGAATCATCCCATGTTTGCTCTGAAAGGCAAACATAAGCCCTCTAGTTCTGTTTGTCTTTGACTGTTTTATTTGTACACTTCTACATCTACACTTATCTGTCTGTCTAGAATCATATAGTAAAAAGCCAACTGTCCCGTGTGTGTGTGTGTGTGTGTCTGTGTGTGTGTGTGTGTGTGTCTGAAACACGAAATGGGCCTTATAGCTCCGCCGTTTTTCGACCGAATCGCTTCAAATTTGCTGTGAGCCCTCACGAGGCGATGGCAACGGCAACCGAGGCGGCCGTGTCATTTGCGCGGTTTCGCAAATGCGCGAAACGCGCATCCGCCGGCCTCTCGGCGCCCGTATCTCCGGCGTTTCTGGGCCGATTGCCTTCGAATTTGGCAGGAAGATGACCGGGACCGGGGACTATCCGTGTGCCAAACCGGAAGCAAATCGATTCAGAAATGCCGGAGATACGGGCGCCGACAGGCCGCTTCACGTTTTTACAAACCGCGGCGTAACCAGACCCGACATGGACTCGAGATTTGGAACATGCGTGACCAGGGATAGTGACTATCGTCGTGCAAAATTTCAACACCATCCGTTCATAAACACGCGCTATAAACCGATTTATTTTGCAGGACGCTAATTTCAACCAACACTTCACACATAACCAAAGACTGTAAAAGGGGAAGATGGACTACTTAAGAGTTACGGCGAGCCTGGCTGATAGAGTTATCGTTAGTGGGGTAGTTCACAATGGCGGCTATGCAAAGACTCAGATTGGAATTTGAACGGAGAATTGAACTGGCCTATTGACGTGTTATGTCATAAAGATGTTTAAAAGGGACACAACCAGTGTTTCTGTCCTCACTACTCATATAGGGAAAAGGGACCAGATGTTAGTCTTTTCTTTTCAATGTCTTTGGCTCTTTGCTTGCCTCCCGGCCGCGAGCGCACTGCAGCTATTTTTATACAGACAGTGGAGAGAGAGAGAGAGAGAGAGAGAGAGAGAGAGAGAGAGAGAGAGAGAGAGAAACTGACTGGGGGTGTGGGTGGGGGTGGGGGTGGGGGGGTAGAACACAGCAAGCTTCCCCCCCCCCCCCCTAGGGATACTGGGAGGGGGGTGGTCTTCCGTACAAATAGTTTCCTCCACCTTCTGGAAGTTATGTGCTTATAACTACCTCTAATCTGTCAGTCTCTTTGATTCTGCCTTTTCCCTTTGCATGCTGTTATCTACTATCGTTCTGCCTTTCCGGTCCATTCTCCTGCCTTTTTTCAAGAAATACTTTCAAAAAGATTTCCTCTAGCCAAAGTCAGACATGCTGGGCCTAATTATTCTTACTTAGGTGCATAACAGCAGCATGATGCATCTACGTTCGTAATTGACAGAAATTCTCCTGCCTTTTTTCAACAAATACTTTCAAAAAGATTTCCTCTACCCGAAGTCAGAC
Organism: Phymorhynchus buccinoides; assembly: GCA_017654935.2. Lineage (NCBI taxonomy): Eukaryota > Metazoa > Mollusca > Gastropoda > Neogastropoda > Raphitomidae > Phymorhynchus > Phymorhynchus buccinoides. The sequence goes on along the minus strand of CM065705.1, from coordinate 24,485,165 downwards.
ATGCTGGGCCTAATTATTCTTACTTAGGCGCATAACAGCAGCATGATGCATCTATGTTCGTAATTGACAGAAACATGCCTGAACGACCGAAGAACAAGAACTTAGAAGACGAAGAAGAAGAAGAAGTACTACTCTCTCTCTCTCTCTCTCTCTCTGCGCGCGCGAGGTCAAAGTCGAAATGATTATGAAACACTCTTTCTGCGATAGGTCAAGATGTGCCCCCCCCCCCCCCCCCCCCTGAAAAGAAAGACCTTACACATTTGTGATCCATTTTCTTGGAAGGTGAAATGCTGCCTTCTTCTTGGAAATGTCAAACCGAAAGTTTCACTTTCGTGTGTTTGAGACTGGCTGTCTGTTGAAAGCCACAATAGCAAATAAGTGTGTCGCCGAGTGACAGATAAGTCCCCGAGCAAGTAAATATGGGGAGGGGGTAGGTGTAGGGACGAGATAGCTGCCACGGGGTTAAAACTGCCACGGGGGTTAACTGCCACGGGGCGATTGCTAGTATAGTTTAATTATCATGGAGGAGTAAACAGTGGGTGAGGGGAAGGGGTGTTTGTTAAGCTAGGTGGGAATGTTTGGTTGTATGGATGCACGACCAACATTGCTTATATTAT
>CM065705.1:24444548-24454548 GCA_017654935.2 Phymorhynchus buccinoides | reverse complement strand
ACGTGTCCGTATTTCCCCTAATCCGTATATTTTGTTCCTTCTTTCCTATACTTATTGATTATTTCCACGCAGAAAATCCGGACGTACTGTGTACCAGGCCTAATAATAAAAATGTTATGCTATCATCCAAAACATTGTCAAGATCATAGTCATTATTATACCCTCATTATCTTGATCATCATCATCATCGTCGTCGTCGTCGTCATCATCATCATCGTCCTCGTCGTCATGAAGACCATTGACAGTCATGTTCTGTTATTCCAATGTCCATGATGAACAAACGACACAGCAAGCAACACAACTTCACTGAAGCAGAAGCAGAAAGAAAAAAAATTCAATATCAATGAAACAGCAGACCATCAAATGTATAACCAAAAACACGAGAGCCTGTATAATTAGATCGATCTAATCTGAGCGTTTAATGATGGCAATCCCGCTCGATCGAACGATCGATCAATCGACGCTGTTCATCGATCAAACGATCGTTTCGATCCGTTGCAGTACTTGCAGGGAAAAGCGCTATTTCCAAACTGCCAAGCCAAGCCGTGCGGAGACTAGTTTCGATCTGGACGATCGTTGAATGGCCGGAGACCGACGGGGGAGGGATCAGTGCGATGTGTCCCCGTCTGTGTATGGCCCTGTCATTGTGCCCCCGTCTCTGTATGTCCCCGTCATTGTGTCCCCGTTTGTGTATGTCCCCGTCATTGTGTCCACGTCTCTATATGTCCCCGTCTGTGTATGTCCCCGTCATTGTTCCCCCGTCTCTGTATGTCGCCGTCATTGTGTCCCCGTCTCTGTATGTCCCCGTCTCTGTATGTCCCCGTCTCTGTATGTCCCCGTCATTGTGTCCCCGTCTCTATATGTCCCAGTCTCTGTGTGTTCCCCGAATATGTGTGTCCCCTCTGATTGGCGTAAGGGTTAAGGATAGGATTAGGGGTTAATGCTAGTGTTTGGATTAGGGGCAGGGTTAGGGATTGGATTAGAGTTAGGATAAACAAAGAGCCGGAGAGATATAAGACGGGGAACATAGAGGCAGGGACATACAGAGATGAAATTGGGGACACAAGGAGACGGGGACACAATGCTACGTAACGACGGGTGAGACACACGGGTTTTTTCAGGTGCAAGACTTGTTGTATTGACTGACAGAGCTGAAATCAATACCAATGGAAAAGTCGACACTCAAGTAGAGTAATTGTTTTCCCCTCCAATCTGCTACGACGCATTGTCAGTGTCCTTATTGTTGTCCATTGGTTTCGGTCCCCTATCTGGCTACCTAGTCTGACTGACTTATGTCTGTCTTTCAATCTGTCTTTCTGTGTTTGTCTCTGTTTTTTTGTTCTGTGCGGTAGATCGGCAAAGGACTCTAAATTCGTCGCGTCCCCCCCCCCCCCCCCCCCACCCCCCCCCACCCCCCCCCCCCCCCCCCCCCCCACCCCCCCCCCCCCACCCAACCTCACCCCCCGTCTGTCCCAAGGATATATCCCGAACCGCTTGACAGAATCGCTTCAAATTTTGTGTGGTTGTGTTCCACCAAGAGAGGAAGGCATCCGCGCATCAATTATCACCATCGTGACCTTGACCTTGGCGCATGACCTTGAAAACCTAAAACTCTTTAAGGGGCTATAATTTCTACACCGTTGGACTTAGAATCTTCACACTTGGCATGTAGGTGCATTGGCTTATGGCGATTTTGATGATGGTGTGCTAATTAAGGTCACGGTCAAGGAGATCGGTAGACCTTGGGGGGGTGGGGGGGGGGGGGGGGGGTTCTGTTCTGGGTTTTTTTTTGTCTGTCCCAAGAATATCTCCCGAACCCGCTTGACAGAATCACTTCAAATTGTGTGTGGTGGTGTGTGTCCTGTTTCCGTTTTTCTTCACCCTCTTATATCTCGTGAAGTACTGCATGGAATCACTTCACAGTTTGTGTGTGGGTGTAATACTAAGAGTAGAAGACATTGCAGCACAAATTATGACTGTGGGGTTTAGGTGTCACTGAGCGGCGGACATGTCTCCGTTTACCATTTTTGCGAACCTTGCATAGAATCACTTAAAATTTTGTGTGTGGTGTGTGTAATTCTACATGTAGAAGGGTGCACTAACTAAATTATGCTACGGGGGTGTCGCAAGTGCGTGGCGAAACAGGTGACGGACATATCTGCCGCTCGGTTTTGTTGTTGTTGTTGTTGTTGTTGTTGTTGTTGTCCGTCACGGACTTTGTGGTGAGCGGCGTCGTTTTGTTGTTTTTGTTTTTGTATTTTTTTTTTGTCCATTGCCGATCATTGCTAACACCTAACCCTATTTCCTTCTTTGCGCTATGCATTTCGTGTCAGAGCTGTATCTCGTGAACTATTAGCTAGAGTCCCTTATAATGTGTGTGGTGAGGGTGTGTAATGTGTGAGTACAATACATTGGTACATAAATTATGCCCCGGGAACAAAATATCGCCCAGCAGCAGACATGTTTCCGTTTTCCTTTACCCTCCTATATATCTCCTGAAATATTGCATGGAGTCACTCCACATTGTGTGTGGGTGTGGGTGGGGGTAATGCTAAGAGGAAAAGACATTGCAGCACAAATCATTTCACGTGGTGTTTAAATGTCGCCGAGTGGCAGACATGTCTCCATGTTAAGGGTGTACACCCGCTGATTAAGTGTGTGCATCCCGGTAAAGGAGGGGGTGTAATACTAAGAGAAGAAGACATTGCAGCACACATGTCTCCGTTTGTTAAGGGGTGTATGGTTGTGCCCACGTGGGGTTTAAATGTTGCCAAGTGGCAGACATGTCTCCGTGTTAAGGGTGTACACCCCGCTGATTAAAGGGTGTGCATCCCGGTAAAGGAGGGGGTGTAATACTAAGAGTAGAACACATTGCAGCACACATTGTGCCCCGTGGGGTTTAAATGTCGCCAAGCGGCAAACATGTCTCTGTGTTAAGGGTGTACACCCGCTGATTAAGGGTGTGCATCCCGGTAAAGGAGGGGGTGTAATACTAAGAGTAGAACACATTGCAGCACACATTGTGCCCCGTGGGGTTTAAATGTCGCCAAGCGGCAAACATGTCTCTGTGTTAAGGGTGTACACCCCACTGTTTAAGGGTGTACACCCCGGTAAAAGATGTGCACTCTGTAAAGGGTGTGTAGACCTGTGTATCACTCAAAGGACCAAAGGAGGACATGGGGCTATCCACGTGGGATTTAAATGTCGCCCAGTGGCAGACATGTGTCACTGTTAAGGGTGTTCACCCCAGTAAAGGATGTGCACTCCAGTCAAGGGTTTTTAGGTTTATCATCCAAAGATTGCAATGAATGTTTTGCAGTTACAGGCGGGGCTAGGATGTGAGGGGCAGGGCACAGGGAGGGGCAGGTACAGGGCGTAACGGGCAAAGGACATATTTGCCGCTCGGCGATGCCCTTGTTTTGTTGTTGTTGTTGTTTTGTTTTGTTTTTCTGTCTGTCCCAAGGATATCTCCCGAACCGCTTAACAGAATCGCTTCAAATTTTGTGAGGTTGTGTGTCATAACGTCCACACCGTTGGACGTAGAGTCTTCAAACTTGGCATGTAGGTGCAATGGCTTATGGCGATTCTGATGATGGCATACAAATCCAGGTCAAGATCAAGGTCAGGGAGATCGCTAGGAATCGATAGTGGTAGGGGTCTACAATTTGGGTTTTAAGCCATATTTTCCACATGTTTACTTGTCAAAAGCGCTTCAGATAGTGTATGGTTGTGTATCCTGTAGAGTAGAAGACAACCGAGCATACATTCATTGGCGTACTGACCTTGACCTTGAAGTGTGACCTTGAAAACCGAAATTTCCTTCTTTGCGCTATATATTTCTTGTCTGAGCTGTATCTCGTGAACTATAAGATAGAGTCCCTTCACATTTTGTGTGAGGGTGTACTACTTAGAGTACAATGCATTGGTACATAAATTATGCCCCGGGTACAAACTGTCGCCGAGCGGCAGACATGTTTCCGTTTTTCTTCACCCTCTTTATATTGTGTGAAATAGTGCATGGAATCACTCTACCCAAATGTTGTGTGTGTGTGTAATACTAAGCGTAGAAGACATTGCAGCACACATTATTTCACCTGGTGTTTAAATGTCGCTGAGCGGCAGACATGTCTCTGTGTTAAGGGTGTACACCCCACTCGTTAATGGTGTGTACCCTGGTAAAGGATGGGGGTATAATACTAAGAGAAGAAGACATTGCAGCACAAAGTATGCCACATGGCGTTTAAATGTCGCCGAGTGGCAGACATGTCCCCGTGTTAAGGGTGTACACTCTGGTAAAGGGTGTGTAGACCTGTGTTTCACCCAAAGGACCAGAGAACATGGGCTATCCGTATGGGATATTTATGTCGCCGAGCGGCAAACATGTCTCAGTGTTAAGGATGTGCACCCCAGCGATTTAGGGCGTGCACCGCAGTAAAGGATGTGCACTCCAATAATGGGTATTTAGGTGTACCACCCAAAGATTGCAAGGATATTTTTGCAGTTACAGGCGTGGCTAGGATGTGATGTGCAGGGGAGATACAGGGCTGGGCAGGTACAGGGCGTAACAGACAAAGGACATATCTGCCGCTCGGCGATGCCCTTGTTTCTGTCTCACATTGTGCAGTTTTGTGTGTCACAGTGGGCTGCTGAATGTTGAATGTGTTAATTAATAATGTCTTTTATAACACTTACACAGGCAGATAGTAGAAGATGGCCATTGTTAACAGATGACGATAAAATCAATGGCCAAGCCTGACACAGTGACAGTTGTCTTGCAGTCCAGTTTGATACCACAGCCCCTAGTGCTACAGCACTTGTTTACATTCCCTCCTTTGTCTGTTGGTCTGTCTGTTGGTCTGTCTGTCTGTTGGTCTGTCTGTCTGTCTGGTCTGTCGTCTGTCTGTTGGTCTGTCTGTCTGTTGGTCTGTCTGTCAGTCTGGTCTGTCGGTCTGTTGGTCTGTCAGTTGGTCTGTCTGTCTGTTGGTCTGTCTGTCTGTCTGTCTGTCTGCATGTCTGTCGATCGGTCGGTCGAGTCTGTCGGTCGGTCGGTCGGTCGGTCGGTCGGTCGGTCGGTCGGTCGGTCGGTCGGTCTGCCTGTCTGTCTGTCTGTCTGCATGTTTGTCTGTCTGTCTGTCTGTCGGTCGGTCGGTCTGCCTGTCGGTCGGTCGGTCTGCCTGTCTGTTTGTTGGTCTGCCTGTCTGTCTGTCTGTCTCTGCATGTTTGTCGTCTGTCTGTCTGTCGGTCGGTCGGTCTGCCTGTCGGTCGGTCGGTCTGCCTGTCTGGTCTGTTGATCTGCCTGTCTGTCTGTTGATCTGCCTGTCTGTCTGTTGATCTGCCTGTCTGTCTGTTGATCTGCCTGTCTGTCAGTCGGTCTTGTCTGTATGTATGGTCTGTCTGTCTGTCTGTCAGTCGGTCTGGCTTGTCTGTCTGCCTGTCCTGTCTGTCTGTCTGTCTGTCAGTCGGTCTGCCAGTCTGTCTGTTGGTCTGTCTGTCTGTCTGCCTGTCGGTCGGTCGGTTCTGCCTGCTTTGCCGGTCTGTCGGTCCGGTCTGCCTGTGCCTGTCTGTCTGTTTGTCTGCCTGTCTGTCTGTCTGTTTGTTTGTCCTGTCTGTCTGTCTGTCTGTTTGTCTGCCTGTCTGTCTGTTTTTTCTGCCTGTCTGTCTGTGGTCTGCCTGTATATGTCGGTCGGTCTGCCTGTCTGTCTGTCTGTTTGTTCCTGCCTGTCTGTCTGCCTGTCCTGTCTGTTGGTCTGCCTGTCTTGTTTGGTCTGCCTGTCTGTCTGCCTGTCTGTCTGTCTGCCTGTCTGTCTGTTGGTCTGCCTGTCTGTCTGTTGGTCTGCCTGTCGGTCGATCTGCCTGTCTGTTGTCTGTCTGCTGGTTGTCTGCCCTGTCTGTTGGTCTGCCTGTCTGGTCTGTCCTGTCTGTTTTGTCTGCTTGTCTGTCTGTTGGGTCTGCCTGTCTGCCTGTCTGTCTGTTTTGTCTGCCTGTCTGTCTGTGTTTGTCTGCCTGTCTGTCTGTTTGTCTGTCTGTCATGTCTGTCTGTTGGTCTGCTTGTCTGCCTGTTTGTCTGTCTGTCTGTCTGTTGGTCTGCCTGTCTGTCTGTTTAGTTTGCCTGTCTGTCTGTTGGTCTGCCTGTCTGTCTGTTGGTTTGTCTGTCTGTCTGTTGGTCTGCCTGTCTGTCTGTTGGTCTGCCTGTCTGTCTGTTTGGTCTGCCTGTCTGTCTGTTGGTTGCCTGTCTGTCTGTTGGTCTGCCTGTCTGTCTGTTGGTCTGCCTGTCTGTCTGTTGGTCTGCCTGTCTGTCTGTCTGCACAACTGTCTGTCTGTTGGTCTGTCTGTTGGTTGCCTGTCTGTCTGTGTTGGTCTGCCTGTCTGTCTGTTGGTCTGCCTGTCTGTCTGTTGGTCTGTCTCCCCTTCTCCCCCCTGTCTGTCTACACTGGACTGTCTGTCTGTAACCTGTCTGTCTGTTGGTCTGCCTGTCTGTCCTGTTGGTCTGCCTGTCTGTCTGTTGGTCTGCCTGTCTGTCTGATCTGTTTGGTTGCCTGTCTGTCTGTTTGGTCTGCCTATGTAATCCCGTCTGTGTTGGTCTGTGCCTGTCTGTCTGTACTGATCCTGTCTGTCTGTTGGTCTGTCTCTGTCTGTCTGTTGGTCTGACCTGTCTGTCCTGTTGGTCTATTGTTTGTTTGTCTGCTCGTCTTTTGTCTCGGCATTCCGTTCGGTTTTTGATTCTAGATGTGCACTTTGTATTCATGTCTTCCCCATACACCTCGGACCTGAAAGTAAAAGGTTGTTATTGCGAATGTGAATTTTATTACCACTCTTCTTCTTTTGGCGTCCCCGCCCAACCCCCCCAGCCATAAGGCCATACTGGGTAAGGTACATATGTTGTCTGTTTTTTTTGTTTTCACTGGTCTCCCGCTGCGCTGCATAAAGCCGACACATTCCGATTTCAGAGTAGTTTTTTTTACCCCTCAAAAGGGGATTTGTGCCTCCGATGTTTTGTGTTCCAACCTCTACGTGTTCTTGCCCCAGTGTCTATGATGAGCCCCAGTCCTTTATGTATGGTTTAGGGTTAGGGTTAGGGTTAGGGGGTACATAGAGACGGGAGAGGTGTAAGAGGATAATAAATATGGCGGGGTTATACATAGAGAGGGTGCGTGGGTATTTAAATAGAAAACGGGGACACATTATACAGAACGGAGACACATACTCCAGACACAATTTGTGACACATAGAGACGGGGTCCCACTGATACTAACCGAACAAATCAGCCCCAAAGAGAAGATAGAACAGAAAACCAGACAGACAGACAGACGACAGAAATGAGACAGACAGCTGGCCAGACGGTGATGGAGAAGTGAGCGGGGCGGGGTTGGGGAGGGGGGGCAACGGGTCCCCAGAGTGTGTGTCAGTCTGGTGTCCTTTCCCGCTTGGCGACCCTGAAGAGCAAGAAGACAGACGAGAGAAGACCTAATGATAGACTGAAGTCGGGACAAAGACTGAGTGAGGAGAGAGACAGCGGGAGAGGGAGAGAGAGCGAGAGAGCAGAGGAGTGGAGAGAGAGAGAGAGGAGAGAGAGAGAAGAGAGAGAGACGAAGAAGGAGAGAGAGAGAGAGAGGAGACAGAGAAGAGAGGGAGACGATGACAGAAGGAGAGAGAGAGAGAGAGAGAGAGAGACGAGAGGAGAGAGAGAGAATGAACGAACGAACGAAATGTTATTTATTCAATGTAATGAGATAAGCTAATTAGATACAACTGTTTTTCACTCAGCCCGGAGGCAAACAACAAAGAAAACTGAGCAAACAAAATAAATAAAAAAGCAGATCTAATGCAAAAGCATCAAATCGTAAAAAATCAAGAACATTATTTTACATATAATATATGCTTAAAAACCAGCAAGAGAAAGGGGGGGGGGGGGGGGGGGAAGATTTTTTGCAAAAGGAGTACAGTAAAATTAAAATTGGGCGGCTACTCGAGAAAACACAGTAAATGGCATAGCAAAAAATGATTATGACAACATAACACATCAGCATATAAATTGGTAAGCATAGTAACAAGACACGCTGTTCTATTCCTTAATACAACAATTCCATAGAAAACTTCAGTAAATGAGTAGTTGGCAACAAAACTTCTTTAACGCTGGAACTTAGGCGTTTGCTGTCAATCTTTGAAACAAGAGCTTTTTGTATGCTGACAGTTTTAAACGAATGAAGACTGTTCTTTTGCTTAATATGTAGTAGAATAGATCATGCTGGTTTTGAAGAGGTCGATTCTAGGTTTTCGTATAAGTATATTATTTGCATATTATGAAAAAAACGGGGTGTTACACCCATGTATAAGGGGACATTTGGCAAGGATTCCTCTGCATTGTATCTGATGGTCACCAAACCGGGAGCAGTTTTGTGACCAAGGCAACCACGAAACCTACTTATCGATTTATTTTAATAATAAAGACTAACCATGTAGTATGGTCTTTTAAATGGTCTTATTAAGTGTTTTTCAAAAACGAGTAGGGCCAATGCATTGTATTTCCGCTCGGACTGTGTTTTCCCCTTGAAATTGGCCGACGCTCACCCTACTAACTTTCAATGCTCAAAACCTCTGGAACTCCTTCTTTCTTTCTTCTTCTTTCCTCTTGCTTTCCCCAGGCCATAATACCATCATGGTTAAGAGAGTACGTCTAAAGTCCGGTTTTCAGTTTTTCAACAGTCCACGGTCCTCCCCCCGCCCCGTCGCTGCCTACAGGCAACGCATTTCCGATTTTCGGAGGAGGGCTGCAAAGGAGAAAACATTATTTGGAAGATATTTTTTTTCAAAAAGACAGGAGAAATGGGCCAATAAGGCAGAAAGAGAGTAGATGATAGTAAAGCACAAGGGAAACGCAGAGTCAAAGAGAGTGACAGATTAAAGGAAGTTACAATAACATAACTTCCAGAAGGTTGAGGGAAATGTTATTTTGTTACAAACAATACCCGAACCCAAAGACACACCCCCCCCCCCCGCCTGCCCCCACCCCCCGTATCCCCAACGGGGACGAACTCTGGAACCGCTTAAAAGGATAACCAGGGTTTGTGAAATGGCATAATGCTCTCAAGCATGGTCAAGAATGTCCCTTTCGTGGTGCTGGGTCAGTCATGTGCCCCTGTATTCTTCATGAAATGTCCTGTGTGTGCCTGCTCCTCAATAACGCAACACGAACTTCTAGGGCTGGAGCAGAGCTGCTCTCGTGTTGACATTTAAGGGCTGGGCCGGTGGCTTGGTGCCATTCTCTGGGTCACATCAGCATCCTTCGGGTGTTTTCGGTGTCATCATTCACTTGTATATCTGGAATTGCTTAAGGGGAGATATTTGTCAGTGGGAGTGATGGTGGTGTTAACCCCATTCCTAATCATTACACACTTAAAGTGGTTACCATGAACCGCCGAGTAGATTGTTAATCGATACTAAACCTTAAAAGTTTTGGTGTGACATCGAGTTTTTCAAGCTGTCTATTACTTACTAATGTAATAGGGGCCATGGCATTTCTTCTTCCGACGAGATAGAGAGAGAAGAGGAGGAGAGATGAGAGAGAGGAGGAGAGGAGAGAGAGAGAGAGAGAGAGGGAGGAAGAGAGAGAGAGTGAGAGAGAGAGAGAGAGAGAACACAGAGAGAAAGAGAGAGAGGAGGGAGAGATGAGAGAGAGAGAGAGAGAGAGGAGAGAGGAGAGAGAGAGAGAGAGAGAAGAGAGAGAGAGGAGAGAGAAGAGAGAGAAGAGAGAGATTGTTTTCTTCTTCTGCCTTTTTTTCAGCAATCCCCTGCTATCTATCTAACGCGGAAAACATCAACACGATGGACCCTTCCTACGCCTGATGGATGCTGGGTGATATCCATCCCAAACAATCGTTTATGTAGCATCGTGTGGATTTCATTCTTTACTAGTGAATAGTTGTTATCTAATTAACATAATATAAATCGCATTGAAAACCATCAAACATCAATAGTAAGAAATACTGCATTTCTGTCAGAC
>CM065705.1:24437852-24444048 GCA_017654935.2 Phymorhynchus buccinoides | reverse complement strand
TACAGGGCGAAACGGCAAAGGACATATTTGCCCGCTCGGCGATGCCCTTGTTTTGTTGTTGTTGTTGGTTTTGTTTTGTTTTTTTTGTCTGTCCCAAGGAGATCCCCGAATCCGCTTACAGTATCGCTTCAAATTTTGTGGGTTGTGTGTCATAACGTCACACCGTTGACGTAAGTCTTCAAACTTGGCATGTAGGTGCAGATGGCTTATGCGATTCGATATGGCATAACAAATCCAGGTCAAGATCAATGGTCAGGAGATCGCTAGAATCGATAAGTGGTAGGTCTACAATTTGGGTTTTAAGCATATTTTCCACATGTTTAAACTTGTCAAAAGCGCTTCAGATAGTTTATGGTTGTGTATCCTTATAGTAGAAGACAACCGAGCCATACATTCTTGGCGTACTGACCTTGACCTTGAAGTGTGACCTTGAAAACCGAAATGGGAGTGCGGCGTTCGTTGGGGGTGGTGGTGCGCTATATATTTCTTGTCTGAGCTGTATCTCCGTGAAATATAGATAGAGTCCATTCACTTTTGTGTGAGGGTGTACTACTTAAGTACAAATGCATTGGTACCTAATTATGCCCGGTACAAACTGTCGCCGAGCGGCAGACATGTGTCCGTTTTTCTCACCCTCTTATATTGTGAAATAGTGCATGAATCACTCCAATGTGTGTGTGTGTGTAATACTAAGCGTGAAAGACATTGCAGCACACATTATTTCACTCTGGTTTTAACATGCCGCTGAGCGGCAGACATGTCTCGTTTAAGGGTGTACATCCCTCCCACTCGTTAATGGTGTGTACCTGGTAAAAGGATGGGGGTATAATACTAAGAACTAAGAGAAGAAGACATTGCACACAAAAGTATGGCCACATGGCCGTTTAAATGTCCGCCGAGTGGCGACATGTCCCCGTGTTAGGGTGTACACTCTGGTAAAGGTGTGTAGACCTGTGTGTTCACCACTCCCAAAGGACAAGAGAACATGGGCTATCCCGTATGGGATATTTATGTCGCCGAGCGGCAAACATGTCTCAGTATTAAGGGTGTGCACCCACCAATTAAGGGTGTGCATCCCGAAAAAGGATGTGCACGCAGTCAAGGGTGTGTAGGTGCATCACCCAAAGGATGCAAGACATTTTTGCAGTTTTACATGCGTGCTAGGATGTGATGTGGCAGATATACAGGGTGGCATTTACTATGTCGTAACCAACAAAGGACATATCTGCCGCTCGGCGATGCCCTTGTTTTCTGGTCTCACATATGTGCAGTTTTGTGTGTCACAGTGGGCTTGCTGAATGTTGAATGTGATTAATTAATAATGTCTTTTATAACACTTACACAGGCAGATAGTAGAAGATGGCCATTGTTAACAGATGACGATCAAATCAATGGACCAAGCCTGACACAAGTGACGAGTTGGTCTTGCAGTCCAGTTTGATACCACAGCCTCCTAGTGCTACAGCACTTGTTTTACATTCCCTCATTTGTCTGTTGGTCTGTCTGTTGGTCTGTCCTGTCTGTCTGTCTGTTCTCTCTGTCAGTTGGTCTGTCTGTCTGTTGCGTCTGTCTGCCAGTCTGTCTGTCTGTCAGTTGGGTCTTTATGGGGTCTGTTGTTGGGGGGTCTTGTACGTGGGTCGGTCTTTGTCTGTTTGGTCTGTCCTGGGTCTGCCTAGGTCTGTCTGCATGTCTGGTCGGATCGGTCGGTCGGTCGGTCGTTCCCGGGGGGTCGGTCGTCGTCGTTCGGTCGGTCTGCCTGTATGTCTGTCTGGTCTGCATGTTTGTCTGTCTGTCTGTCTGTCGGTCGGTCGGTCTGCCTGTCGGTCGGTCGGTCTGCCTGCCGGTCTGTCGGTCGGTCTGCCTGCCTGCTTGTCTTTCTGTCATGTTTTTCTGTCTGTCTGTCTGTGGATTCGTCGGGTCGGTCGTGTCCTGTCGGGTTCTGTCGTTCGGGTCGCTGTCTGGTCTGGTGATCTGCGCTGTCTCTGTCTGTTGATCTGCATGTCTGGTCTGGTGATCTGCCCTGTTCTGTCTGTTTGATTCTGCCTGTCTGTCAGGTCGGTCTGTCTTGTATGTATTGGTCCTGTATGTCTGGGTCTGTCAGCGGTTTCTGGCTTGGGTTTTTGTCCTGGCTTTCCTGCTGTCTGTCCTGTCTGTCGGTTCGGTCTGGCCTGTCGGTTCTGGTTGGGTCTTGGTTGTTCTGTCTTGCCTGTCGGCGGTCGGTATTTGTCTGGCTTTGCCGGTCTGTCGGTCCGGTCTGTCTTCCTTGTCTGTCTGTTTGTTTCTGGGCCGGTCTGTCCCTGTCTGTTTTTTGTCCTGCCTGGGGTCTGTCTGTCTTTTGGGGTCTGTCTGTTATGGTCTGTTTTTTCTGCCTGGGTTCTGTCTGGTGGTCTGCCTGTATGTTCGTGTCGGTTTTCTGGGCCATGTCTGGTCCTGTCTGTTTGTTCCTGCCTGGTTTGTCTCCTTGTTCTGTCTGTTGGGTCTTCCTGTCTTGTTTGGTTTCTGCCTTGTCTGTTCTGCCTGTCTGTTCGTGTGTCTGCCTGTCCCCTGTCCTGTTGGTCCTGGCCTGTCTGTCCTGTTGGTCTGCCGTTCGGTCGAATACTCTGCCTTTCTGTTGGGGTCTGCTTTGTCTGGGTCTGTTGGTCTGCCTGTCTGGTGCTGTTCCTGTACTGTTTTGTCCTGCTTGGGTCCTGTCTGTTGGGTCGCAACTTGTCTGCCTGTCTGTCTGTTTGTCTGCCTGTCTGTCTCGTTTGTCTGCCTGTCTGTCTGTTTGTCTGTCTGTATACATGTCTGTCTGTCTGTCTGCTTGCCTGCCTGTCTGTTCTGTCTGTCTTGTCTGTTGGTCTGCCTGTCTGTCTGTTTGGTTGTCTGTCTGTCTGTTTTGTCTGTCTGTTTGTCTGTCTGTTGGTTTGTCTGTCGGTCTGTTGGTCTGCCTGTCTGTCTGTCTGTCTGCCTGTCTGTCTGTTGGTCTCTGCCTGTCTGTCTGTTGGTCTGCCTGTCTGTGTCTGTTGGTCTGCCTGTCTGTCTGTTGTTCTGCCTGATTTTCTGTTGGTCTGTCCCTGTCTGTCTGTTGGGTCTGCCCTGTCCGGTCTGTTTGGGTTGCCTGTCTGTCTTTTTGGTCTGCCTGTCCTGTCTGTTGTCTGCCTGGCGGTCTGTTTGGTCTGACCTGGACGGTCTGTCTGTCCTGTCTGTCTGTCCTTGGCCTGTCTGTCCTGTTGGTCCTGCCTGGTCGGTCTGTTGGTCAGCCTGTTTCTGCGTCGTTTTGGTTGCCTGGCTGTCTTGTGGTCCTGCCTAACATTCGTCTTGTTTGTATGCCTGTCTGTCTGTTCTGTCTGTCGGTTTGCCGGCTCTGTCTGTCTGTTGGTCTGCATGTCTGTCTGTTGGTCTCTTGTTGTTTGTCTGCTCGTCTTTGTCTCGGCATTCCGTTCGGTTGATTTAGATTGACTTTGTATTCATGTCTTCCCCAACACTCGGACCTGAAAGTAAAAGGTTATTGCGAATGTGTTTTACCACTCTTCTTCTTTGGCGTCCCCGGCCATAAGGCCATACTGGGTAAGGTACATATGTATCCGTTTTTCATTTTTCACTGGTCTCCAGCTGCATGTGTACGGCTGACTCATTCCGATTTCAGAGTAGTTTTTTTACCCCTCAAAAGGGGATTTGTGCCTCCGATGTTTTGTGTTCCAACCTCTACGTGTTCTGGCCCCAGTGTCTATGATGAGCCCCAGTCTTTTATGTAGGGTTTAGGGTTAGGGTTAGGGTTAGGGGGTTACATATAGACGGGAGAGGTGTAAGAGGATAATAAATATGGCGGGGTTATACATAGAGATGGTGCGTGGTATTTAAATAGAAACGGGGACATTATACAGAACGGAGACAACATACCAGACACAATTTGTGACACATAGATAACGGGGTCCCACTGATACTAACCGAACAATCAGCCCAAAGAGAAGATAGACACTAGACAGACAGACAGACGAGACGACAGAATGGAGACAGACAGCTTGGCCAGACGGTGATGAGAGCAGTGAGCGGGGCGGTTGGGGAGGGGGGGCAGGGTCCCCAGAGTGTGTGTCAGTCTGGTGTCCTTCCCGCTTGGCACCTGAAGAGCAAGAAGACAGACGAGAGAAGACCTAATGATAGACTGAAGTCAGGACAAAGACTGAGTGAGGAGAGAGCGGGAGGGAGAGAGAGAGAAGAGAGAGAAGAGAGAGAGAGAGAGCGAGCGAGAGAAGAGAGAAGAGTGAGAGAGAGAGAGAAGAGAGATAGAGAGAGAAGAGAGAGAGAGAGAGAGAGAAGAGAGAGAGAGAGAATGAGTGAAAGAACGAACGAAATGTTATTTATTCAATGTAATGAGATAAGCTAATTAGATACAGCTGTTTTCACTCAGCCCGGAGGCAAACAACAAAGAAAACTAGCAAACAAAATAAATAAAAAGTGACTATGCAAAAGCATCAAATCGTAAAAAATCAAGAACATTATTTACATATAATATATGCTTAACCAGCAAGAGAAAAAAAGGGGGGGGGGGGGGGATGGGAAGATTGCAAAAGGATACAGTAAAATTGCGGCTACTCAGAAAAACAGGTAATGCATAGCAAAAACTGATTATGACAACATAAACCTAGCATATAAATTGGTAAGCATAGTAACAAGACACGCTGTTCTATTCCTTAATACAACAATTCCATAGAAAACTTCAGTAAATGAGTAGTTGGCAACAAAACTTCTTTAACGCTGGAACTTAGGCGTTTGCTGTCAATCTTTGAAACAAGAGCTTTTTGTATGCTGTTTTAAACGAATGAAGACTGTTCTTTTGCTTAATATGTAGTAGAATAGATCATGCTGGTTTTGAAGAGGTCGATTCTAGGTTTTCGTATAAGTATATTATTTGCATATTATGAAAAAAACGGGGTGTTACACCCATGTATAAGGGGACATTTGGCAAGGATTCCTCTGCATTGTATCTGATGGTCACCAAGCCGGGAGCAGTTGTGACCAAGCACCACGAAACATCTTATCATTTATATTTATAAAGACTAACATGTAGTATGGTCTTTAAATGGTCTTATTAAGTGTTTTAAAACGAGTAGGCCAATGCATTGTTTTCAGCTAGACTGTGTTTTCTTGAAATGGCCGACGCTCACCCTACTAACTTTAAATGCTCATAACTCTGGAACTTCTTCTTCTTCTTCTGCGTTCCCAGGCCATATGACCATCATGGTTAAGGTACGTATAAGTCCGGTTTTCAGTTTTCACTGGTCTCCTCGCTGCATACAGGCGACGCATTCCGATTTCGGAGGAGCTCAAAGGAGAAACATTATTTGGAAGATATTTTTTTAAAGACAGGAGAATGGGCCAATAAGTCAGAAAGATAGTAGATCATAGAAAGCAAAGGGAAAACGCAGAGTCAAAGAGAGTGGCAGAAGAGAGGAAGTTACAATAACAGAACTTCCAGAAGGTGGGAGAAATGTTTTGTTACAAAAGACCCCCCCCCCCCCCCCCGTATCCCCACGGGGAATAACTCTGGAACGATAAAAGGTACAGTTGTGAAATGCATAATGCTCTCAGCATGGTCAGAATGTCCCTTTCGTGGTGCTGGGTCAGTCATGTGCCCCTGTATTCTTCATGAAATGTCCTGTGTGTGCCTGCTCCTCAATAACGCAACACGAACTTCTAGGGCTGGAGCAGAGCTGCTCTCGTGTTGATAGGGCTGGCGTGGCTGGTGCATCTCTGGGTCACATCAGCACCTTCGGGTGTTTCGTTTTCATTCACTTGTATATCTGGAATTGCTAAGGGGAATATTTGCAGTGAGTGATGGGGGTGTTAACCCATTCATAATCTTAAACACTTAAAGTGGTTACATGAGACCGCCGAGTAAGATTGTTATCGATACTAACTCTTAAAAGTTTGTGTGAATCGAGCTTTTCAAGCTGTCTATTACTAATGTAAATAGGGGGCATGGCATTTCTTCTTCTTCGAGGAGAGATTGGAGAAGAGAGAGACGTAGAGAAAGAGAGAGAGCGGAGCGAGAGAGAGAGAGAGGAGAGAGAGAGAGGAGTAGAGGAAAAGAGAGAAGCGTCCCCGCAACCCGTGCTCGGATGGAGTAGTATGAGAGGATCGAGAGACTTAGACGAACCCCGTGTTGGTTATTGTCGAGGATAGAGAGAGAGAGAGAGAGAGAGAGAGAGAGAGA
>CM065705.1:24425352-24430352 GCA_017654935.2 Phymorhynchus buccinoides | reverse complement strand
CTGTGTTTATGTTTAAAATTATGAATAAATTAACACCATATTATCTGCAAAAACATTTCCCAGTATATAACATTCGTGGGAAGTCGATTATTCGTACCCCTCGACCTAGAACAAATCTATTCATGTCCTCATTAGTCCACTCAGGAGCAAAATTGTGGAACGATATGCCTAACCACATAAAACAGAAACCGAGCTTGTCATCTTTCAGAAAGGCATATCATAAATACTTGATGGACCAATTATAAATCTGTTTAGTCTTATTTTACCTTACGAATTACAATACATATGTTCACAATACACGTTTAATTATGTTTATATATACATTCAAATGATATTACAAGGTGTAGAGAACATTTAAGATTTTATGTGAACTGATATACATGTACATGTACATAATATAAGAATTTGTATGCATGTATGTATGTGTGCATAGGTTTGTGGGGGTGGGGTATGTGGGGGGTGCTTGTGGGAGTGAGTGCGGGGGGGGGAGGGGGTAGAGACTGGGAGGTGTTTTTTGTTGTTGTTTCTTGGTGTGTTTTTTGTGGGGTGGGGTGGGGGTCTTTAATTTTGAATTGCTGTTGTGTGGCCATTTTTGCCTTGTTGTATTATATTACATGTATATTTTTGTCACTATTGTTGCCAGTTTTGTTGTTGTTGTTTTTACGTTTCTGTTAATCATTTTCTTCATTAATTGTTTATTTGCTTGAGGGCAATAGTGTAAAAAAGCTACCCAGCTTATCTGTTTTACCCTCAATAAAAACATTCGTATTCGTATTCGTATTCGTCTCTCTCTCTCTCTCTCTCTCTCTCTCTCTCTCTCTCTCTCTCTCTCTCTCTCTCTCTCTCTCTCTCTCTCTCTCTCTCTCTCTCTCTCTCTCTCTCTCTCTCTCTCTCTCTCTCTCTCTTCTCTTTCCATTCTTACACGTAAATTATCAAAACAAATATGTCAGTTAAACAGAATAAAACACTTCCTCGATCAGCGCACCCAACAAATAAATATATTATTGTTCTTTCATGCTTACATCCAACCAGATACTGACTACGCTTCCACAACTTGGCATTTGGCTAGTAAGAACTGTTTAAAACCACTAGAAACTATCTATAGACGTGCAATCAAAATTATACTACCTACATCATCATCTCTGCAAACCACTGACTATGAAACACTAAGCCTTCTCCCTTTCAGCTTAAGATAAGGCCGTGCTTATGTTTAAGATAATGAATAACCTTGCGCCTTCCTATCTCTGGGAGAAAAGAAGCATGCTTACTGCTACACGTATCTGTATTATTAAAAAAATCGGGACTTTACTGGTTTAGCACTGCCTCCGGGCATTGCCTCCAGTATTGTTCCCACCATCTTTGTATTTATAAATGCCCCACATGGCCAAAAGGCTGAAGAGGGCGTAAAACCCTATTATGGGGTGGGGGTGTGGGGGATGGTTTGGGGGGGGTGGGGGGGGTACATGCGGTGGGTGGTAGAACGGGATGAGATAAGAAGATGGAAGGAGGGAGAGAGACAGAAGTAATCATATTATAAAAAGGCAAGTGTCTGCTGTTTGTCTGTCTGTCTGTCTGTCTGAAACCAAAACGAGCCTTATAACTCCGCCGTTTTTCGACCAAATCTGTGGTCGGGACAAAGCCTGGCAGCAAATTGGAAGAGAATCAGGAGAGCGCGTCACTCTCAGAGCAGCGCCAACGGGAAACGGGGCCTTATAATTCGCCGTTTCTTAACCAAATCGCTTCAAATTTGCTGTACTCAGCGTTACCAGTACTTAGCATTACCGTTACTAGGCGTTACCGGTACTCGGCGTTGCGCTAGTAAAAACTAATATTCATTTCTCGTCCAAGAACAGATCTGTTCATGTCATCCCTAACATATTCAGGAGCAAAACTATGGAATGAGATGCCTGCATATATTAAAAACAAGAGCATATAATAATATTCAAAAAATCATATAATAAATATTTAGTAGAATGTTTAAAAAGCACCTATATGTACGCCATGTTGTTTCCTCTGCATAATGTAAAAACGATTCCCTTCCAATATATAAACCACTTGCATCCAATGAATTTATGTTTAAACGCGGAAGGACAAATTATTTAATTCTATGCGTTTAAATTCTGATTATATTTTCTTTCCCTATTCATTGGTAATTATTATTACCCTATTGAATGTCATGTTATGAGATAACATGTGGATACACATGTGTGTGTGTGTGTGTGTGTGTATGTGCGTGCGTGCGTGTGTGTGCGTGTGTGTGTGTCTTTGTGTGTGCATTTTTTTTATGCATGTTTCTGATTTCTGTAGTCTGTTTTGATTGTAGTTTATTTGTGTGGCTGCTTATCGTTTAATTGTTGTTTGTTTGCTTGCTTTGTCTGAGGACCTGATAAAAAATGTATTTGTGCTTATTTAGTTATAATAATAATAATAATAATAATAATAATAATAATGGTTATTTATAGAGCGCTTAACTCCCTTTGCAGGGAGCTCAAAGCACTAAACAAAGGCCTAAGCACTAACATACAAATAAACATACACATTAAAGACAAGCCAAGAATAATCAACATGAAGACAAGTATCAATTAATATAAACATTAAAAATAAGTGATACTGTTAATACAAAATACATGTATTAATCTCTCTTGCCCTCCCTCCCCCCTCTCCCCCCCCCCCCCCCCACACGCACGCACGCACGCACACGCACGCACGCACGCACGCACACGCACACGCACACGCGCGCACACACACACACACACACACACACACACACACACACACACACACACACACACACACACACACACACACACACACACACACTGCAGGTTAATATAATCAAGGACTACGTGGATTAGAGGTGAGAGTATGAGGTTTCAAAAAGATGAGTTTTCAGAGAAGTTTTGAAAGACTGGACAGAGGAAGAGTGGCGAACACTGTGTGGTAAGCTATTCCAGACCGAGTGAGCAGAGTACGAGAAAGAAGATTCACCGAAGGATTTAGTTTTAATACGGGGAGTGGAGAGCAGGTATGAGTCGGAGGAAGATCTGAGATGTCGGGTGGGAGTGTAGGTTTGTACAATGTCAGTGAGATACTGAGGGGCAGTTCCATTAATAGAGTTGAAGGTGAGGCATGCGACCTTGTACTGAATTCGAGCAGAAATTGGAAGCCAGTGAAGAGTGTGAAGTAGCGGGGTGATATGCTGTGTCTTTTTTGCTTTGAAAATCAATCTTGCAGCTGCGTTCTGAACTTTCTGAAGTTTCTGGATTGAGGACTGCGGGCAACCAAATAACAGAGAGTTACAATAGTCTAGCCTAGACAAGACGAGAGAACAGACGAGAGTTTGTGTTGCCTGAGTGGTAAGGAGGTGGCGAATGGAACTTATCTTGCGAATCTGTAGATAGGCTATTTTGCAGACATTGTTCACATGTGTTTTCATTGTACGGTTAGAATCGATAGTGACGCCCAGGTTTTTGACAGAAGGAACAAAATCAATATCTGAGTCACCTATCCTTATGGAAGATGGAAGGGACCTGTCAACAGAGAGTCTTTTAGAAGTCATTATGATGGCTTCAGTTTTGCTGTCATTTAATTGGAGTTTGTTTTAATTCATCCATGTTTTGACATTACTGACACATCCTTAAAGACCTTGAACAGTGGAGTCGAAGTCAGAAAGAGTTGTTTGGTTTAAACAAGAATGTATTCAAGAATAGAAAATCATAACCAAGCAGTAATACATTTATGAACTTCGAGTACAACAAGCTAAGAGCTTATACAGGGTACTCTAATACTTAAGTTACACAGTAAGGGCTGCACACGCAAAACTAATCTAACATTGAAAAATAATAGCATAAAAGCAACAACAGTAGTACACACTTATATACAAAAAGGAAAACAAAGAACAGAAAAAAAGAAAATACACAACAAAATTAATAAATCTAATCTACATGAATTTTAGGGGCAATATAAAACATAATGTCAGCTTGCATTGAATCAGAGTCATCACAAAGCTATACCTACCAGGGCTAAAAAAAACAACAACCAACAACAACAAAAGAAAAACAAAAATGGGATTTTAAAGTCATGTCAAGAGCAGAATAAATATTGGTTTATGCAAGCTTGCGCCCCTTATCAAAGGGAAACGACGAATCATGTTACAATCAGAATTGATCATGTTATTGAGAATTTGTTTGACAGTTGAATAAAATTATAATCAGTAGTATTCTCAATAATTTAGTTTAGGAATTGGACAAAATATGCATGGAAAAATAATTTGACATATGCACCATTCCACGCCTAGCCGACCACAAACCTGTTAGACTTTTGAATGAACTCGCAAACTGCAAGGAGTATTCTAGAGTTCTCTGAGACATTTTTATAATTACTGCCAAACAATAACACTGCACAGTCAGCTTTAACATCATCTGGCAGTAATGCAATGGTTTCTGCACGAGCTTGTTGGAAGAGAGGACATTACAAAAGGAAATGTTCAGCATCTTCAGCATCAAATCCGCAAGCACATACTGTACTATTGGAGAGATGTCGAAGGAATAGATCATCTTTTAAGTCACTCATTTGTAGTCTCAGTTTGCAAATTATTGCTTCAGAAGCTCTGTCAGGTAACAAGTAATATTGTGGTACAACGTTATCTGTCTCTCGGAGAAAACGCTTAAGCATGCTAATGGAATCACATTGTTTAATATGATCAGGAAGAATGTTCCAAAGTACAGTTGCAGAGGGAAAGAATGAGGATCTGTATAACTCTAGTCTACTCCTTGGTACAAGTCTTTCAAGGTAATTACGTCTGAGTTGTTTCAGTGTATAGCTGATTATCATCAGCGAAGGCATGATGATTTACAGAATGATTCTTAACAATGTTGAAAAGGGGTTGCGTATACATTAAAAAAGCACAGGTCCCAGGACAGAGCCCTGGGGAACACCATACTTAACAGTCGATGGAGTGGATTTATGGCCTGCTACTGAGATTGTTTCAGTTCTGTTTG
>CM065705.1:24410352-24420352 GCA_017654935.2 Phymorhynchus buccinoides | reverse complement strand
TTTCTTCTAGTCTTTATTAAATTTCCGTATGTATGTATCTTGTGTGCGCTTGTGTGCGCTTGTGTGTGAGTTTGTGTATGTATCTGTTGGTTTTGTGTGTTGCGTGTATCACAATCATCGGAATCAGAATCATTTTTCATTGTCGTTAAAACTGTTACGAGGTTTGCTTTACAAGACACAAAAGAAGAACGAAGCAAACAATGAAATAATTATATATGAAATAATAAATGTATTTGCAAAATATTTTTGGTCAGGAGAAAATTGAGTTATTCGTCTTTATTTGACCCTGTTGCAATACTGACTGGCAACTTTTAAGGCATTTTTTGTATGTACATACTTTAAAAACATCGGTGGGGATTATTATGTTTTGCTTGTTGTAACATTACGTTTTTTGTATTTAACTTCAAAGTTGTTGTTTTTAGAAATCGTTGTCTTGTTTCTTCATATTTTGCACAGCTACCAAAGAACTTAATGTATTGCTTTATTTCATGACATTGTGACCATGTGTGACGGCGGCCACGTGCACAGACTGGCTGGCCCTGGCGTGTGGCTTAACCCTTTCACCGCCAGCCATATTTCAGCTACAAATGTCCATTAAGCTTACCTGGGTAGAGAACAAAATCCATCTGCAATATTGGGGATTCTTCTGTGACAGATACAAAACAAGGTCTATCCTTGCTTCCCAAAACTAAGACAATAGGGAATTGGAAATTAGACCCCAATTTGATGCATTTTAGTGATTATAGGTGTTCAATCACTATGGTGCTAAAATGCGACTTTGGCGGTGAAAGGTTTAACATCGGTGTGGACAGTGTGCACTAAATCAAATGATGATAATGGAGGTGTCGGCATAAACAATAACTGCCCCGAATAAAATGTAGTACCTGTACACTTGTCTCCATGTTGTCCTCTTACTGTTTAATCCAATGTCTCTCCTCTGCTCTCTTTCTGTTGGCTGGGTGGTTTGGTCTTCATATCATGGTGAGTGACGATGATTTGTTAATGATATTGCTTCCTGCTGCGCGAATAACTATGACCGTGTTCTGCCCCTCCCCAGAAATTTCCACCAAGTCACCTGGTTTTCTGAGAGAGAGAGAGAGAGAGAGAGAGAGAGAGAGAGAGAGAGAGAGAGAGAGAGAGAGAGAGAGAGAGAGAGAGAGAGAGAGAGAGAGAGAGAGAGATTTCATGTAGAAAAAACCCTGTGATGGTGTGATCTTCTTGGGGCAATCTTTTCCAATGACTCGTGGCAGCCTTGTCAAAGCCAATATCTCCGCAATGTGTCAGAGCTGTCTGCTAGTGGAGCGACAGGCCAGCGGAGAAGGTAGCTAAAAGGTTAATCCTGAGCAACAGAAAGCGGTAATCTGGTGTGTGTGTGTGTGTGTGTGGCCTATGTAATGAATATATAATATATATATATATATATATATATATATATATATATATATATATATATATATATATATATATATATATATATATATATATATATATATATATATATATATATATATATATATATATATGTCGCAGTAGAAATCGGAATCCAGTACGATTCGGAATCCACTTCTAGTCGGAGAAGCCGCTCTATATAACAGTACTATGACCTTGAAGTTTCTCATAAATAATTTGTTATTGCTGTTTAAAACTTTAATGTCTGTAGATAGCAAATCCGCTGGGGGGCAGCGGGGGCCAGGTGGGCTAACTCGGTAATTGATGATTGAAAGATGGCACTGACAGGTCGGGTCAGTGCAGCTTTTGAGGCTACGGGTAAAGCGACCTATGCCATTTTTCGGACTATAAGGCCATATTTTATTTCCAGACTGAGCCCACTGAGCCTTGTAATGTGACTGATAATATAATAAGGAAATATAATAACACAATCTGAATGTTGTGTCAATGTGGGGGGCGCGCCTTATGACAAGGTACACCTTATAGTCCGAAGAACACGGTAGTTGCGTGGGGGTGTTAACATGCAGTCAGCAGATGCAGCTAGCTGTTTCAATGCTTCATGTGGCTGCTTGCACCCCTCTCCGTAAAGTAAACTAGCCTTCAGGGCTTTGTTCTAGGATAAGGAAAGTAACGAGTTTAACATAATGCATATTTCTATCACGCCTGCATTTTTATGTGTTCATTTCTACTTTGTCTCTGCTTTTTACTCTGTTTCTTGTGTCTATCTGTCTACCCCCGCCCTCTCTCTCTCTCTCTCTCTCTCTCTCTCTCTCTCTCTCTCTCTCTCTCTCTCTCTCTCTCTCTCTCTCTCTCTCTCTCTCTCTCTCTCTCTCTCTCTCTCTCTCTCTCTCTCTCTCTCTCTCTCTCTCTGATCAGTGTTTTGTCTTAGTCTTGTTTTTGTCCCAATAACAGATTGGAAGATTGGAAGAATAGGCTTGGCCTAATTAAGTGCAACAATTTCCTGCTTGTGTCAACCACTAATACAAGATTCTGAGCTGAACAAAAAGATGTTCTTTAACGTTTATCTTGATGTTTTTTCCCCTCTCCCCCCCTCCCCCTCCCCCCCCCCCCCCCCCCCCTCTCCTCTCTCTCTCTCTCTCTCTCTCTCTCTCTCTCTCTCTCTCTCTCTCTCTCTCTCTCTCTCTCTCTCTCTCTCTCTCTCTCTGTGTTTTGTGTTTGAGAGGGGGGGGGGGGGGTGAAGGGGAGTGAGCTGGTAAACTAGAGAGTAGGAGGTGTTAAGAAATTGAATATTTGGTGAATACTCTTATTTCGTATCTTGATTCTATTATTTCTTTAAGACTAGACTGCTTTTTCTTTACTTGGCAACTAAAATGGTATCTGTTATTTGACAGTACCCCTTCCTAATGGCAATAAAAAACTATTTGATTTGATTTGATCTCTCTCTCTCTCTCTCTCTCTCTCTCTCTCTCTCTCTCTCTCTCTCTCTCTCTCTCTCTCTCTCTCTCTCTCTCTCTCTCTCTCTCCCCTCTAAAACAACCTTGAAAGAATGAAAGGAGTGAATTCTACACATGTTTGACTGTTATGTTAAATGAACCCTGATGTCCTGATGTCTACAACTCAGCAGAACTAAGACCATTCTATTTTCAATATCACCCAAAGCACACCACTTCTAAACCAAATCTTGATGCCACAGTCAAAGTCATTGCCAACAACAGTGTAATAAAGAGTATTGGTTTTGTACCACACATCCTCCACTGAATGCTGAAGTGACTGTCACTGGACCTGCCCCTATCATGGTGCACAATGGGTCAGTTCTAAAAGAAACAGTTTTGCCGCAGAAGGCCTTCTGTTTCATAAACGCAGCCTGTGTTTGCCAACATTGAAGTCATATCTAATGGCAGGACATTCTGGCCATTTTGGTTTATCCCATATGCAAGGAAAGCCATGGACTTTTGAACAATTTGACTGAACCTTGAGTCATGTTCATCACCACCTTGTCATCAATGTTAGTGACGTTAGCAGCAGCTAACTAAATATTATTGTCAAATTCTTGTTGTACTGGATGTGACAGAAAATATAAAAACAATTCTGTGTTGGCCAAATCACATCTTCAATTTGTCATCCTGGGATGTATGGAGAGGAGCCTTTCAGCTGTCTCAACACTACCATTACACACAGCTTTAGGAGAATATGCAGCCAAAAGAACCTTTACCACCGACTTGTCACGTGGTGTTATTTCTTTCATTGTTGTATGATGATTTTGTTTTGCTTTCTATTTGTTATTTGTTATGAAGTTTATATATTTTGCCACCCCTCTTGTCATCAGACAGTTGTTTGGTAATGACAATGCAAATGTCGAATTGTCGAATTGTCTAAAGCTCTCTCTCTGATTTACTGTTGGTATTTTTCTTTTGTTTGTTGCTGTTGTATTATGTTTATATTCATGACTGTCTCTCCTATAGATCAAATAATAATAATAATAATAATAATAATAATAATAATAATAATAATAATAATAATAATAATAATAATACTGAACATTTATATAACGCTTTATTCCCTTTGCAGGGAGCTCAAAGCGCTTTACATAGATACTAAAACACAAATAAGTTAACATTGTACACATACGACTCACTACAATCAAATCAAATATCCATAAAATAATATTATTTAAACAAAGCCCTGTTCATAACCACAACATTTGAAACAATATTATAATATTATAAAAAAAAGAAACAAATTGCAAGGGAAATCAAAGTTCATGAGCTACGTTATTGCGCAAACACACACACACACACACACACACTAATAACATTTATTGTTATGCCCCCTCCCTACCTTCCCTCTCTGTCTCTCTCTTTCTCTCTGATCTCCATACCCCCCCTCCACACACACACCTTTCGGATTTTTTCTCTCTCCCACTCACTACTGACAAGCATTTCGTCCAAAAGGGAATACAATTTATTCTTCTGATCCTCCATCTTTGCTTCGTTGAATTTAGTTGTAAATACTGCCACTGGTGTACTCTCTCTGACAAAATTGAAAGACCAATTGACTGAACAACTGATTTGTCGCAGCGGAGCTGCAAACTTGATTTAGTTGATTACAGTTCACACAATGGAAAATCTTAAACAATGATCAACAATTTCTTCCTTCTTAGAACTCAGTGATCACTGCTCTTATAATATCAATATTATGCCCTGTCTTTGGTTTTCTTTCTTCATTTACAATTGCTAAAATATGTAGATTCTAATTTGTACTGAATTCCATTTCCTACTAGCTGTTATTAGAAATCTGAATTCCGATTTGTACTGGAAAAAACCCAGTAGAAATCTGAATTCTGATTTGTACTAGTAGGATCCCGGATCGTACTGGACTCCGATTTCTACTGGCTGTTAGTAGAAATCGGAAATCCGATTTGTACTAGTAGAAATCGGAATTCCGATTTGTACTAGTAGGATTCCGAATCGTACTGGTTTCCGATTTCTACTGTGACATATATATATATATATATATATATAAAAAATTAATTAAAAAAAATCAAAACAACAGCAAAACTTGGACGAGACGTTTCGTGCGTGCGTGCGTGCGTGCGTGCGTGCGTGCGTGCGTGCGTGCGTGCGTGCGTGCGCGTGCCTGTGCGCGCGCGCGCGCGCGCGCGCGCGTGTGTGTGTGTGTGTGTGTGTGTGTGTGTGTGTGTGTGTGTGTGTGTGTGTGTGTGTGTGTGTACCTTTCTATAATATATATGATGCACACACACACACACACACACACACACACACACACACACACACACACACACACACGATTACCGCTTTCTGTTGCTCAGGATTAACCTTTCACTAGCAGACTGACACATTGCGGAGAGATTGTCATAAGTAGAAAAAATAAAGAAAACACAACAAATGGAAATAACTGTTAAAAGATTTATTCAAGAGAGAGAGATATATATATATATGTGTGTGCGTGTGCGTGTGCGTGTGTGTGCGTGCGTGCGTGCGTGCGTGCGTGCGTGCGTGCGTGCGTGCGTGCGCGTGCCTGTGCGCGCGCGCGTGTGTGTGTGTGTGTGTGTGTGTGTGTGTGTGTGTGTGTGTACCTTTCTATAAAAGTAATCTATAAAACTTCTTTTAATTTGTTTGTCTTCTTTTTTGTCTTTTTCTTCGTGTTTTCTTTCTTTCTTGTGTCGCTTTTCTTGTCTCTCTCTTCTCTCTCTCTCTCTCTCTCTCTCTCTCTCTCTCTCTCTCTCTCTCTCTCTCTCTCTCTCTCTCTCTCTCTCTCTCTCTCTCTCTCTCTCTCTCTCTCTCTCTCTCTCTCTCTCTCTCTCTCTCTCTCTCTCTCTCTCTCTCTCCCTTTCTCTCTGTAGTTATCTTTCTCTCTCTCTCTCTCTCTCTCTCTCTCTCTCTCTCTCTCTCTCTCTCTCTCTCTCTCTCTCTCTCTCTCTCTCTCTCTCTCTCTCTCTCTCTCTCTCTCTGTCTTCTCTCTCTCTCTCTCTCTCTCTCTCTCTCTCTCTCTCTCTCTCTCTCTCTCTCTCTCTCTCTCTCTCTCTCTCTCTCTCTCTCTCTCTCTCTCTCTCTCGCGCGCGCGCGCGCGCGTGCTCTTGTTCTTTCTTTTGTGCCATTCTTTCATACTTTACTTTTTCTCTCATTTATTGTTTGTGCCTTGGCCTTTGTGTATCGTCCAGCCCAGTTATTATAACAATGGGCCGTTCACTAGAGCCGCAACCTCACGTATTAATAACTTCTGGAGCTGTCCGCTAGGTTCTTGTACGTCTGCTTATTGATAGGGAAGCGATAGAACATATGAAAAAGAAACTAAGAACCAACCTTGTAGTTTCAATAGTCGACCTTTCTCCTGCTAGCTGACAATGTCTAATATGTTGGAAGACACACCAGTGCTCCAAGCAGGCTGACCTATGTACCAGCCGCGAGCGACGAGAGCGACGCTGGCATTGTTTTCAGAACTGTCTGTGGGTATGTATGTATGCGTGTGTGTATGTACATGTACCTGTGTATATATCTATGTATGTTACCACGATAGCGTCTTGACGGAGGGACCTATGGCCCGTACAGTTCGCCTGTGGATTGGAGGGTAGGGGGTCCAGGACACGTTCGAAGATGAAGGTTACTGGTCAAAGGTCAAGGTCACTGGAGACAAAAATATTTCTTGCCATGCTTACACTAGTTTACATAATATATGTTGCACACTCACCTGGTATCTGCCCCCCCCCCCCTCTCCCCCCACGGACATTTGCCCCAGGACACTTCCACCTGCCATTTACCCCCCCCCTAACCCCCCCCGGACGTTTTTCCCCCGGGTCTATTTGCCCCCCCGGGCACATTCCCCCCTGTATGTTTGCCCCCCGGACACTCGGACATTTCCCCCTGTTACATTTACGCCCTGTGTTCTCTCTGTCTCTCTGTCTCTTTGTCTCTCTGTCTCTTTGTCTCTTTGTCTCTTTGTCTCTTTGTCTCTCTGTCTCTTTGTCTCTTTGTCTCTTTGTCTCTCTGTCTCTTTGTCTCTTTGTCTCTGTCTCCTGTCTCTTTGTCTCTTTGTCTCTTTGTCTCTTTGTCTCTTTGTCTCTTTGTCTCTTTGTCTCTCTGTCTCTTTGTCTCTCCCTCTCTCTTTGTCTCTTTGTCTCTCTGTCTCTTTGTCTCTCTGTCTCTCCCTGTCTCTTTGTCTCTTTGTCTCTTTGTCTCTTTGTCTCTTTGTCTCTTTGTCTCTCTGTCTCTCTGTCTCTTTGTCTCTCCCTGTCTCTTTGTCTCTTTGTCTCTCTGTCTCTTTGTCTCTCTGTCTCTTTGTCTCTCCCTGTCTCTCTGTCTCTTTGTCTCTTTGTCTCTCTGTCTCTTTGTCTCTCTGTCTCTTTGTCTCTCCCTGTCTCTCTGTCTCTTTGTCTTTTTGTCTCTCCCTGTCTCTTTGTCTCTTTGTCTCTCTCTGTCTCTTTGTCTCTCCCTGCCTCTCTGTCTCTTTGTCTTTTTGTCTCTCCCTGTCTCTTTGTCTCTTTGTCTCTCTGTCTCTTTGTCTCTTTGTCTCTCTGTCTCTTTGTCTCTGTGTCTCTCTGTCTCTCTGTCTCTTTGTCTCTCTGTCTCTTTGTCTCTCTGTCTCTTTGTCTCTCTGTCTCTGTCTGTCTTTTTGTCTCTCTGTCTCTTTGTCTCTCTGTCTCTTTGTCTCTCCCTGTCTCTCTGTCTCTTTGTCTCTTTGTCTCTCCCTGTCTCTTTGTCTCTTTGTCTCTCTGTCTCTTTGTCTCTTTGTCTCTCCCTGTCTCTCTGTCTCTTTGTCTCTTTGTCTCTCCCTGTCTCTTTGTCTCTTTGTCTCTCTGTCTCTTTGTCTTTTTGTCTCTCCCTGTCTCTTTGTCTCTTTGTCCCTTTGTCTCTCTGTCTCTTTGTCTCTTTGTCTCTCCCTGTCTCTCTGTCTCTTTGTCTCTTTGTCTCTCCCTGTCTCTTTGTCTCTTTGTCTCTCTGTCTCTTTGTCTTTTTGTCTCTCCCTGTCTCTTTGTCTCTTTGTCTCTCCCTGTCTCTTTGTCTCTTTGTCTCTTTGTCTCTCTGTCTCTTTGTCTCTCTGTCTCTGTGTCTCTCCCTGTCTCTCTGTCTCTTTGTCTGTCTCTCTGTCTCTTTGTCTCTCTCTGTCTCTCTCTGTCTCTCTCTGTCTCTCTCTATCTCTCTGTCTCTCTCTCTCTCTCTCTCTCTCTCTCTCTCTGTCTCTCTGTCTCTCTCTCTCTCTCTCTCTCTGTCTGTCTCTCTGTCTCTTTGTCTCTGTCTCTCTGGCTCTCTCGGTCTCTCTGTCTGTCTCTCTGTCTCTTTGTCTCTCTCTGTCACTCTCTGTCTCTCTCTGTCTCTCTCTATCTCTCTGTCTCTCTCTGTCTCTCTGTCTCTCTCTATCTCTCTGTCTCTTTGTCTCTGTCTCTTTGTCTCTGTCTCTCTGTCTCTCTTTGTCTCTCTCTCTCTGTCTCTCTCTGTCTCTCTGTCTCTCTCTGTCTCTCTCTATCTCTCTGTCTCTCTGTCTGTCTCTCTCTCTGTCTCTCTCTGTCTCTCTCTGTCTCTCTCTGTCTCTTTGTCTCTCTCTCTCTCTGTCTCTCTCTGTCTCTCTGTCTCTCTCTGTCTCTCTCTATCTCTCTGTCTCTTTCTCTCTCTCTCTCTCTGTCTCATGTCTCTCTGTCTCTCTGGCTCTCTCTGTCTCTCTGTCTGTCTCTCTGTTCCCTTGTCTCTCTCTGTCACTTTCTGTCTCTCTCTGTCTCTTTGTCTCTCTCTCTCTGTCTCTCTCTGTCTCTTTGTCTCTCTCTCTCTGTCTCTCTCTGTCTCTCTGTCTATTTGTTTCTCTCTGTTTCTCTGTCTCTCTCTGTCTCTCTGTGTCTCTCTGTCTCTCTCTGTCTCTCTGTCTCTCTCTCTCTCTCTCTCTCTGTCTCTCTCTCTCCTTGTTTCTCTGTCTCTCTGTCTCTTTGTTTCTCTCTGTCTCTCTGTCTCTCTGTCTCCTTGTTTCTTTGTCTCTCTCTGTCTCTCTGTCTCTTTGTTTCTCTCTGTCTCTCTGTCTCTCTCTGTCTCTCTGTCTCTTTGTTTCTCTCTGTCTCTTCGTCTATTTTTGACTTTTCAATTTCGATTTCTGTCTCTTTGTTTCTCTATGTCTGTCTCTGTCTGTCTCTCTGTCTCTCTGTCGCTTTGTCTCTCTCTGTCTCCCTGTCTCTTTGTCCCTCTCTCTGTCTCTCTGTCTATCTCTCTCTCTGTCTCTCTGTCTCTTTGTTTATCTCTGTCTCTCTGTCTCTTTGTCTAGTTTTGTCTTTTCAATTTCGATTTCTGTCTCTTTGTCTCTCTGTCTCTTTGTCTCTATATGTCTGTCTCTGTCTGTCTCTCTTTGTCTCTCTCTGTCTCTCTGTCTCTTTCCTCTCTCTCTCCTTCTCTCTCTCTCTCTCTCTCTCTCTCTCTCTCTCTCTCTGTCTCTCATTCGCTCTGTCTCCCCATCTCTCTCTTCTTTGTCTGTCTCTCTCCTTATCTGTCCAAAGGTGTATCACAAAAATAATTAAATATAGACAAATGACAGACGTACAAAGAAATGGCCAGACTGTCAGAAAAAACATAGGACAAACATATCACACACACATACACACACACACACACACACACACACACACACACACACACACACACACACACACACACACACACACACACACACACACACACACACACACACACACACACACACACACACACACACACACACACACACACACACACACACGCGCGCGCACATACACGTACACACATACACATGCACGCACGAACACACGCTCACACTCACACAATCAAGCATCAATGATTTGCATTTCAAATATTATATTATCTACGCATAAGTAATATAATGTATTTTCCCGTTTTGTACCTCTTTGTATGTGATTTCTAATGATGTCGTATGGTTAGACAATCATCCGTCTATCTCTTCCTTATTTATATGTTCACTTGGGGAGAGAGGAGAGAGAGAGAGAGAGAGAGAGAGAGAGAGAGAGAGAGAGAGAGAGAGAGAGAGAGAGAGAGAGAGAGAGAGAGAGAGAGAGAGAGAGAGAGAGAGAGAGAGAGAGAGAGAGAGAGAGAGAGAGAGAGAG
>CM065705.1:24400352-24402852 GCA_017654935.2 Phymorhynchus buccinoides | reverse complement strand
TGTTTGTTTGTGTGTGTGTGTTTGTGTGTGTGTGTGTGTGTGTGTGTGTGTGTGTGTGTGTGTGTGTGTGTGTGTGTGTGTGTGTGTGTGTGTGTGTGTGTGTGTGTGTTTGTTTGCGTGTGTGTGTGTGTTTGTGTGTGTGTGTGTGTGTGTGTGTGTATTTGTTTTTTTGTGTGTGTGTGTGTGTGTGTGTGTGCTTGTGTGTCTGTGTGTGTGTATGTCTGTGTGTGTGTGTGTGTGTGTGTGTGTGTGTGTGTGTGTGTGTGTGTGTGTGCAACGAATGAAAACAATGAGTAGGTTTACCGTTATCCCCGCTGTTCCCGTGTTCATGCCCAACTTATACTGTTAGTTTAACTAACGGTCAAATATTTTACGAAACTAGCTCCGCAAAAAATATATGCTCGAGAGAGAGAAGGAAGCGAGAGAGAGAAAGAAGCGAGAGAGAGAGAGAGAGAGAGAGAGAGAGAGAGAGAGAGAGAGAGAGAGAGAGAGAGAGAGAGAGAGAGAGAGAGAGAGAGAGAGAGAGAACACTAAAGGGAGGCAATTTAACATAGAGGGTAGTACGATTAGGAGCTCTCTCTCTCTCTCTCTCTCTCTCTCTCTCTCTCTCTCTCTCTCTCTGTACAGTCCAATCTCCTACCCGTGCGGTCTTCTTTTCTCCCACTTCTCTTCGTCTTTTGTCTCCCCTCCCTGAGAGCTGTGAAGATCCAGGCCCAGATCTGGATTCATCGGCTACTTTTGTCTTCATTCCCGATGATGCTTTCTGCTTATGTAGCATTGTGCCCCCGTCTCTATGTGCCCCAACTATGGTCTCTACGTGTCCTGCTCACAGTGTTGCAAGGAATAGGGGAATAGGGGGGGGGGGGGGGGGGGGGGGGGGGGGGGGACTGATGACCCGTTTCTCTGAGTGTGCCTCTGTTCAGTCAATCTGTCTGTCTGTCTGAAAAACACACACAACTACCTCGAGATCCTGTTCTCACAGCTAAATTGACTTACAATGATTGTAATGGTTTGAGGATGTTTGTTCCTGACATTCACCGGAACATAACATGCTGTGTACACATCTTTAAGGACAGGAAGAAAACCTCTACGTTTTGGGGTCGACATTCGAACAGGACTCAAGGATAAAAAGAAACAGCCACAGTGAGCCATACTATGCATAGCTGGTTGGTAACATCGACGTGTTCAACAAATCAGCTGTGGCACAGTGGTTAGAACCCCCCCCCCCCCCCCCCCCCCTTGGCGTACCATAGACCCGGGTTAGGTTTCCCGATGAGGTTAATTTCATCTAAGTCCCACTCTTTTTGTTTGTGGCTCAAGCCACAAACCTATAACTCACTTTGTCGGTCGGTCGGTCTGTCGGTCTGTCGGTCCAAAATTGTCGCACATTTTGACAAAATTGTCGCACTTCAAATCGAGGCTACACTTCTGGCCGCTCTTTAAAATGATGTATTTTAAAAGCGTACAAAATAATAAACATATGTAATACAGACACTACAACAGACACGACGAGTATGCGGTGCTTCTTTTGATGAGCATAAGTAGGATACATAGTTTTAAATGTTTTCCAAAAGATATAAAAAGTTACGAAATGGTGCAGAGATAACATTCTGGTTTACAGATTAAAATTATTGAAAAGCCAGGGGAGGTAACTCATGATTGGAGTGGTAAAAATAGACCGCGTGCCACAAACTATTGCGATTTCGCGCTTGTTTTTATGCTAAGGAGGACCATTTACTGCATGTGCGTGTCTTGGCATTGGAACAAGGGCCTATGTGTTTTCCTGTCCATCCATAGGCTACCAGCGCTTCCAGCCTAGGTTGTGTTTCTCACTTGGGGTCATTCTTGTGCGGTGCGGTTCAATGTGTGTGTAAGGCTGTCTGGCTCTTTCAAACAATTGAAATTCAAAATCATAGAATGTTAGCGACGATGCCAGCTTCTGCTTGTGGCAAAGTGTGGGTCTCATTGTGTCTACATCAAAGTGTTTTTCTTCGTCACTTTCAGCCTGGTTCTCTTTATTACAATAGTAGCTGGTTCATTTGTTCATCTAGAGTCTCTGGTTCTGTGTGCCTATCCGATTACCCCCCCCCCCCCTCTCTCTCTCTCTCTCTCTCTCTCATTCTGCTGGTCTCGACTGATTAGTCTTTTTACAAAGCACTATATTAGCTTGGCAATGACATTCAGAGAGAGGTAAGAGAGAATATTGCCTTTACTGCCATTTGTAAATGATTTCTGTGGTAATTATTTGTCATTGCTTACTAGGGATCCAAGAGGGATCAGCAACAATATAGATGATGGGGAGAATCACTGATGTCGTATTTGTCACGTAATTCGTACCACCTACTTTAAAGTATAAAACTTATCTTTATAATTATAGTACACAGTTATAGCCCTATGAAAGCAGTATCTATGCTCAAATGTTCATAGCTTTCGGATTATCTACCCTTGAGATAGAGATATCTATCTTTAGGGGATATAGGGTACCAATTCAATACATCTC
>CM065705.1:24377852-24385352 GCA_017654935.2 Phymorhynchus buccinoides | reverse complement strand
TCGCCCCATTTGGAAGGGTGTGTGACAATATTTCAAAGTACACAAAATCAATAATCCAAATACAAAGTAACAGAACAATGCTCACGACAGTACGATATCTCGAAGTTTAAAAGCCTTGCACAAAAATATACACAACTTTTGAATTGTGTTTTCATTTCTACTGGACATACGGAGACTAAGTTTAAATAAAACTAGGATTCCTGTAGAATTTAGGTGTAATTAATTCTTTTCTAAGGTCGTTGAAAAATGGACATGTAAATACAAAATGCAACTCATTATCTTGCCCTTCTTTACTAATAGGGCATATTAAATTGTCTATGTTTGAATAACGTTTTGAATGTACAAACAGATCCGAAATTCCAAATCTGAATCTAATCATTATAAACTTCAGGTGTCAAAGAGATTTGAACAACGTGATCTTCGATTCCAAACATCCTGTACATATAAAATCTATCACTATTTTGTATATGATCATTCCAGACTTGCCATCGATTGTCAATTAATCTCTGTCTAAAGGTTTTAATAAACTGCCTGCAACTTCCAACTAAAGAAGTTCTCCCTTTTTAGAGAGTGAGGGAGAGAGAGAGAGAGAGAGATGAGAGAGAGAGAGAGACGAGAGAGACGAGAAGAGGGAGAGAGAGAGAGAGAGAGAGAGAGAGAGAGGGGGGGGGGAGAATGGAAAGAATGAAAGATGGAGAAAACGAAGGTGACAGTTTTTATTTATTTCAATTAGCATTGCATGTGCTTGCTTTTGTGCCTACCTTTCGTTTGCTTGACGTGGATGTTTGCTATATTTTCTTTCGCTTGATGCATGGTGTGAGAGGGCGTGGTGCAAAGAAGCTCGTCAAGCCTAGCCATTTTAGCATATTTTAGCCATAGTCTTTGCCTAACACATCCATATTCCTATTCGTAAGCATTCGCATTCTCTCTCTACTTTGCTTTTTCTGACAGTTTGATCTCTGTGTCTTAATCTACCCCTCCTACCCGCCCCCCCCCCTCCCCTCTCCTCTCCATTTGCCTTTTTCTCTATGTCCCATATCTTCTCTCTCTCTCTCTCTCTCTATTTCCCCCTCCCCTCTCTCGCTCTCTCTCTCTCTCTCTCTTTCTCTCTCTCTCTCTCTCTCTCTCTCTCTCTCTCTCTCTCCTCTCTCTCTCTCTCTCTCGTCTCTCTCTCCTCTCTCTCTCTCTCTCTCTCTCTCTCTCTCTCTCCTCTCTCTCTCTCTCTCTCTCTCTCTCAAAACACAGCCCGATGTTATTTATCCTTAATATTATACTAAATTAATTCTTTGTTTTATTATTATGATTCCTTTTTAGTTCCTTTAATATTAAATGTAGTTAAAATTTGGTGCGTTTCGTTTTGCTACCTCCCGGCCGGTGGCCTTGCAATAAACCATTTCATTGTTCAGTGTTATTTCTCTCTCTCTCTCTCTCTCTCTCTCTCTCTCTCTCTCTCTCCATCTCTCTCCTCTCCTCTCTCTCTCTCTCCTCTCTCTCTCTCTCTCTCTCTCTCTCTCTCTCTCCTCGTCTAGCTTTATCCTCTATTTCACCTCTACTTGCATACACATCTATAATCCAGACAGCCTAAGTAGTAGGTAAAAAAAAGAAAAGAAAAAGAAAACCTACATTGTCTGCTTCATCATTCGATACAACCCTCATTACGTGCGTCTGTCTGTATGTATGACTCTCTCTCTCTCTCTCTCTCTTTCTCTCTCTCTCTGCCTCTCCTTTCCAGACAGTCTAAGTAGGTAAAACCCTACATTGTCTGCTTCATCATTACCCACCTCCCTGACTGGCTGGCTGTCCGTCTGTCTTCATGTCTCGCCAATCTGTGCTTGTCTCTCATTTACAGTGTGCATCTATTGTCCTCTCTCTCTCTCTCTCTCTCTCTCTCTCTCTCTCTCTCTCTCTCTCTCTCTCTCTCTCTCTCTTGCATTTATGATTACACTGACCCGGATGAAGCATTAGAGTTTTGGTATAACACTTTCATTGATATTTACAATAAGCATGCCCCGGTTAGATGCAAAAGAGTTAAGCACAAGCCTAACCCCCCTGGATAGATAAAGACATTGACAATGCTGTGAACGCAAGAGAGCTACTAAGTGGTTCTAGGAAGCAAGGCCAATTCCAGACGCAAAGAAATAAAGTTACCACCATGTTACGTAATTAAAAAACAATATTTCCAAGATCTAGCAGGTTCTAAAAATGATTCTAAATCCATATAGAAAGCAATTAATTGTATCACAAATAAACCCATTTCTAAAAAACAAGCCTCTGCCAAAACAAATTTCACTGATGAACTTAATGACTATTTTGTTGATATTGCAAACCAGATTATTCAAAATGACAAATCAAAAGAAAATGACTTACACGAGTTAAAACAATTTTGCAAAGAAAAACATATCAACACATCATTGACTATGCCACCCATAGCTGTGTTCGAAGTTTATAACAGTTTAATGAAACTCAAACAATCCAAAGCAAAAGGCTTAGATTAAATTGACACTAACATTATAAAACTCAGTGCACCAATCATTACAGAGTCTTTAACTTACATCAATAATTTATGTATTGACAAAAACTATTTCCCTAAACATTTCAAAACTAGTAAAATTATTCCTCTTTACAAATCAGGTGACCAAAACGATCCCTCTAATTAAAGACCCATTTCAATTCTTTCTGTCCTGTCCAAACCACTAGAGCAGCACATCAAACGTAACATCGTACTACATATTGACAAATTTGACCTTTTGCATCCAAACCAGTCAGGTTTTAAAGAAAACATTCATGCCGTACAGCTTTAATAAATCTGGTCGACCAATGGCTTGCTAACATTAATAATGACGAATACACAACAGCACTTTTCGTCGATTTTGCAAAGGCTTTCGACACCATTGACCACTCTCTACTCCTTCGTAAGTTATCAGTTTATAAATTTTCAGCTGACACTTTTACACTTATATCTTCGTTTCTAAGTTCCCGTCAACAATGCATTTGTGTAGAAACTAAATTTTCTAATTTCAGTGGTATAACAAGTGGTGTGCCACAAGGTTCAGTTCTTGGACCTATTCTTTTTTCTTTATATGTCAATGATTTACCCCTCTCTGTTTCGTCCCCATGTGATCTCTTTGCTGATGATACCTCGATTCACTCGTCACATCAAAATATAAACACTGTGTATGTAAACTTGCAGGAAAGCGTAAATAAACTCGTTAGCTGGACTGACTGTAACCATATGTCACTGAACGCAGAAAAAACTAAACACATCTTAATAACTACGAGACGGAAACGACAAAACATCCAAGATACCACACTAAATATTTGTGTAAATAATAAAAACAAATATAACAAGTACAGTCTCACAAACTTTTAGGTATAACTATTGATAATAACCTATCCAGGAATGACCACATCTCTCAATTAAGCAGAAATATATCAAAGAAAGTCTTTCAGCTATAAAAAAACAAAAAACATTTTATCACTTACGAAGCTAAGAAACAGTTCTTTAGTGCTCACATCCAATCATTAATAGACTATGCCTCAACACGTTGGGATTGTGCCAGTGACAAGACATTGAAACCACTTATCCGCGTTTATAATCGTGCCTTAAAACTGGTTCTTTTAAAATCCAGTTCTCTAACTTTGGAAGATTGTAAGGTTCTGAATATTCTACCACTCAAAAACAGACTAAAATGTAACAAAGGAAGGCTTATGCACAAAATAATGATTGGAATGGCGCATTCCAGAATAACAAATAAATTTCATTGAATAATAAGAGACACATACACAAGATTGTTCTTCATAGACCAAGATTA
This sequence comes from Phymorhynchus buccinoides, assembly GCA_017654935.2. NCBI lineage: Eukaryota > Metazoa > Mollusca > Gastropoda > Neogastropoda > Raphitomidae > Phymorhynchus > Phymorhynchus buccinoides. The sequence goes on along the minus strand of CM065705.1, from coordinate 24,381,540 downwards.
GATTTATATAAATCCAGTCTGCACTATTCCGGAGGTTCTATGGAATGCATTATGTGAATGCATCCATCTTTCGTGAAACAATTCAAGGATTATATTATTACAACTGATTTTTTAAATAATTTATGACACATGACACATGCCTGTATATCCGTCTGTTCATTTCGTCTGCCAAGCTATTGTCTGCCAAGCTATCTCTCTATGTCTCGTCCCTCCCTCTCTCTCTCTCTCTCTCTCTCTCTCTCTCTCTCTCTCTCTCTCTCTCTCTCTCTCTCTCTCTCCTCCTCTCTCTCTCTCGCCTCTCTCTCTCTCTCCTCTCTCTCTCTCTCTCCCTCTCTCTCTCTCTCTCTCTCTCTCTCTCTCTCTCTCTCTCTCAAGGAACTCAACATTCTACCATTTGATTTGAAATGTCTACTAAACAAAGGTACCCTTATGTACAAGATCATAAATAAGTTAGTACCAAAATATCTTATTACTAAATTTAAAGTCCATGCAATTCGAAGCAAAACCAAATTATTAATGCCCCGCCCCAGAACAGATCTATATAAAGCATCCCTTACATACTCAGGTGGTAAACTGTGGAACGACATCCATGATAATTTCAAAAATAAAACTAGCGTATCTTCCTTTCGCAAATCTTATCACAAGTACATAATGGACAATCTTGTCCACCAGTTATGTTAATGAGTTTTACTGCAATTATCAACTTATGCCAAGATTCTTGTAAATTTTGTATGTCTCTCTGTATATCTGTTTAATGTTCCAATTTGATTCTCTGTCATTTATTTCATGTGCCAATTTTTGTTTCATTTTCTTGACTTGATTGTTTTTATGTCAATTTTGCATTGCCTGATGCATGGTGTGAGTGTGTGAGTGAGAGGGCAAGGTGTAAAGAAGCTATTGTAGCTTATCCTTTTTACCCTCAATAAAACATTCGTATTCGTATTCGTATTCTCTCTCTCTCTCTCTCTCTCTCTCTCTCTCTCTCTCTCTCCTCTCTCTCTCACTCTCTCTCTCTAGATCTCTCTCTCTCTCTCTCTCTCATCTCTCTCTCTCTCTCTCTCTCTCTCTCTCTCTCTCTCTCTCTCTCTCTCTCTCCTCTCTCTCTCGTCAAATTTCAGTTAAAAACTATAAAATACTGGTTGAAAATTTTGCAGATGCCCTGTCATCGTATACCATACAAAGCTTACAAGATGTTGCTGCATTTTCACAACAATAATAAAAAAATACTTGGGCTTCAGCAGTATGTTTTTTCCTCTATAGGCATGGATTTGGTGAGGTATGGGAAAACCAAGGGGTAGGGAATATAAAGTCATTTATCTATTTATTGAAAATTTCTATTATTAACGAATTCAAGCAGAAATGGCTCGTAGATACGTCACGAAGTGAGCGTTTTCAATTTTATAGAACATTTAAAAGTGAATTAACATTATCTCCATATCTGAATACTGTAAATCATTTAAAGGCTAGGATTAGCTTGATCAGGCTAAGACTAGGGGTGTCACCACTGAAAGTTCATAAGCTACGTTTCCAAATAAATGTTAATGAAAATTATCTTTTCTGTCCATTTTGTAGAGAACAAATTGAGAATGAGGTTCATTTTGTTGTAAAATGCCCAATGTATAAAGAACTACGCCAACAGTACATTCCATCAAAATACTTTAATCAACCATCTCTATTCAAAGTGACAATGCTTCTTTCTTCTGAAAGCAAATCGCTAATTATTAGGGTGGCTTTGTACCTTGAAAAGGCATTCAAATTACGTAACATATGTATGGAAGATATACAGTAATTTGATTGGTTGATCGGTGTGTTTATTGATTCATTCATGCATTTATTATGTCTTTGTGGCATTTCTTCTTGTTGAGAAAATATGAATGTTATATGTTGAATAATGTCTAATTATGTTTAAAACTGAACTTTTGTCCATTCTGTTTCTGCATGATAACAAGCTTTGTTAACACTCCAGTGATATGGGCCTATGGCCTAATCATTAAACATTCCAGTGTCCAGTGTCCAGTGTCCAGTGTCCAGTTCCAGTGTCTCCTCTGTCTCTCTCTCTCTCTCTCTCTCTCTCTCTCTCTCTCTCTCTCTCTCTCTCTCTCTCTCTCTCTCTCTCTCTCTCTCTATCTATCTATCTATCTCCCTCTCTCTCTAACCACCCCAATGACATTAAAAGTGTTCAGTGTTCAGTTTTTAGTGTTTCTTCTCTCTCTCTCTCTCTCTCTCTCTCTCTCTCTCTCTCTCTCTCTCTCTCTCTCTCTCCCCTCTCTCTCTCTCTCTCTCTCTCTCTCTCCTCTCTCTCTCTCTCTCTCTCTCTCTCTCTCTCTCTCTCTCTTGTATGTTCGCTAATAATGGAGTTCTTTGCTGATGATTTGTTGTCATTGTTGTTTTTCCTTTTGTAACCCCCTCCCCTCTGACATGGGCAGAAGGCCTGGATCAGTAAACTTGTAAATTGTGAATCAATCTCTCTCTCTCTCTCTCTCTCCTCTCTCTCGGGTCTCTCTCTCTCTCTCTCTCTCCTCCTCTCTCTCTCTCTCTCTCTCTCTCTCTCTCTCTCACTGTGCACGTCATTCATGCAGCTTCTGTCAACTTACATAGACTGCAGCAAGGATAGGAACGTGACACCGCCCTACCCTCTCCCCCCCCCCCCCCCCCCCCTAATCCCTCAATCCGCACATCCCTCTATCTACCCACGCCCCTACTCCCTATCCCCCCTCTACCCCCCCCCCCTCTACCCCCCCCCCCCCTGTTTTGTGTATTTGTTTGTTTTCCTCCTTTCAGACAAAAAAAACTCAATTAACAAGCGCGAAATCGCAATACGGTTTGTGGCACGCGGTCTATTTTTACCACTCCAATCATGAGTTACTTCCCCTGGATTTTCAATAATTTTAATCTGTAAACCTGGGCCTGTATTCACGTTGAGATAGCATGAGACTTAGCATCATGCTAACTTAGAAGCTCTTCCAAAAGTCCTATTAAAGCCTATAGGACATTGGAAGAGCTTCTAAGTTAGCATCATGCTAAGTCTCATGCTATCTCAACGTGAATACAGGCCCAGAATGTTATCTCTGCACCATTTCGTAACTTTTTATATCTTTTGGAAAACATTTAAAACTATGTATCGTACTTATACTCATCAAAAGAAGCACCGCATACTCGTCGTGTCTGTTGTAGTGTCTGTATTACGTATGTTTATTATTTTGTACGCTTTTAAAATACATTATTTTAAAGAGCGGCCTCAATTAATTTTCAAATGTAGCCTCGATTTTAAAGTGCGACAATTTTGGAACGACAGACAGACCGACCGACAAAGTGAGTTATAGGTTTGTGGCTTGAGCCACAAACAAAAACTCTATTGTACAATTATTACCAGATAAAAGGAAAAGTGTGAAATGCCTTGTACCGTGACAGGTTGTGTTGTGAGTGAATGCACTGAGCATGAGGTATGTACTGTTTCCGTGAATTATTTCTCCGATTTCTGTCATCCTTTGTAAGTTAAACAGACTTTATTCATTTATACTAGTGATAACATCAATGTTAAAAACTCTTACAGTGCTTATCTGTATTATTATGTACTCTTATTAACATGTCCGTTGTTGGTTTCGTTGACTTCACAATTGTATAGAAGAGACGGGGTATGGAGACTCCCTGCGAACACGCATAGTACACCCATGAAATTAAGTATACA
>CM065705.1:24340352-24372852 GCA_017654935.2 Phymorhynchus buccinoides | reverse complement strand
AGGCCTTACACTAGGCTGTGCGGTACTCAGTGTCTTATTGATAATTCGCACAGGGCTGTGTACTGGGTCAGCGTGAAAAGACCCTGGACATTTTCCGTGCTAAGAAAAGTATATGTGCGTAGTGTTTGGTTTACAAGGAGGATGCTAAAGGATCTTATTGACAAACAAGTGTAAACAAACGGACACTTATTTTTGGCCACAGTTTCATGCAATACCTCAAAGAAGGTTGTTGTTTAAAACGCTATACTTACATGTAGCATGTATAGCCACAATAGGTATAACATAACGCTTCGCATTACTTTGCGAATTATTAACTCTTTTTTTAATCACAATATTGGGGCATTACGTAATCAAAGTGCATAGTGGATCTCATTTTTTGTTCTACAGTTGAGAGTTATGTGCTAGAATGCGTGATAGTGTTATATTGTTGGACAAAATGGCCTAAGGACATTCATAGGGTAGCATAATTACGTAGCAAAACATATGTATAATGAACTATTTATAATTGGTCTAAATCGTTTTTTATTCACCAACAACATACAATATAAAATTAAAATTAAGCTATAAAATAAATTATAACAATTTATCCAAAGAAGAAGAATGGTTTCCATGTGATACTTAGTGAAGATGATTCCACTTACAACGAGAAGATTCAACTATCCCCCTATATAATGGATAACTAGACAGGCACCTAGGCAGTCAGCCAGACAGACAGACAGGCACCTAGGCAGTCCGACAGACAGACAGGCACCAGGCAGACAGACAGACAGGCAGACAGGAAGACATGCAGAGACACGTACCTTCGTGGTCAGCCAGGCTATGAACACATAAGGCTCAAGTTGCTTCTTTACCCAAGGGCTTGTTGTGCATGAATAAAGACTTCAAGTGTACAGTGAATAAAACAACACCAAAACAACCACACGCAAGAGTTTCTGAAACGTAGAGATTGTGCGTATTTACGCACAAGACCTCTCAAATCGCCCCCTAAAATATCACACTATGTCTCAAATCGCCCCCTAAAATATGAAACTGTCTCAAATCGCCCCCTAAAATATCAAACTATGTCTCAAATCGCCCCCTAAAATATCAAACTATGTCTCAAATCGCCCCTAAAATATCAAACTATGTCTCAAATCGCCCCTAAAATATCAAACTATGTCTCAAATCGCCCCCTAAAATATCAAACTATGTCTCAAATCGCCCCTAAAATATCAAACTATGTCTCAAATCGCCCCCTAAAATATCAAACTATGTCTCAAATCGCCCCCTAAAATATCAAACTATGTCTCAAATCGCCCCCTAAAATATCAAACTATGTCTCAAATCGCCCCCTAAAATATCAAACTATGTCTCAAATCGCCCCCTAAAATATCAAACTATGTCTCAAATCGCCCCCTAAAATATCAAACTATGCGTGGGATTTACCCTTTAACCCTTTCTCCGCCAAAGTCGCATTTTAGCACCATAGTGGTTTAACACCTATGTCACTAAAAGGCGTCAAATTGGGGTCTATTATCCAAAACCCCTATTGTCTTAGTTTTGGGGAGTAAGGATAGACCTTATTTTATGTCACAGAAGAATCCACAATACTGCAGATGGATTTTGTTATCTATCCAGATAAATTTAATGGACATTTTTGGCTGAAATATGGCTGGCGGTGAAAGGGTTAAACTCTCAACTGGGGGGCGACGTAACGCATTCATATGCGAAAGAAAGTGGTTACTTTTCAGTAAGCCAATGATGTTGCTCATGATTTCAATCGTTTGCTAGGCCTATCTGGGCTAGTGCACCAAGCTGGAGTCGCAATGGCCCATGTCTACAATTCTACCAGATCGTGCAGAAAGCCCTAATCATTGATCCCCTTTTATCAGACCCCAATACAAATGGTGCCAAACATTGGACATTCCTCTGATCCGCATGGCTGTTACAATGTTAAAGCTACTCCCATGTTTTCGTCTGTATCCTTTACAATTTGAAATGGTAAAACTAATAACCCTTAAACTGTGAACAGGGAGTGAGCGTGCCCCTGAAAGAAAGGCGAAACCCAGGAACCCTGACACACACAAAATGCACCAAAATATGTTTCTTTTCAACTCTTTTTACCTTTACTGCACAAGATAACTATCACCCAGATTCGACACCCCCCTTCCACCCCCCACCCCCCTCTCACCACCCCCTGATCATTTTGGAAGTGGTTAGCATCAGGCCGCCGCTGGCAAATCTGAAAGAAGAAATATCTCTTTTTTATTTTCTTTGACGAGAGCATGGTATCGACTGATTAGGCTAATTATTTATTGCCAAGCATGGTCTCATTAGGCTAACCATTTACCGGCAGGATCTAATTAGGGCAATTTGGCAGCCCAATATTACTACGGAGGGAACTCCCGAAAACAGGGTGGATGAACGTCGGTGGGGGTGGGGTTAGCTTAGGTCTAAATTTATCACGCACGCACTTAAGCACACACACACACACACACACACACACACACACACACACACACACACACACACACCTACACACACACACACACACACACACACACACACACACACACACACACACACACACACACATACACTCACTCACTCACATGTTCACACACACAGGTACCCTCACAAACGCGCGCGCGTAAGCACACACACATACACAGTTACAAAAGAAGGGGGGGGTAAATGTATGCAATTATGATTTAAGGGTAACGGTTTTGTTCTTGTTGTTGTCGTACCCTGGCTAACCGACTCCAGGGATCATCCTAACAGCTGAATCAATTGAACAATATGGTACAAATGCATCAGCTATGGATGAGAACATTACGTGTGCGACCGTTTTTGATTACCGTATCCGTCTTCGGGGGATTTTGGAGAGTGGTGATGTTATGCTAGGTGCTTGTCACGGCTAAAGAAATCCCCGCATAACTATGCATAGCATAAGAACATTTTGATGTAGCCTTGGTAAGCAAAGGTTTAAACGCTTACTTTCATGTTGTTGTTGTTTTAATCTAGACTACATCATGTCAGTGACATGTATTTATAACCTATCTTTAGATCCTGATTGGAAGCGCGGTTCAATTAACATAATGTGAGGTTAGCCTCAACACACTTGAGAATCGAACAGTATTTATAGATAGCCGTGCTGGTCTGAACGTAACGCGTTGCAGGCCTGCAGTGTTCTGTTGTTCAACGTGTGCTAGGCGGGTTGCTGGTGTTTGTACGTACGCATTAAATATATAAACTAAAGATGTATCACCATGTTATGTTACACTTTTTTTTAATTCAAAAGTTTTATTTTTCTTCTCTTAATTAAACAGTACTCTTAACTGATCGATTTATTAACCTAGATCCTTTGAATTTATTTGACTTTTTACAGAATGTAAGCTTAATTAACTGCTATCAGAATGAGTTTTTAACTCGTGGGAATGAAATTGAAATTACTTGTGTCGTGGACATGGTCACGAAATGGACAGCGAAACACTGGATATTATATTCATGAAGTCCCTTCCCCTGCCTTAAACGTCACAGCATCTTAGTAACAATCCCCGCTCGCTGTGGACAGCATGCCTAGAAAGCAGGCACCCCAGTGGGTTTCACAGTTGACAACATCACCGCTAGGTTCTACGAAGTCGTCGCGAGCCTTTCCCCCCCCCGTGTGTATCGGTGACTTCTGTCTAATGGTAATGATCACCATCGTTATTTTCCATCGTCGTCAGATTAGCATGTACGAAGGAAGAGAGTGACAGACACAAGACATAAAAGCATGGTTTTGTCGACGACGACAAGAACCCAGAAATCACGGAGAGAATGCCGAGAGGGAGAAACAGAGGGGAAAGGAGCATGGCAGGGGTGCTGCTGCTGCTGCTGCTGCTGCTGCTGGTGCAAGGGTGATGAGGATGAGGATGGCACCCCCCAAGGCTGGGTGTTTTCACAGCATCAATAAGGCAGTGCACACATTCCCACACACACGGCATGGCCCCGTGTCCTTGTGTCTCTTGTCAGCAGTGACGAATGACAGCTCACAGACAACCAACAGCCCTCACAATCATTAGCCGCAAGCTCCGTGAACTTTTCCATTGGTCCACATCCACCCTCTTCCTCCTCGCTCTTTCCTTCTCCGCCATCTCTCTTCCCATTTATTTGCTCCTTTCCTTTCTCGACGCCATGGATCCCTCTTCTCCTCTCCCGCCCAAATCAGGGCCAGTGCCGTCTGCGGCCAAAGGTAATGTCCGGTCCATGGTTACATCGGGGAAGGGGGGAGAATCGTCGCAACAATTCGAAAAAACTGATGAGTCCAGATCGTCTCCCTTGAAAAGAGAAGAGGCAGGCGGAAGTGTGGGTGTCGCTGCTTCTTTGGGAGAAACAGAGAAGGAGAAAGTCCAGAAACTGTCAGCACCATTACAGTCTTCTTCTGTCTCCGGAAAATCTGTGGACTCTAAGTATTCTCCTCCTACAGTTAAGAGTTCTGAGGACAAGGGAGCCACTTGTATACGAGGTATGGTTGAAGGAGACGAGTCTGTTCAACGTAAGGACCCGAAAGAAAAGCTCGAATCTCTTGTTGCAAATCAACCTGCTAAAGAGAAACCTTTACAGGCCAAGGACTCAAAAATAAAGGCCTCTACTTCAGAAGTTTCTCAACAGAACATGCCATCAAAAGTGATTGCACCAAAGACAAAAACGTTATGTTCAGCTCCTGTGCAGATTCAGAAACCATCTTTACACAAGAACGATTCTGGGGTCACCATCGGTTCAGCTTCTGTTTCTTATAGCGCCAAACAACCTGTGCCCTGCACGTCGTCCATAGTATTGTCTGGGGAAACGGCGCAGGGACAGACAGCGGCTTGTAAGATGGACCGGGATGGCGCAGACACTAGAGCACAAAGTGGGGCTGCTGCTGGTGGGACCTGTCTTTCTCACCATGACTTCTCCTCTAGTTGTTCTAAACTTTCCCGAAGCACCAGCGAGCCCGTGCAGCTCAAAACAGCTCACCCCAAACTGCGGAGAACGTCCACCCACCCGCTGAGGAGGCAGCCCTCATCATGGAACCAACCCCCTACTGTACCCTGTGACCAAGCCCCCGGTCCACAACTCACCCAAACTATGCCCCCGCCACTACCGTCCAACTCCTCTCTCTCTCAACCCCCCACTTCCTTCTCTAACACCAGCCCCACCGTGGTTCCAGACCCCCGTGTGGCTTGCCCTCCCATCTTCCTGGAGACCTCTTCCCCAACGGGACGTTTCTGCCCGCCCATACTCCTGGACACTAACCCTCCCTCTTCGACAGAAGCCCCGGCCTTCCCGCCCTTGATGCTGAACGTGGCGTCGCCCACGGACTTTCCTCCTTCCCTGTTCATCCGTAACGAGGTGTCCCACTGCCTGGTGCAGTACTTCCCCGACGCGCTCAACGAAGTGGTCTACAACGAGCAGGACCCCCAGCCGCCATCGCCACACAGCCATCAGTTCTACACAGACGCTTCTGGAACGTCCTACCTCCTGGTCCCCGCCTCTTCCTCCTCAGCCCAGGGTGGCCACACGCGCTATCTGTGTCCCCCTGGGGGGCCTCAGGGGAACCGCGGGGGGCAGAGCTATCTGTACAACGACCCCAACGTGGCGGCACGACTCCTCGACCCCAAGACGCGCCATCCCAGGCGGAACGAGATTCTGGACAAGTGGTACGAAACGGTGGAGGAGCTGATGGCTCTCAGCAAGAAGACGGTGCTGACGGTGCTCCGGCCCCCTCATGTGGACCGACCCTGGTCCATCAACGACCGCACGGCCACCAGCAGGGAGAGGCAGGCCAAGTACCGATTCCTGGGTAACGCCAAGCTGTAGTCATCGTGTGGTTGATGTTGTGCTGTTATGTTGAGAACAGATGTTTCATGCGTCTCTGTGATCATTAGCTTAAGATAACGGTCATTACGTTTTGTGTTCGTGATAAACAAGAGATGTGTTCCGCTCTTTCTGTAGTTAACTACAAATGGAGTCGTTCTTTAATGAGTGTTGTGATTTAGTACAAGAGATGTGTTGTGCTTCTTTTTGCGCGCGCGCGTGTGTGTGTGTGTGTATGTGTGTGTGTGTGTGTGTGTGTGTGTGTGTGTGTGTGTGTGTGTGTGTGTGTGTGTGTGTGTGTGTGTGAATCAGAATCAGAATCAGAATCAGAATAAATGTTTATTGCCCTTTAAAACCAATAGAAGGTTTTATATGACACTAATAAATATTATAACAATAACGGTAATAATAAAGTTTTAATTATTTAACATTTTTGTTAAATACTTCTTCTTTTCTTTTTCTTGTTCTTTCTTTGTACTGGTTGCGGTACTGCTTGAGGCAATTGAGGCGATTGATTGAAACAACTGTGTATATATTTTGCAAGCTCACTTATGAGGGCGTCATTTGTAATTAATTTGCTAGGTGTAGCATTATATATGTTGTATTTTTCTAAAAACTAGCGCAACGCCTAGTGCCGGTAACGCCTAGTACCGGTAACGCCAAGAACCGGTAACGCTGAGTACCGGTTTCGCCGGGTCCGCAAAATATTATATTATTACTTTTGTCTCTCTCCCTCCTTCCATCTTCTTCTCTCATCCCGTTCCAACCCGTCCCTCGCTAAAGTAATCTCCGCTCTCGCTCGGTGAATAGCCGGATATTGTACCTCGCTAAAGTAATCTCCGCTCTACAACCCTTTTCTTGCCCGCGCGCGCGCAGTACTGAGTTCTTTTTGTGTAAGCTGTTTGTTGTGGACGGCTTGAAATGCCGGGTCCGCGCAAATGTAAATTGGCTCATATCGCGCGTGTATATGAATGGATGCTGTTGAAATTTTGCACCAAGATAGTGACTATCCCATGGTCATGCACGTTCCAAATTTCGAGGCAATGTCGTGTCTCGTTTCACCGCGGTTTGTGAAAAGATCAAGCGGCGCATATCGCGCGCATGTGTACATTGATTCACTTCCAGTTTGGCAAACAGATAATCACTGTCCCCGGTCATCTACCTTCCACATTTGAAGGCAATCCGTCCAGAAATACCAAAGATACGGGCGCCTAGAGGCCGGTGGATGCGTGTTTCGTGCATTTGCCAAACCGCGCAAAAGACACTGCCGCCTTGGTTGCCGTTGCCATCTCCGTTGCCATAGGGCTCACAGCAAATTTGAAGCGATTCGGTCGAAAAACGGCGAAGCATCCGCGAAACCGTGCAAATGACACGGCCGCCTTGGTTGCCGTTGCTGTTAGGGCTCACAGCAAATTTGAAGTGAATCAGTCGAAACACGGCGGAGTTATAAGGCCCGTTTTGTGTTTCAGATAGACAGACACACACACACACGGACGGACACTTGGCTTTTTACTATATATATGTGTGTGTGTGTGTGTGTGTGTGTGTGTGTGTGTGTGTGTGTGTGTGTGTGTGTGTGTGTGTGTGTGTGTGTACTGTGTGTGTATGTGTGTGTGTGTGTGTGTGTGTGTGTGTGTGTGATGATGTGTGGTAACGTGGCTTCTTTCTTGTTGATGTGGTGGTGGCGCTGATGGTGAAGTGGTCATAGTACTACTGTGCATTAAGTGAGAAAGAAGGACCGAGAAAATGAGAGAAGAGGTGGTGTGAGAACGTGTGATTAAAGTGTATGAGTATGTGTGTGTGCGTGCGTGGGTATGTGTGTGTGTGAGTGTGTGTGAGTGTGTGTGTGTGTGTGTGTGTGTGTGTGTGTGTGTGTGTGTGTGTGTGTGTGTGTGTGTGTGTGTGTGTGTGATCGTGTGTGTACCAAAGTATGAAGGCCTGTGGTTGTGTTTGTGTGTCTGTGTCTGTGTCTGTGTGCTTGGTAAGGGTGTGCGAATTGGTGAGGGGTGGTGTCTATCTGTGTCATTATCTGAGTAGTTGTCGTGTGCTGAGGGGTGTTGTCTATCTGTGTCATTAGAGTAGTTGTCGTGTGCTGAAGGGTGTAGTCTATCTGTGCCATTACCTGAGTAGTTGTCATCTGCTGAGGGGTGTTGTCTATCTGTGTCATTTTCTGAGTAGTTGTCTGCTGAGGGGTGTTGTCTATCTGTGTCATTACCTGAGTAGTTGTCATCTGCTGAGGGGTGTTGTCTATCTGTGTCATTACCTGAGTAGTTGTCTGCTGAGGGGTGTTGTCTATCTGTGTCATTACCTGAGTAGTTGTCATCTGCACTGTTTCGCGTTTGACTGCCACAATTCAATGACATCTGAATTCTTCATTTGACTAAGTGTTCAGTTTGGGATAGTGGGGGTTAATAATTATTTTGTCCTCTTTTTATAGTCCCAGTTCTCCGCTCTGTGTGTGTGTGTGTGTGTGTGTGTGTGTGTGTGTGTGTGTGTGTGTGTGTGTGTGTGTGTGTGCGCGTGCGCGCGTGTGTGTGTGTGTGTGTGCGTGTGCGTGTGCGTGTGTGTGTGTGTGTGTGTGTGTGTGTGTGTGTGTGTGTGTGTGTGTGTGTGTGTGTCAGAATCAGGATCAGAATCAGAATCAATGTTTATTGCCCTTTTAAACCAATACAAGGTTTTATATGACACTAACAAATATGATAACAATAACGGTAATAATAACAGTATAAAGTTTTAATTATGTAACATTTTTGTCATATGCTTCTTCCTTTTCCCCTTTCTTTGTACTAGTTGTGCTACTGCTTGAGGCAATTGAGGCGATTGATTGAGACAACTGTGTATATATATTCTGAAGTATTTAACAAAAATGTTACGTAATTAAAACTTGATACTGTTATTATTACCGTTATTGTTGTAATTCCAAAACCGTTGAAACTCATTTATTGTAGCGATCACAGGCCCCTGCTACAGGCTAATGCCACCCAGTGATGAAAGCTATTGAAGGGCCAGAACACAGAACAGGCCAGGCAGAACAATAGGATGCCCGCATAGCATGGCAGAAAATGGGATAGACTGGGAGAGTCACATTGCCTGCTAATTCTTTGTTCTTTTCGTTGTTCATTTTATTCAATCTGTTGTTGTTGGGTTTTTGCTGTCCCATCTTCTGGGTCGTACAGTGGCGTTGCTCCCACGCTGCTCATTCCGAATCCCAATTCGCAGCCACATCTCCGTAAGTTCAGGTCGCAGAATCCGAGACCAGCGGTCCAAGAGGAGCGAATCTATGTTAGACCGTCAGGAGGCAACCAACCGAGGAGACACTGCACTGCTGCTGAGTCACTTCGGTGGAGTTCAGTAGAGCCTGTTCATGACACCACATACTAAGCCCCCTACTGACGACACTATTCTCTTAGTCGCGGAGCCAGCGTGAGTGAGGTCCTCCTCTGAGGGCGCCACCACGACCGTCCACCGACAGCTCCCCAGAACATCCTGGTCCCCATGACTTTGACCCGAACGCACCAAGGCATAGACTGGATCAGAAACCGAAACTGAGGTCACCATGAGAGCAGGGCTTCCAAAGCCACAGAATTTGAGACTTTTTGTTGTTTTGTAATGATTGATGGAAATGAGGCGGATGACTATGATGATGATGATGATGCTATGGAGTTCCGTATATGTCTGAGACTGCATGGCAGGGCTGTATTCTACGCTTCCTTTCATAATGATATCCCGGCGTTAACCAGGCCCGAGAACTACAGACACCTGCAGTGTTGGTCTTGAAATTAGAGCAACACTCTCAGAATCGCATCCGGTTAAGCGGATGAAGCTCGACCGTGTGGTTTCAGTCTTCCCATTGAGCCCACAGCCACTCACTCTGGGTAGGAGTCGGTCCAGGACAGAAAACACCCTCGCCTCTGATAGGATTCGAACCCGAAACTTCCCAGCCAGTAATCCGCGACGCTAACCACTACGCTATGGCGGCTGGTCAATCTTTATTTCTTTGTATCCGTCGTTTTCTTAGCAATCCACCACAGTAGATGGACACACATTACCACCTGTACCTTCTCCCTTCATCGCCTCTTTACCTGTATCTCGTTTCTTCCTTTCTCCCCCTCTCTCTCTTTGTCAGTCTCTGTCAGTCTCTCTCTCTCTCCCCCTCTCTCTCTTTGTCAGTCTCTGTCAGTCTCTCTCTCTCTCTTTGTCTGTCTCTCTTGTATCTCTCTCCCCCCCTCTCTCTCTCTCTCTCTCTCTCTCTCTCTCTCTCTCTCTCTCTCTCTCTCTCTCTCTCTCTCTCTCTCTCTCTCTCTCTCTCTCTCTCTCTCTCTCTCTCTCTCTCTCTCTCTCTCTCTCTCTCTCTCTCTCTCGGATCTCCCTTGTCAGAGTTAGCCGACAAGACAGCTTTTCACTCGTTCTCCCCAAATCGCCTGTTATCTGAAGAAAACCGTTCAACCATGCCAATAGAAGGATTGCCTCGTGTTTTAGAATGCATGCTGAACAATGTGCTACAAGAAAATACACTGTCTTCTTACAAACTGGAAGCCAGAGGAAAATTCACTGTCGTGGTGCTCAGACTGACTGCTCCTGCTGACGACATGCCAATGGCGGCCACTGAAAATCAACACACTGCAGTGTATCGACATAAGTGTCAATCGCAATTGAACAGGGACAGACAGAGGGCAGCAACATTCCGACAGAATCAACGGTTAAAGGCAAGTCCATCTTCTCCTTCTGCTTTGTTCATGCCTACCCCACCCAGTCTTGTCTATGGTGTTGATGATAACATTGAAGCAGACGACAGTAGGCCTACATCTGCCTGTGGTGTGAATGTCCCCGCTTCCACTGTGTCAAAGTGTGCCAGTGGTACGCAAGACAGAGACACAGAACAAATCAACATGACACAGAACATTACGAAACAAGCAGTGACGTTAGAGCAAGAAGAAAACTTTAATATCAACACAGAATATGTCGACGACAACGATGAAGAAACAAACACGAAGTTGAATGACGCGAGTGGGCCCGACAACGAACATGCTGACACCTCCACTCCCACTACATATGAGAAATCTGAGAAAGCTGGCGCAAAAAACAACACACAAAGTATTTCCCCGGACAACCCGTGGCTACAGATACTTGAGGCCCTTCAGGAAAACACCAGGAAAATGAAGCGTGATCTTCGTGAAACTTGGGACGGTACGACAGAGGACGGCAACAGTGAACCTGGAACACCCGTCAATGAAAATCTCGATACTTAGTGACTGTGTGCACGAAGAACTTTAGTGATCGTGTTTATTGTGAAATAATTCGAAGTCTACTTCCGTGATCTGGAATCCAAATCGCGATGAATCTTTGTGAAAGAAATTCGGATAACGATCTTGTTTATGTCCATCCACTTGCTTTCAGGGCTTTTGTAAAAGCTAAAGGCAATAAACCCCCTTTGTCGTTGTCATTGTCTCTCTCTCTCTCTCTCACACACATATTGGTGATGAGCAGGCTGGGTTTAGAGAAAACTATTGTACAACAGATCACATTTTTACTCTGTATGCTATGGCCCCAAAACAACTCCTAAGACATATAAAATTATATGTAGCATTCATAGACTTTCGCAAAGCATTTGATACTGTGTGTAGAGGACAACTTTGGTCAGTTTTATTGAAGAATGGTTTGCAAGGTAAAATATTGAAAGCTTTAAAGTCCATGTATAGTGTTCCGTTCTGTTTCCACTGATGAGGTTAAGAAGATTTTGACCCGAACTCAGACTAAAACCTGTGAACTAGACCCTCTACCTTCATCTCTCTTATCCCAGTGTCTTGATGATCTCCTTCCTTACTTTACATCCATCATCAATGAATCTCTATGAACTCATTTCAAATATGCAGTTGTCAAACCTCTCTTAAAGAAGCCTAGTCTTGATCCTGAAAATCTCAAGAACTATCGGCCTGTCTCTAATCTTTCATTCCTTTCTAAGCTTACGGAAAAGGTGGTTCTTAAACAGCTGTCTGACCATCTTCAGGTAAATGATCTCTACTATCCAAACCAGTCTGCTTATCGAGCAGGTCACAGTACTGAGACAGCCCTCTTAAAGATAACGAACGACCTGCTCACTGCCTTGGATGAAAACAAGGTTTCTCTCTTCTCTCTCTCCTTGATCTTTCTGCAGCGTTTGACACTATCGACCACTCCATCCTCATTTCTAGACTTCACACCTTTGGTCTATCTGGGGCTGTTCTTTCCTGGTTTTCTTCCTACCTCTCTGATCGCACACAGAAAGTTGTTGTCAATGGTTCTCCATCTCTTCCAAAAGGTCTTCAGTTCGGTGTGCCCCAAGGTTCAGTCTTAGGCCCTATCCTTTTTGTTCTTTATACCCAACCTCTCTCCGCCATCATCAACCAGCATTCTATTCTACATCATAGCTTTTCTGATGACAATCAACTGTACATTTCTGCCCACCTGAGTCAATTAGATCAAATGATTTCTTCTTCTAAGTTGTGCATCTCTGCTGTTAAAACATGGATGTTTTACAACAAACTGCAACTGAATGCTGATAAGACAGAGATGATTCTTGTAGCCTCTAACCACACAATTAAAACTCAGGTTCTCCCAGGTTCTGTAGACATTGATGGCACTGAGATCAAGCTATCGGCATCCGTCCGCAATCTAGGTGTTACTTTGGACCAAACCCTTTCTTTCAAACAGCATGTTTCCAATGTTTGCAAGGCTTGCTATCTAGAACTTCGAAGAATTAGTTCCATCCGCCGTTTCCTCTCTCAGGATGCCCTGAAGACTCTAGTATGTGCTTTTGTCCTGTCTCGCCTTGACTACTGTAACTCACTTCTTGCTGGCTGTCCATCAATTCTCATCTCTAAGCTCCAACGGGTCCAGAATAATGCTGCTCGTCTCATTTCTCGCTCCCCTAGGTACGATCACATCACTCCGGTTCTTCGTTCCCTACATTGGCTCCCAGTTCAATCACGTATTGACTACAACATTCTCCTCCTTGCCTTCAAGTCACTGAATGATCAAGCTCCCCTGTATCTCTCTGATCTTCTTCATCTCTATGTCCCAGCTCGCCAGCTACGTTCGTCTTCTGATTCTCGTCTCCTTTCCATTCCCTCCGTCCGTCTCAAATCTGCTGGCCAACGTTCTTTTTCTTGTCAAGCACCATCTCTGTGGAATTCTCTGCCTTCTCCTCTCCGACACTCCAACTCAGTCTCCTCATTCAAAACCTCTCTTAAAACCCATCTTTTTCCTGCTGCGCCCTAAATATTTGATCAGTTGTCTATCGTTGTGTGCACGTGAGGGAAGATTGATTTAAGAGGTTTGTGCTGTGTTTTGTGGTGCGTGTGTGTGTGTGTGTGTGTGTGTGTGTGTGTGTGTGTGTGTGTGTGTGTGTGTGTGTGTGAGCATGAATGTGTGCTTGTGTGTATTTTGGTTTTGTGGGTTGTGTGTGCACGCATGTGTGTGTGTGTGTGTGTGTGTGTGTGTGTTTGTGTGCGTGTCTGTCTGCGTGCGTACGTTGTGTGTGAGGGTGTTTGTGTATGTATGTTGGTGTATGTGGTCAGTCCATGCGGCTCAGTTGCTGTGGCTTACCGAATGGGGTATGAACGAGTTGGCGTCTATAATTGTGTGTTTATGTGTGTGTGTGTGTGTGTGTGTGTGTGTGTGTGTGTGTGTGTGTGTGTGTGTGTGTGGTGTGTGTGTGTGTGTGTGTGTGTGTGTGTGTGTGTGTGTGTGTGTGCGTGTGTGTGCGTGTGCGTGTGTGTGCGTGTGTGTGTGTGTGTGTGTGTGTGTGCGTGTGGTGTGTGTGTGTGTGTGTGTGTGTGTGTGTGTGTGTGTGTGTGTGTGTGCGTGTGCGTGCGTGTGTGTTAGAGAGAGAGAGAGAGAGAGAGAGAGAGAGAGTTGCTTTGCATATGCGCTGTTGGTGGTTGGTGTCACTCTTGAATGTTGTTTTTTGTTATCTGTTGATGAATAATTGATTGTAAAGCGCTTTGGGCTCATCTGAGGTAAAGCGCTATATAAATGTACTGTTATTATTATTATTATTATTGTAAGAGCGAGACTGCGAGCTGATGGGGATTTAACGGATGTTTTTATGTGCCCCCAAGGCTTGAAACAAGGAGAAGTATGTTCACCAGTTTTATTTTCTTTGTTCATTAACGAATTTACAAAAGATGTAATTAATTTTGGCCGGCATGGCATTCAATTATCGCCTGATTTTATTCAAAAAAAAGTAGATGCTGTCAATTCTTTACACTTTTGAAAAACTTTACAAAGTTGAAAAACTGCTTTCTTCCCTTTAGTTGCTAAATGTGATGTACCTTTCTTGACACTGTTCATTGTAGTAAAGTTATATCCTAAATAACAATAGTTGCCTACAACTTCTAGCATATTTCCATTGTAAAACCATTTTTCATTTTTTCCCAAGAAACCCCCTTTCCTAAACACAATAACTTTTGTTTTATCAATATTTACATTAAGCTTCATTCTATCACAACAAGTCATTAATATATTCAATTGATTCTGGAGTCCACTGGGTGTGGTGGATAACAATGCAATATCGTCTGCAAAAAGTAAGATAAACAATTCCATAATATCTGGAAATAACTGAACTCCATGTTTTCCATCTCTATTAGTATGATTTGCTAATTGGTTAGTGAAGAGTAAAAATAAAATTGGACTCCAACAGGAGTTTCAAACAAATCTGTAAGCTCATTATTTACACGGACGCATGCTAATAAGGAAGAATACATTGCTCTGAGGGAAGCAATAAACTTGCCTTTCACACCATTGTTTTTGTTGCATTGTAAAAGTTTATGATGTTGGACAGAATCAAAAGTTTTTTTGAAGTCAACAAAAGCTACATATAATGTTCTACCTTTGTTAAGATAAACACTTTTGTATTACTGCATTCAAAGTAAATATATGATCAATTGTTGAATGTTTTCTGCGAAAACCCGCTTGGCAGTCTGAAATTAAATCCCTATTTTCCAACCAGTTATATAATCTTGTATTTAGTATCGAAGTATAACATTTAGATATAATGCTTAAAAGTGAAATCCCCCTGTAGTTGTCAACATTTTCTGGATCACCCTTTTTGTAGATAGGAATAATGATAGCTTTAGCCCACTCCTGAGGATAGATTCCTTTCTCAAAAATTTGTTTAAATATTTTAGTTAGAAAACTTAAAACACTCCTGCCCCCAGTTTTAAGCATTTCTGCGGATATGTGATCTAATCCTGTGGCTTTACCAGTATTTAGTTTTCCAATAGCCTGGCTTACTTCCGTTTCTGATTTATTCTGATTTAGAGCATGATCAGGTTCATCCAATGCATTAATCTCAATATCGGTATTATCAATGTTTTCTTCAGAATTATCTTGAAATAAGTTCTTGAAGTGATTAAACCACTCTTCCTAGTTTATGTTATTATTTTTAATTCTTTCTTTTGTTCCACAACCTAACTTTCTGTGTTCGCTCCAAAATGTTGAGCCATTGCTTAAGTTCTCTGCCTTTGCTTTGTTAAAAGCTCGTTTCTTAGTTTTTAATAAATATTTATATTTTTTCCTTGCTTCAACATATATTAGACGATCTTTTTCTTTCCTAGTTTTTCTGAAATAATTTAGTTTCCTTCTTGTTTCCTTTTTAACATTTTCACATTCCTCGTCAAACCATTCTGATTTATTTTTACAATTTCTGCTACTACGGAATGTTTTCAACATACATTGACTTAATTCCTTCAGACACTGTATAAATGTCTGAAGTGCACCATCTACATCCTCATCTAAGTCCTTTGATGCTAATGTTAATCTTCTTTGTATATCCATACTCTCTAGAGTGTTAACTAATTCGTTTTCACAATCTTTGTTCCAAACAAGTCTTTCTGATGTTTTGCTTTGGTTTTATCTGTTACATGATCATCATTAGTTACTGTCGTAATTGTGATATCCATGACCAGTGGCAAATGATCAGACTCTATTGCATTCTCAACAATAAGTGAAGTAACATTAATACAAGAATACAACAGACATAACAAAATAATCTACAACACTTACACCAGAAACACCAATATATGTACATGAATCATCAAAACCTGGTTCATATAGACCATTCAATATAATAGAATCAGATATATTACAACATTCAAGTAATTGTTCTCCAAACGTTTTGATACATGTATCCTGAGATTTCCGCATAAACTGATTATTGGCTAAAAAGCAGTTGGCTCGAAATCTCTGTCATCACCACATAAATTGTATTTTTTTTACCCGGATCTTGCATTTAAGTCACCATTTAACAAAATACTAAATTCACCATATGACTCATACAAATCTGCTAAACATTGATCAATTAATTCAATGCCTAGCCCATCTGCTTGTGTATTCCAAAATGGCGAGTCACAAGGAGGTATATACGTACATATAAACATTATGCGTTTATCAGTACAGAGTAGGTTTTGGTTAATTTTTAAAACTACAAAATTCTCTTGATTCACATAAATAGAGTGTTTAAATGATTTACGAACCATCACGATGACACCACCAGAATGTCTTCCTTGATATGAGAGCTTTTTGGCTTTGGAAGTGAACACAATTAAATCATTAAATAAAGGAGATTCAAAGTCAAAACCAACTAACGTTTCTGTGAGACATAAAATTAAACGCAATAAGAACATTAATTAAATCTAATATTACTATCCTCTTCAATGTCCACACTATTTACATGTATTGAGAGAGAGAGAGAGAGAGAGAGAGAGAGAGAGAGAGAGAGAGAGAGAGAGAGAGAGAACAATGAACAATGTTTCATTGCCATTAGCAATAGCCCTCTTGACAAGTGGGATACAAAATTAAATCAATTATAATATATGGTGCAGAAAACATAATGAAAAAGAACAGTAACTCGCCTCCACAAATAACGTAACAACACTAACAAGTGCAACGCCGGGCGGCTGCAAAATCCCCTCGCAGCATCGCCGAGCTACTCTGAAATCGGAATGTGTCGGCTGTACACACAGCGGGGAGACCATTTAGACCATTCATCAAGAAATGTTGTGAGAAAAAAGACTGCATTGAAATACACACCCTTACCTCTATCTTCCTTCTCCCCCCCCCCCCCACACACCACCACCTGTAACCCCACCCCACCCACACTCCTTACCTCTAGTCCAGCTTGATCCAGCGGAGAAAATGGAGGCAGTTATGCAGTTATTGTGTGACGTCGGCCAATAACTGACCAGAAAAAGGCGGGCGATGGAGGATGGAGGGAAAAGGCGGGAATGGAAAGGGCGGGGATGTAGGGAGGGGGGGGGGGGGGAGTAACGAGAAAGGAATACAGAGAGGATTGGGGGGAGGGGAAGATGATAGGGGGGGGGGGGGGAGAGCAACAACGAAGGGGAAAGGTATCGAGTGCAGATGGGGGTCAAGCCAGTCAAGCCCCGTGACTGCAATGTTTGGGTGTCTGCTGGGTCGAGAGGTCAACCCCCCCATGCCATCTCTATTGTGGAAAGCGATAGGGTTGTGTGACAGAGAAGGACTGGGTTGAAGATAGGGGTTAGCGTCAGTTTAGAGTCAGCGTGATAGGTAATATTATTGTGACGAGGTAATGGGTTAAAAGGCTAAGTCTCAATGTTTTCTTAGGGAAGACTTTAGATAATTTGCCTTTAGCCCACTTCTCTAGGGTATGGGAGATGAGCAACTTTCCCGGCCCCTTTTCATCTAATAAATTTATATTTGTGCCCGGGTTCTGGCTCGTCAGATGGTTGTAAGAAATACAAGTGGTTGAATTGCTCTAAATGGCAGACAGAGAGAAGTAGGGTTTTACATGAAATTACAAGACTCCCACTCTCATCAGTCTGACCAAAGGGTTCAGGATTATTTGACACTTGTATTTTATTTACTCCCAAAATCTGCATAAGATTATGCAACAATAATAATAAAGCAGCTCAATGGCGCCAAAACAAAATATGGATGTTAAAAAACAATGAAATCCGAAAGGATTCACAAGACTTTTGTCTTTCTATAAGGTTCGCCCCATGCCGGAAGGGTTACTAATTATATTCGGTGTCCGTAGGAAAGTTCAAATGATTGGCGCAGTCAGGTAGACTTAGCTGTTTGAAGTTCTGGGCTTGCTCGTCAGGTGAGAGTAGCTCCCAGTCGTTCCACATTACGGCTTCGCGGGATGGCACGGTTCAGGCGTGGTCTCCTCGCGGATTCTGGGTGCGGGTCGTCTTGGCGGCGATCCCGTCTTGGTGCTTGGTGGAGTCCGGGATGATCGTCCGGCCCACGATGCCCTGCTGATAATCACAGGAGAAGGTGGATGTAGATCTCTATGGCTTAGAGACAAGGGGCTTCAGTCGGCAGGGAATTAGTGAATCCCAACCGGCTTGAAGGCTTCCCTTGTACAATAGCATGTAGTTAACAAATAAACTGAATTTCAGTTAACAAACTGAGATCAGTAAAACATAAAAGGTGATCAAGACAACATCATTCTCCATCCAACACCTGGAAAGGAATGGTATCATAAAGTGCAAGATTGCGGCCCATAGGTTTCCTACTAAAAATAGACAAAAGGGTTAGTAGGCATAAACTCCGGTTCTGGTACCAAAAGTGTTCAAGTCAAAAACACACACACACAAATAATCAGTGCACATAAATAGAATAGAATGTTTACCACTTCTTTTCTATAACATATCTATCTACTCCTTATTCATCATTGAACATAGGATCTAGATCAAAACTAGAGTCAAACAAACAAGATCAGATCTCAATCACCTGCCATCAATAATACTTACTAGTGGGCTTATGATGACTGGTTGTGAGTGTTGCTCTAGCTACGTTTCAGCATCTTGTGTGACAACTTTTTCTCACCACTCCAATTATAGCCTTCACTTTCAAACAATGAAAGCCTGCTATTGGTGTATTACAGTCCACACGTCACAATTTGCTGTTCTAAATGTACTGAACAATCACGCGCCTATTCCATCCTTAGCACATTCCTGACATTCCTAACCTTGTGATTGAAAAGGAAAAACCGTGTTCAAAGGGAGATAACCGTGGTTGTCACTTTCTTGTGATGAGACGGTAGAAAAGGGGGGGGGGGGGGGGGGGTGAAGGGAGATAACCTCGGTAGGTGGTACGTGCTGACCGGGGAGACAATTCGAACTTGAAAAGGGACCTATCCCGGAATCGGCATTCTTTAGATGGTGGGTGGCAATTAACGTGGTGGCGGCCGGACAGAGAAAAGAAAAGGACTGCAATGTTTGGGGGGGGGGGGGGGGGGGGGGGATAGGGTTGTGTGATAAGAAATAAAGAAAGCGGGTCGCGCGGGACACTTACGTCACAATTATATTAAGCACACACTATAAATATTCCCTCAAAGTGGGTTTTCCTGGTATTGAAGTATCTCCAGGATCGACCCACTATCTGTAAGAATTTAAAAAAATTAATAACGAGCGCACAGAAAAATTCATGATAACTGTGTTTCATCAAGAAATGTGAAAAAAACTGCATTGAAATACATGCAACACTTCGCAAGATATTAGCGATTATGTGTTTGGGGGTTTGAACCCCGTAACTGGCGCGACCTTGACCTTAATGTAAAACTAAATACATCAGTGGATAGCTTGCATCTTGGCAAACTAGTATACCAAATTTGATGATGATAGACTGAATAGTTTTTGAGAAAAACGGACGAATAGCCGGACGGACGGACGGACGGAGGCACGCCGGACGGACCAGACAAAACAATACTCCCCGAACCTTCGGCTCGGGGAATAATAATTAGTATGAATGTTTATCATGTCTTGGTATCCATGCACACAGACTCACGCTTATCCACCCATCCACATCTCATCAGCACCCACATATACACTGACACGCACTCACACATACATTCATAATCAACAGAGAGAGAGAGAGAGAGAGAGAGAGAGAGAGAGAGAGAGAGAGAGAGGGGGGAGAGAGAGAGAGGGGGGGGGGGAGAGAGAGAGAGAGAGAGAGAGAGAGAGAGAGAGAGAGAGAGGGAGAGGGGAGAGAGAGGAGAGAGAGAGAGAGAGAGAGAGAGAGAGAGAGAGAGAGGGGGAGAGAGAGAGAGAGAGAGAGAGAGAGAGAGAGAGAGAGAGAGGGGGGGGGGAGAGAGAGAGAGAGAGGAGAGAGAAGAGAGAGAGAGAGAGAGAGAGAGAGAGAGAGAGAGAGAGAGAGAGAGAGAGAGAGAGAGAGAGAGAGGCTGACAGACAGACAGAGATAGACTTACAGACGGGCGGACACAGTGCCAGAGACAACAGGATGTGGGACAGAGAAAGGGACGAAGCATTGCTATGCAGAAAGACCGGAGAGCCAGAAAAGGGCAGCAAACAAAGATACTATTAAAACACACAGCTCTATTCGGCCACATTAAGACAGGCAGCCCGGGGGACTTCGCTTCATACATTTCACAGGGTGTCCTCCTAAAGGTCAGTTGTGCTGCCTGAAAAACACAGCGAGGTCTACCGAAACACACACGCACGCACGCACGCGCACGCACACACAATGCTGCAAGAACGCAAGAGTGTAGAAGAGTGGAATCCGTTGCCTGGCCCTCTCAGACACACAACAATGCCCACAATCAAACACCATGTGGAAACATATGATCTCTTTCCTAAGTAATAAGTGACCCCTCCTTTCATCAGCTGCTGTGTGCGTGTCTGTGTGGGGGCGATTGCGCTTAGTGCGCCCGCGCGCGCGTGTGTGTGTGTGTGTATGTGTGTGTGTGTGTGTGTGTGTGTGACTCAGACCTGTCAGTCCTGCTACTATCAAATCCGTCGCATTGGCTATATTCGTAAATACCTCTCAGATGAAGCCACAGCAAAGCTTGTTACTTCCCTCATCCTATATCGTATTGACTACTGTAATGCTCTCCTTTCTGGCCTATCAGTCTCTTCTCTATCTTGTCTCCAGCGTATTCAAAACACAGCTGCTCGTCTTGTCCTTAGGAAGAAAAAGTTCGATCATGTTAGCCCTCTTCTGCGTTCTTTGCACTGGCTTCCTGTCGCAGACAGAATTGAGTATAAATTAAACACACTTTGCTATAAATCTATTCATAAAGCTGCTCCATCTTACCTCTGCGACAATATTTCCATCTATACGCCAGCTCGCACTTTACGTTCAGTTTCCCCCCAGCTCTTTCTCTCCAGATCCCTAGGTATAAGCTTTCAACTGCTGGTCGGCGCTCTTTTGCTGTCTCAGGACCGACCTCCTGGAACAAACTTCCTCTCTCCCTCCGTCAGCGACCGACTCTCTCTGCTTTCAAAGCTAACCTCAAAACCCACCTGTTCCCCCGTCATTGAAGCTCCTCTCTCTTTCTCTTCTCTCTCTTGCCATTAGGTCTGTTTCTGCTATATTCCATTTATGTTATCCGTATTTGTTCGTTTTGTATTGCGTTTTTGTTTGCCGGAATGCGCTTTGAATGCTAACGTGTGTGTGCGCTTTGATTTGATTTCTATCAAGATTCAGCGCCGTATAAATACTGTATGTTGTTGTTGTTGTTGTTGTTGTTGTTGTTGTTGTTGTTGTTGTGTGTGTGTGTGTGTGTGTGTGTGTGTGTGTGTGTGTGTGTGCGTGTGCGTGTGTGTGCGTGTGCGTGCGTGTGCGCGTGTGCGTGTGTGCGTGTGTGTGTATGTATGTGTGTGTGTGTGTGTGTGTATGTGAGTATGTGTGTGTGTGCATGTGTGTGTGTGCATGTGTGTGTATGTGTGTGTGTATATGTGTGTATATGTGTGTGTGTATTATGTGTGTATGTGTGTGTGTGTATCTGTCTGTCTTTCCAGGCGATTGTGCCCAAACCGCAGGGCGTAGACCCGTATAACCATATATATTCTTGATCAGCATCAGAGATACACTTTGGACATGAAATGTATAGCACAACGAAGGACATTTCTGCTTGTGAGTCTTTTGTGGCGGAGGTTTGCACTGGAGGTTCAAACATCAGGATCTGAATAGGCTGTGACATGCTGCTCAAGAATATAATATGTGGTTATAGGGATCTATGGCCAAAGGTTTGGGCACAATCGTCTGGACAGGCAGACAGACAGACAGACAGACGGACACACACAAACATGACGTTACAGCCCGTTTTCTCATAACAGCCTCAAGGTCAAATGTCAAGGTCAATGTCAAGTAGCTTCAAATGACTCCCACTCATTTCTTAGATCATGCTGATCAAGAATCCATATAAAATAATAGGTTGTGGGGTGCAAACCCAATGGTGTCCGAAATATACCCAATACTGAAAAAGGAAAGTTCAGAAGTCAACCACTGGTTGATGAGATACAGCTCGGACATAAAATATATAGCACAACAAAGGAAATTTCGGTTTTGTGTGTCTTTCTTGTCGGAGGTTTGCACTGGCGGTTCAAAATGCAGGATCTGAATAGGTTGTGACATGCTGAACAAGAATACCGGTATGGGGTCTCTGGCCAACGATGTGGGCACAATCTCCTGAACAGATGCGCACACACGCACGCACACGCACGCACGCACACACACGCACGCACGCACGCACGCACGCACGCACGCGCGTGCGGACACACATTTTTGCCGATTATAATAGTCATGATACAAGAAGTTACAAGAATACGATGCTTTTCCTTCAACGAAAAGCCTTGTGCATATACAGATTAGGGCCGGTGCACATTAGATCCGCAATCCGTAAGTTCCATACGGAAACCCCATTAATTTTTTTAAGAATAAGGGGACGGGGTTGCACATGAGTGTCCGCGTGTAATACGCACACTCCTTCCTAATGATGTCATAGATCTGAGCACAGCCTACGGTCCACATACACGAAATGACTTCCTAAAACCCTATTTCCGTAGACACCCTAATACTATTAAATTCCACGATTTGCTTACAAGTGGGAATAAGAAAACGCAACAGAATTTAGCAAAATTTGTTAAAGTTATTATGCAGAATCATTAATCATACCCAGTTAATCAACCCCTATTCATGTTATACTGGACAGTTGTGGTAGGATTAGGCCTACTTAAGTACTTATGCTTGTAGTGTTAGGCCAGGCGAACATAGAATTTGACAAGTTCCCTGTTAGATTGTATTCGTGTATGAGTGCTTGTGCGCACGCAAATGTATGTGTGTGGGGGAGGGGGGGGGGGGGGGTACGTGTGTGTGTGCACCTATGTGTGTGTGTGTGTGTGTGTGTGTGTGTGTGTGTGTGTGTGTGTGTGTGCGTGCGCGCGCTTGCTAAAACTGGCTGAAGGCATTTTTTGTAGTATGATTATTTTATTTTGTTTTTTCTTATAGCACAGTAGGTACTTTTTGTGAGAACGTCGTTCTTGAAGATTATGATATGTATGAATGGGGCTGTTGCTAATGAGATTGTATATAAGTTCAGGAACAATACAATCAAGTCTGTATCATTGTTAATTCTTCTGGTACCTAATGGTTGATCGATTTTGACGTGATTTTTGTCGCTCTATGTACCGTGTTTAGCTGCTTTATGTGCATTTTTGTTTCCTTTTCTTAATTAAATATGTTGTTTATAGCATTTTTGTTACTTATATTTATTTCCATGTGCCCCCAGGGGGTTATTTTTGGAATAAACCAAACTTGAAACTTGAAACTTGTTGCTAGTTTGCATTCTTTCCCCATGAAAGCACAGTGATAGGCCAGTAACATCAATATATCATCACTGGAACAATATTATCAGTATGATTTGACAGCAATAAAGAGAAACGAAATAGACGAGAATTGTTGATAGTAGGCCTGTTTATACGGGATCAGGTTTGCTCCAAGTTCACTTAGTGCTGGACATTTCACAACAAAATGTACTTCATCCTCCCCTGAATCTTTACACTGGGTAGAATAAGCCAACGTGCTGTGTCATTGTGTCGATGATTATGCTTTCTTTGTTTTATAACAGACATACCATATCTAAATCCACTCAACATAATACGTTGCTAAGTTAACTAGGGGAAGACGGGGTAAAAAGCGCATGGGCGGGTAAGAAGCCCACCCCAATTATCTCATGAAATAAAGAATATTTCAGTCAAATTTGCCCATGAGACGAATGCTAGACATTAACGCTCGTCTCATGGGCAAAATGAGACTGAAATTTGCTTCATTTCATGAGATAATTGGGGTGGGCTTCTTACCCGCCCATGCGCTTTTTACCCCGTCTTCCCCTATCATTTTTTTGTTTGTGGCTCAAGCCACAAACCTATCACTCACTTTGTCTGTCGGTCTGTCGGTCTGTCGGTCGGTCCAAAATTGTCGCACTTGGCGAAAATGGAGTTGTACGTCCTCTTGGTCTGAATCAGACACATATGGGACATTTGTAAATACAAATATGGTGGGAACAATACTGGAGGCAATGCCCGGAGGCAGTACGAAACCAGTAAAGTCCCGATTTTGTATTAATACAGATAGCTGTAGCGGTGACCACGCCTCGGTTAAACCTCATCGGCTATGGCACCGCCACAAGTTAGTGAAAATTGTCGCACTTGAATGAAAAATGGTGTTTTACGTCCTCTCGGTCATAGACACATATGGGACATTTGTAAATACAAAGATGGTGGGAACAATACTGGCTGCAATGCCCGGAGGCAGTGCAACACCAGTAAAGTCCCGAGTTTTTATCAATATAGATATGTGTAGCGGTAACCACGCCTCGGATAAACCTCATCGGCTATGGTACCGCCACATTAATCCTGCTAAAAATAATTGTCGCACTTCAAATCGAGGCTACACTTCAAATTGAGGCCGCTCTTTAAAATGATGTATTTTAAAAGCGTACAAAATAATAAACATACGTAATACAGACACTACAACAGACACGACGAGTATGCGGTGCTTCTTTTGATGAGTA
Source organism: Phymorhynchus buccinoides (assembly GCA_017654935.2). Taxonomy (NCBI): domain Eukaryota; kingdom Metazoa; phylum Mollusca; class Gastropoda; order Neogastropoda; family Raphitomidae; genus Phymorhynchus; species Phymorhynchus buccinoides. Next base: position 24,348,188 of record CM065705.1, on the reverse strand, counting down.
TAAGTAGGATACATAGTCTTAAATGTTTTCCAAAAGATATAAAAAGTTACGAAATGGTGCATTCTGGTTTACAGATTAAAATTATTGAAAAGCCAGGGGAGGTGACTCATGATTGGAGTGGTAAAATAGACCGCGTGCCACAAGCTATTGCGATTTCGCGCTTGTTAAAACAAAAGATCGCTATAATACTAGGCTACGTGTGAAGAGGAAAGCATTTTGTGTATATCACATCTAGAGCTAGTATTTAGTACGACTTTCCTAATAGACTGAGGTATAGAGACAGGGAAGCATACTTTTGTTATCACATACCGCCGGCACCACACGCAGTCGGTACCACATATCAGTGGCTCCACATACCGCTGATCCCACAATTGCCCCACATACCGCTATTCCCATGATTCTGATATAATGGGGAAATGCAATAGTACCACATACCTTTGTTCCCCATTACCTTTAGTCTCACATTAATAATAATAATAATAATAATAATAGTTTCATTTCATATAGTGCAGTATTATGCTCGATGCGCTTTACAAAGGCAACATTAAAAACATGCATTAAAATCAACAAGATAGTCATACTACTAACATTCCCGTGCAAAGAAATAAAGTAACAAAAATAACATGATTCTCACTCACAAAGACATCCACCCTCATTCACCTCACCCTCGCAGAAACTAATAAAAATGTCAACAAGCAGCAGGAAGGAATGCACCAATACATGCATACACACGGCCCCCCCCCCTCTCTCTCTCTCTCTCTCTCTCTCTCTCTCTCTCTCTCTCTCTCTCTCTCTCTCTCTCTCTCTCTCTCTCTCTCTCTCCTCATCTCTCTCTCTCTCTCTCTCTCTCTCTCTCTCTCTCTCTCTCTCTCTCTCTCATTATACAGGATCCCTAATAAAATTATATTATTTAAATAAGCGACACAATTTACGTAACATGAATATAAACATTCTGGCCATAACAAAATATATAAAATCTAGCAATATAAAAAAGAACAATACTAAATGATTATATTATAACACCAAACACACACACACATGCACACACACGCACACGCACACATACGCGAGCGCGCGCGTGCACACGCACACACACATACACACTAAGAGAGAGAGAGAGAGAGAGAGAGAGAGAGAGAGAGAGAGAGAGAGAGAGAGAGAGAGAGAGAGAGAGAGAGAGAGAGAACTCAGAACTCAGAACTCAGAACTCAGAACTATTTTAATGTACATCGGCCATGGGCCACAATACATTGTTATGGGAGGAGGGGATAGGGTTAGTATATTAATACTATAATAATTATATTAAACGTCATTCAAATATCCACAGAAATTAAACTAATCAAAAGGAATACAGTACACAAAATCAAATAATGACATTTAACTTCTTACATATTTCATGTTAAGTACATCATTAAGTTAGCTCATTTAATTATGGTCTATGTATAAACAAACTAGTTAATATGCCTACTATGTATTTCAATTCAGAATTAGCTTACATATTTACAAAAGCAAAGCCTTTTTTCGTCTGTTAATTGCGTGAAACACAAACCGAGATACGTTGAATCTGTGACATATACTAATGGCTGTAAGAATAAAGTGACTGGGGAGAGTTGCTGACTGTTTCAGGAATTTGCTTCTCAAATCACTGTAGAAAGAACAGTTAAACAAAAAGTGCTCTTCGTCTTCTGCCTGGTCTCTGCAAAACGGGCACATCTTATTCCTACCTGTGTTGTTATAGCGATGAAGATTGTTGTTAAGTGGGAGAGCGTTTAATCTTACTTGAGTAATAGCAACGCGGAAGCAATAGGTATCCATGTCAAGAAGATATCTTTCCTTTTCAAATACATTTTTAAAAGTTCTATAGCTATCATATCTATCACTATCTCTGATTGAACCTGTCCATTCTTGAATGTACATATCAATAAGTCTTTGTTTAAATTCAGTCAAGAACATTTTTACTTGCCCAACCCCTTGCTGATACCATACAAAACCCAAACCTGTCAAACACAAAATTCCCTTTACCTTTGAAGCCCAGCATTGTTTACCTATTTTATCTAATTCTAAAAGCATCAAATACGCTTTGTGTGGAAGCCTTTCAAAGTTCATCTGTAAAACCCTTAACCAATAACGAATACATGCAACATATGAATTGATATAAAGTGGATAACGGCCACATTCTCCATAAACCATTTTGTTTGGGGTTCTGCGTGGCACACCTAGGAATCTCTTGCATGCTAACATGTGTACCTTTTATATATGATCTAATCTGTTTAAACCCCATATCTCAGAAGCATATAATAACATGGGCTGGATCTTTGTATCAATATCTTAAAGAATATACGCATTTGCATTTCTTTATAATTTTAAAATACTTTGTTCAGTTGAAATGTAGACTTTTTGCTTTTTGTTACTAAATGTTGAGTACCCTTTTTAGCGCTTATCATAGTTGTGAAATTGAATCCTAAATACCAGTACTCGTTAACAACTTCAAGTCTGTTACCTTTATAGAACCATTTTTCGTGTTTACCTAGGTAACCCCCCTTTCTAAAAACCACAATTTTGGTTTTGTCTAGGCTTACGGTTAATTTCATATTGTCACAACAAGTTTCTAATATCTTTAATTGACTCTGAAGACCACTTGGTGTAGTTGACAAAAGAGCAACGTCATCAGCAAACAATAGGATAAATAACTCAAATATATCTGGAAAAATCCTGACACCATGCTTACCTTCATCACTTATATGATTTGCCAACTGATTAATAAAAACAGAAAATAACGTAGGGCTCAAAACACATCCCTGTCTTACTCCGATGGGCGTTTCGAACAAATCAGAAAGCTCGTGATTCACTCGAACACAAGATAATAATGAATTGTACATAGCCTTAAGAGAAAAGAGAGAGAGAGAGAGAGAGAGAGAGAGAGAGAGAGAGAGAGAGAGAGAGAGAGAGAGAGAGAGAGAGAGAGAGAGAGAGAGAGAGAGAGAGAGAGAGAGAGAGAGAGAGAGAGAGAGAGAGAGAGACTACAAGTACACAGCTTTCCTCGGGCCAAACATCAATCAAGGTACTTTCTGAAGAGATGTTTTCAGTTGGGATTTGAAGGTTTGGAGACAGGTGACTTTTCTGACAGAAAGGGGTAGAGAATTCCAAATTGTAGGTCCGGAAACAGAGAAAGCCCTTTTGCCGTAGGAATTCAGAGATTATTCTGTGGTCAAAGCGGTTTGTGGTATGATGGTGTGTGGTGCCAATGGTGAGTTGGAATAGTGGTATGTGGTAACGAAAGTACGCTTCCGAAAGAGGTGCCCAATGACGGAGACAAAGAACGGCAGAAAGACGGAGAGACGCACACACGGAGAGGGACTGATACTGACACCTAGCTACAGCTGGCAGGGCGTGGGTAGGGAGAGGGACTGACACTGACACCTAGCTACAGCTGGCAGGGCGTGGGTAGGGAGAGGGACTGATACTGACACCTAGCTACAGCTGGCAGGGCGTGGGTAGGGAGAGGGACTGATACTGACACCTAGCTACAGCTGGCAGGGCGTGGGTAGGGAGAGGGACTGACACTGACACCTAGCTACAGCTGGCAGGGCGTGGGTAGGGAGAGGGACTGATACTGACACCTAGCTACAGCTGGCAGGGCGTGGGTAGGGAGAGGGACTGATACTGACACCTAGCTACAGCTGGCAGGGCGTGGGTAGGGAGAGGGACTGACACTGACACCTAGCTACAGCTGGCAGGGCGTGGGTAGGGAGAGGGACTGATACTGACACCTAGCTACAGCTGGCAGGGCGTGGGTAGGGAGAGGGACTGATACTGACACCTAGCTACAGCTGGCAGGGCGTGGGTACGGAGAGGGACAGATACTGACACCTAGCTACAGCTGGCAGGGCGTGGGTAGGGAGAGGAGGCTGTGGCTGATATACCGTGAAGCCAAATAATAATAATTAATATTTATAGCGCCTAATCTTAAAAAAGCCCTAAGCGCTTACAATAAATAAATGAATACACCAGCAAGCAATATAAATAAATAAACGACACAAATATATTATACACATGCGCGCGCGCACGCACGCGTGCGCGCACACACGCACTAAGCACAGACACACGCACGCACTAAGCACAGACACACACACACACGAACGCACCACACGCACACGCACATACGCACGCGCACGCGCACACGCACGCACACGCACACGCGCACGCGCACGCACACGCACGCACGCACGCACACGCACGCACACACACACACACACACACACACACACACACACACACACACACACACACACACACACACACACACACACACACACACACACACACACACACACACACACACACACACACACACACACACACACACACACATACACACGCAACACACACGCTCAAGCAACACGCACAAACAACACGCATGCACAAAAACACACGCGGATGGAAGGGGCACAGTACTTTGAACATAAATATAGCAGGCTATGATTTGAAAAGAGTAGTTTTTAGAGAAGCCTTAAATGAAGAAAGGGATTTGGCAGAACGGAGAGGTAAAGGGAGTCTATTCCAAGTGTGGAGGGGGCCTGGAAAGAGAAGGAGCGTTCGCCAATGGTCTTGGTGCGGTAACTAGGGATCTGGAGGAGAGAAGTGTCAGAAGAGGAGCGTAACGTCTAAGAGGCGTGTAAAGGTTCAGAAGATCAGCGAGATAAGAAGGAGCCAGACTTTTAGGGATTTGTAACATAGCAGAGAGAGCTTGTATTCGATACGCCTGCCGACAGGAAGCCAGTGCAGTGAAGAGACTCAAGCACAGGGGTAGAGTGAGATCATTTGGAACACCGCAGTACAAGGCGAGCAGCATTGTTCTGACTTTTCTGCAATTTAGCGAGGAGATTTTGTGGGCAACCAGCAAGAAGGGAATTGCAGTAGTCTAAGCGAGAGAGAACAAAGGCGAGAGAGAACAAATAAGAGTTTTGGTGGCGTTTTCAGAGAGAAGATGAACAGAAGCAATGCGACGGAGTTCCAGATAGCAAGCACGACAGACAAAGAACATTTGAGTTTGAAAAGAAAGTGTTTGATCCAGTGTGAAGCCAAGATTGCGAACACTTGCAGGAGTCTGAATGAGAGAGTTCTCTAGTTGGATAAAAGTAGGGAGCGAGTTTGTAGACAAAAGTCTCTTGGGCCATCTCCTTATCTGTGTACTTTGCTTCTACAAAGGACAGGTCCACTGTTTTATTTTATTTTTTAAATGATCAATATGAAAGGGAGTGTGAGAGAAAAGCTTGCACTCTTCTAAACTATGGAGAGATAGAGGGGGAAGAGGGAGGGAGGGGAGAGAGAGAGAGGGAGAGGGTGCAACAAATAGGAAAAGCAAATACATAAACAGACAGATACACAGGCAGGCAGACAGAGAGAGAGAGAGAGAGAGAGAGAGAGAGAGAGAGAGAGAGAGAGAGAGAGAGAGAGAGAGAGAGAGAGAGAGAGAGAGAGAGAGAGAGAGAGAGAGAGAGAGAGAGAGAGACAGAGAGAGAGAGAGAGAGAGAGAGAGAGAGAGAGAGAGAGAGAGAGAGAGAGAGAGAGAGAGAGAGAGAGAGAGAGAGAGAGAGAGAGAGAGAGAGAGAGAGAGAGAGAGAGAGAGAGAGAGAGAGAGAGAGCATGAAGGTGAAGACAAACTCGTGTGCTGAAGCCTCGCCGTGGATCAATAATCAGTTAGTCGTGGTGGTTGGCTAGTGACGCGCGTGCCCGCTCTATAAATAACCTTCACCAAGAGCGCGCCTATTTGTGAACTCCTCTAAGTTGGCTTCACAGACCAGACCGACAAACAAACAAACAAGAAAACAGGCAGGCAGGCAGACAGACAGACCGATAGCCGATATAAACTAACGTCTTGATATGCAGCAGAAGCAATGCAATAGAAGGAAGATTACAGTTAACCCTATATATAATAGTACTAATATTAGGAAAACCCCCCCCCCCCCCCCCCCGTTATTCACATCTCTTACTATTGCACCCATTTCTGAAGTTGCATTCACGGTCGTAAACGGAAGCATACATTTGTTGCCACATACCAATATTCCCACACGCCATTGGTACCACGTGCCATTAGACCCACATACCATAATTATTACCACCAAGTGTGGGACTTAAGGTATGTGGGAACAAAGATATATGTCCGGTACCAATGGAATGTGGTAGCTATTGTATAATCAATGCATAAACAATGTCACAACATTGCACCCACTCACCAACTGTTCTCAATAAACAGTGTCACAACATTGCACCCACTCACCAACTGTTCTCAATAAACAGTGTCACAACAGTACACCCACTCACCAACTGTCCTCAATAAACAGTGTCACAACAGTACACCCACTCACCAACTGTCCTCAATAAACAGCGTCACAACATTGCACCCACTCACCAACTGTTCTCAATAAACAGTGTCACAACAGTACACCCACTCACCAACTGTCCTCAATAAACAGTGTCACAACAGTACACCCACTCACCAACTGTCCTCAATAAACAGTGTTACCACATTGCACCCACTCACCAACTGTCCTCAATAAACAGTGTCACAACATTGCACCCACTCACCAACTGTCCTCAATAAACAGTGTCACAACATTGCACCCACTCACCAACTGTCCTCAATAAACAGTGTCACAACATTGCACCCACTCACCAACTGTTCTCAATAAACAGTGTCACAACATTGCACCCACTCACCAACTGTCCTCAATAAACAGTGTCACAACATTGCACCCACTCACCAACTGTCCTCAATAAACAGTGTCACAACATTGCACCCACTCACCAACTGTCCTCAATAAAAGTGTTACCACATTGCACCCACTCACCAACTGTCCTCAATAAACAGTGTCACAACATTGCACCCACTCACCAACTGTCCTCAATAAACAGTGTCACAACATTGCACCCACTCACCAACTGTCCTCAATAAACAGCGTCACAACATTGCACCCACTCACCAACTGTCCTCAATAAACAGTGTCACAACATTGCACCCACTCACCAACTGTCCTCAATAAACAGTGTCACAACATTGCACCCACTCACCAACTGTCCTCAATAAAAGTGTTACCACATTGCACCCACTCACCAACTGTCCTCAATAAACAGTGTCACAACATTGCACCCACTCACCAACTGTCCTCAATAAACAGTGTCACAACATTGCACCCACTCACCAACTGTCCTCAATAAACAGCGTCACAACATTGCACCCACTCACCAACTGTCCTCAATAAACAGTGTCACAACATTGCACCCACTCACCAACTGTCCTCAATAAACAGTGTCACAACATTGCACCCACTCACCAACTGTCCTCAATAAAGTGTTACCACATTGCACCCACTCACCAACTGTCCTCAATAAACAGTGTCACAACATTGCACCCACTCACCAACTGTCCTCAATAAAGTGTTACCACATTGCACCCACTCACCAACTGTCCTCAATAAACAGTGTCACAACATTGCACCCACTCACCAACTGTCCTCAATAAACAGTGTCACAACATTGCACCCACTCACCAACTGTCCTCAATAAAGTGTTACCACATTGCACCCACTCACCAACTGTTCTCAATAAACAGTGTCACAACATTGCACCCACTCACCAACTGTCCTCAATAAACAGTGTCACAACATTGCACCCACTCACCAACTGTCCTCAATAAAGTGTTACCACATTGCACCCACTCACCAACTGTCCTCAATAAACAGTGTCACAACATTACACCCACTCACCAACTGTCCTCAATAAACAGTGTCACAACATTGCACCCACTCACCAACTGTCCTCAATAAACAGTGTCAC
>CM065705.1:24320352-24322852 GCA_017654935.2 Phymorhynchus buccinoides | reverse complement strand
TCTGGTACTCTCATTATCCAGTGATGGTGTACATTGTCTTGTTTTGTCATTAACCTAATGATCTGGTACTCTCATTATCGAGTGAAGGTGTACATTGTCTTGTTTTGTCATTAACCTAATGATCTGGCACTCTCATTATCCAGTGAAGGTGTACATTGTCTTGTTTTGTCATTAACCTAATGATCTGGTACTCTCATTATCGAGTGAAGGTGTACATTGTCTTGTTTTGTCATTAACCTAATGATCTGGTACTCTCATTATCGAGTGAAGGTGTACATTGTCTTGTTTTGTCATTAACCTAATGATCTGGTACTCTCATTATCGAGTGAAGGTGTACATTGTCTTGTTTTGTCATTAACCTAATGATCTGGTACTCTCATTATCGAGTGAAGGTGTACATTGTCTTGTTTTGTCATTAACCTAATGATCTGGCACTCTCATTATCCAGTGAAGGTGTACATTGTCTTGTTTTGTCATTAACCTAATGATCTGGCACTCTCATTATCCAGTGAAGGTGTACATTGTCTTGTTTTGTCATTAACCTAATGATCTGGCACTCTCATTATCGAGTGAAGGCGTACATTGTCATTAGCATAATGATCTGGTACTCTCATTATCCAGTGAAGGTGTACATTGTCATTAACCTAATGATCTGGTACTCTCATTATCCAGTGAAGGTGTACATTGTCATTAACCTAATGATCTGGCACTCTCATTATCGAGTGAAGGCGTACATTGTCATTAGCATAATGATCTGGTACTCTCATTATCCAGTGAAGGTGTACATTGTCATTAACCTAATGATCTGGCACTCTCATTATCGAGTGAAGGCGTACATTGTCATTAGCATAATGATCTGGTACTCTCATTATCCAGTGAAGGTGTACATTGTCATTAACCTAATGATCTGGTACTCTCATTATCCAGTGAAGGTGTACATTGTCATTAACCTAATGATCTGGCACTCTCATTATCGAGTGAAGGTGTACATTGTCATTAGCATAATGATCTGGTACTCTCATTATCCAGTGAAGGTGTACATTGTCATTAACCTAATGATCTGGCACTCTCATTATCGAGTGAAGGTGTACATTGTCATTAGCATAATGATCTGGTACTCTCATTATCCAGTGAAGGTGTACATTGTCATTAACCTAATGATCTGGTACTCTCATTATCCAGTGAAGGCGTACATTGTCTTGTTTTGTCATTAACCTAATGATCTGGTACTCTCATTATCCAGTGAAGGCGTACATTGTCTTGTTTTGTCATTAACCTAATGATCTGGTACTCTCATTATCGAGTGAAGGTGTACATTGTCATTAACCTAATGATCTGGCACTCTCATTATCGAGTGAAGGCGTACATTGTCTTGTTTTGTCATTAACCTAATGATCTGGTACTCTCATTATCCAGTGAATGTGTACATTGTCTTGTTTTGTCATTAACCTAATGATCTGGTACTCTCATTATCCAGTGAAGGCGTACATTGTCTTGTTTTGTCATTAACCTAATGATCTGGTACTCTCATTATCCAGTGATGGTGTACATTGTCTTGTTTTGTCATTAACCTAATGATCTGGCACTCTCATTATCCAGTGATGGTGTACATTGTCTTGTTTTGTCATTAACCTAATGATCTGGTACTCTCATTATCCAGTGAAGGTGTACATTGTCATTAACCTAATGATCTGGTACTCTCATTATCCAGTGATGGTGTACATTGTCTTGTTTTGTCATTAACCTAATGATCTGGTACTCTCATTATCCAGTGAAGGTGTACATTGTCATTAACCTAATGATCTGGTACTCTCATTATCCAGTGAATGTGTACATTGTCATTAACCTAATGATCTGGTACTCTCATTATCCAGTGATGGTGTACATCAATTGTCTTTTCGCTTTCTTCAGTTCTTTTTAAGTTTAGGGCGAGTTGTTTAGAATCAACCTTTTCCACTGTCTGTCTGTCTGTCTCGTGTGTCTGTGTCTCTGTGCCTACCTGTCCGTCTGTCTGTCCGTCTCCTGTGTCTGTGTCTCTGTGCCTATCTGTCCGTCTGTCTGTCTGTCTGTCTGTCTCCTGTGTCTGTGTCTCTGTGCCTATCTGTCCGTCTGTCTGTCCGTCTGTCTCCTGTGTCTGTGTCTCTGTGTCTATCTGACCGTCTGTCTGTCAGTCTCTGTGTGTCTCTCTCTGTCTCTCTCTACCATTTCACGCTTCATTCAATGTTTAGACCCATTAATTAAGGCTTGCAAAATACATAACAGAAACGAAAAGATTCGCTGTCCATAAAAAAGAATATTCTAATTCCTTTACGGCTGTGGCCTACATTTCATATTGTGCATGTGTTTTGTTTTGTATAAATGTCATAGATCTGCATGATTTAAGTTGTTTATAACATTTATTGTGTTCGATTTTTGTTTGTTTGTCTTCGGACATTGTAAGGACGTTTGTCTGTGCAATTCCAATATTCGAGTTCGAGTTCTCTGTCTCTCTCTGTCTGTC
>CM065705.1:24310352-24317852 GCA_017654935.2 Phymorhynchus buccinoides | reverse complement strand
AGGTGAAGCGGCGTCTAGCGCGCGCGTTTCTCAACCGATTCGCTTCCGGTTTGGCACACGGATAGTCCCCGGCCCTGGTCATCTTCCTGCCAAATTTGAAGGCAATCGGCCCAGAAACGCCGGAGATACGGGCGCCGAGAGGCCGGCGGATGCGCGTTTCGCGCATTTGCGAAACCGCGCAAATGACAGCCGCCTCGGTTGCCGTTGCCATCGCCCCGTTAGGGCTCACAGCAAATTTGAAGCGATTCGGTCGAAAAACGGCGGAGTTATAAGGCCCGTTTTGTGTTTCACACACACACACACACACACACACACACACACACACACACACACACACACACACACACACACACACAACAACAACAACAACAACATACAGTATTTAGACGGCGCTGAATCTTGATAGAAATCAAATCAAAGCGCACACACACGTTAGCATTCAAAGCGCATTCAAACACAAACGCAATACAACGCGAACACACACAGATAACATAAATGGAATATAGCAGAAACAGACCTAATGGCAAGAGAGAGAAGATAAAGAGAGAGGAGCTTTAATGACGGGGGAACAGGTGGGTTTTGAGGTTAGCTTTGAAAGCAGAGAGAGTCGGTCGCTGACGGAGGGAGAGAGGAAGTTTGTTCCAGGAGGTCGGTCCTGAGACAGCAAAAGAGCGCCGACCAACAGTTGAAAGCTTATACCTAGGGATCTGGAGAGAAAGAGGGTCAGAAACTGAACGTAAAGTGCGAGCTGGCGTATAGATGGAAATATTGTCGCAGAGGTAAGATGGAGCAGCTTTATGAATAGATTTATAGCACACACACACACACACACACACACACACACACACACACACACACACACACACACACACACACACACACACACACACACACACACACACACACGCGGGACACACGGACGGACAATTGGCTTTTTACTATATGATGGTTATTCCACTGGCATCTATGCCTGTGACCTTTTCCCTCCCTGTCAGCGATATAGGCCTATTGCCTCAGTCCGCCTCCCACTGAAGGGACCTGACAGACGTGACAGGTCGATAGCCGGTGACACTGACTCCATGTGACATTGTGTGCCAACCAATCGATAGCCGGTGACACTGACTCCGTATAATATTGTGTGCCAACCAGCCAATAGCCTGTAACACTGACTCCGTGTGATATTGTGTTCCAACCAATCGATAGCCGGTGACACTGACTCCGTATAATATTGTGTGCCAACCAGTCAATAGCCTGTGACGCTGACTCCATGCGATACTGTGTACCAACCAGTCAATAGCCTGTGACGCTGACTCCATGCGATACTGTGTGCCAACCAGTCAATAGCCTGTGACGCTGACTCCATGCGATACTGTGTACCAACCAGTCAATAGCCTGTGACGCTGACTCCATGCGATACTGTGTACCAACCAGTCAATAGCCTGTGACGCTGACTCCATGCGATACTGTGTACCAACCAGTCAATAGCCTGTGACGCTGACTCCATGCGATACTGTGTGCCAACCAGTCAATAGCCTGTGACGCTGACTCCATGCGATACTGTGTGCCAACCAGCCAACAGCCTGTGGCACTGACTCCATGCGATACTGTGTACCAACCAGTCAATAGCCTGTGACGCTGACTCCATGCGATACTGTGTGCCAACCAGCCAACAGCCTGTGGCACTGACTCCATGCGATACTGTGTGCCAACCAGTCAATAGCCTGTGACGCTGACTCCATGCGATACTGTGTGCCAACCAGTCAATAGCCTGTGGCACTGACTCCATGCGATACTGTGTGCCAACCAGTCAATAGCCTGTGACGCTGACTCCATGCGATACTGTGTGCCAACCAGTCAATAGCCTGTGACACTGACTCCATGCGATACTGTGTGCCAACCAGCCAACAGCCTGTGGCACTGACTCCATGCGATACTGTGTGCCAACCAGCCAACAACTTGTGACACTGACTCCGTATTATATTGTGTGCCAACCAGTCGATAGCCTGTGACACTGACTCCGTATAATATTGTGTGACAACCAATCGATAGCCTGTGACACTGACTCCGTATAATATTGTGTGCCAACCAGTCGATAGCCTGTGACACTGACTCCGTATAATATTGTGTGACAACCAGTCGATAGCCTGTGACACTGACTCCGTATAATATTGTGTGCCAACCATCCGGTCCTTGTGCTTGTGGGCTAGGCTATCTGTGTTGGTCGATTGGATGTCGATGACTGTAAGGGCCAATCCCCGTAACCTGCAATAGTATAACCTGTATTCATCACAATCCTCCAGGATCCAGCACTAGAGCCAGGGTTAATCCCCGTAACCTGCAATAGTATGACCTGCATTCATCACAATCCTCCAGGATCCAGCACTAGAGCCAGGGCTAATCACCGTGACCTGCAATAGTATGACCTGTATTCATCACAATCCTCCAGGATCCAGCACCGGAGCTAGGGCCAAAGCCTCCTATGCTTAGTTGAGAGTCACAAAAGCAAAAGGACGAAGCTATGAATCTGCACTGTTTCCGCTGCTGTGGACAATCAGTGCTCACGCAGCTCTCGCTCTGGCTTTACTTTGGGCCCAAACGCGAGGCCAATGTATGACCAATCGCGTCACAATCCTCCAGGATCAAACACTAGAGTAGGGCTAATCACCGTGACCTGCATTAGTATGACCTGTATTCATCACAATCCTCCAGGATCCAGCACAGGAGCTAGGGCCAAAGCCTCCTATGCTTAGTTGAGAGTCACAAAAGCAAAAGGACGAAGCTATGAATCTGCACTGTTTCCGCTGCTGTGGACAATCAGTGCTCACGCAGCTCTCGCTCTGGCTTTACTTTGGGCCCAAACGCGAGGCCAGTGTCAACCAATCGCGTAAAAGCCGTCTGAGTCAAACACTTTGTACGTGTACATTGATATTATATAATGATAGGCAACGCCATCGTAAAGACATTCCAGTCCAGTTGTCATTTGTCTAGTCACATTGATAGTGTCCATCATGGGTATAATGACAACACATCGTTTGTCTGTTAACATTGATAGTGTCCATCATGGGCATAATGACAACATATCGTTTGTCTGTTAACATTGATAGTGTCCATCATGGGTATAATGACAACATATCGTTTGTCTGTTAACATTGATAGTGTCCATCATGGGCATAATGACAACATATCGTTTGTCTGTTAACATTGATAGTGTCCATCATGGGTATAATGACAACACATCGTTAGCACAGCAGCATGTGCAGCCTTCGCTACGTACCTCCAGTATATACTAACCCAGGCTGGGTGGAGACAGCCAACGGTCGATGGCCATGACAGTGACTGTGGACATGACACCCCTACCTGTGTCGCTGGGTGGAGACAGCCAACGGTCGATGGCCATGACAGTGACTGTGGACATGACACCCCTACCTGTGTCGCTGGGTGGTGACAGCCGACGATCGATGGCCACTGACATTGACTGTGCACATTAGACCTCTCCGTGTGTCGCTGACATACTAACATTGACTGTGGACATGACACCCCTCCGAGTTCCCTTATTAAGGCACGCTCCACACAGCCCACTTCAGCCGTACGGCTATCTAACCGGGGTGATGTCTGTGAGGCGTGCATCTGATGAAATCCTGCGAGCTTCGTTCATTAGCCTATCTTTGTAGACTCCCATACAGGAATATGATGAAATATCTGCATGTCTGTAGGCCTATTATATACACATTCGTATATTGGGGTCTGCAAGAATATAGTGAACGCAACTAGTAGGATATCGTCCGATTCATCTACACAGTGGTATATCGACAGATTCATCTACACAGTGGTATATCGACAGATTCATTTACACAGTGGTATATCGACAGATTCATCTACACAGTGGTATATCGACAGATTCATCTACACAGTGGTATATCGACAGATTCATCTACACAGTGGTATATCGACAGATTCATCTACACAGTGGTATATCAACAGATTCATCTACACAGTGGTATATCGACAGATTCATCTACACAGTGGTATATCGACAGATTCATCTACACAGTGGTATATCGACAGATTCATATACACAGTGGTATATCGACAGATTCATCTACACAGTGGTATATCGACAGATTTATCTACACAGTGGTATATCAACAGATTCATATACACAGTGGTATATCAACAGATTCATATACACAGTGGTATATCGACAGATTCATATACACAGTGGTATATCGACAGATTCATATACACAGTGGTATATCGACAGATTCATCTACACAGTGGTATATCGACAGATTCATCTACACAGTGGTATATCGACAGATTCATCTACACAGTGGTATATCAACAGATTCATCTACACAGTGGTATATCAACAGATTCATATACACAGTGGTATATCAACAGATTCATATACACAGTGGTATATCGACAGATTCATCTACTCAGTGGTATATCAACAGATTCATCTACACAGTGGTATATCAACAGATTCATATACACAGTGGTATATCGACAGATTCATATACACAGTGGTATATCGACAGATTCATGGCTTACAAACGTCACCACAGTTGCTGGTTAAGACGTTCGCCTGCCAATTCAACTGCTCGGGTGATTGACCCCGGTCCAAATTCTGGCCTGACCCTTTCTTTCTAGTTCCAACTGACCGCAGAGTCCTTCGGATGGGGAGTTACAGCAAGCCTGACCCATGCGCTTTACGCACGTAAAATCCCCACTGCAGTTAAAAGTCCGTAAGAGCAGGGAGAAATCCCGCTGCCTGGTATGAACCAAATTGATAGCTAGATTTCCCAAGTCCGACCCTCCCCTCTCCCTAAACGAAAAATAAATGGATGGCGCTGTTCTGGCGGTGACGCGCTCTCTAGCTGGGAGGCAGCCTGAGGTTCACAAAGACGAGTCTATGACTAAACAATACCAAACAAACACACACAGACACACACACACGCGCGTGCGCGCACACACACACACACACACGCACGCACGCACGCATGCACGCACGCGCGCGCGCACACGCACACACACACACACACACACACACACACGCACACACACACAAAACCCCCCAAAACAAATAGCCGTACGACTGAAGTTGTGTGTGTGGGTGAGGGCCTTTACCTAGTTCACCCAGCCCCAATCAATGTCATCAGCCCAACCCAGTCCACCCCAGACTGCTCCACACCCTCACCCCCCCCTCTCTCTCTCTCTCTCTCTCTCTCTCTCTCTCTCTCGCTTATTGTCAGATATGTCACTGTTGTGGTAGGAGTGGCGGACATGTGTGACACAATTCAGCTCAAACATTCAGTCCATCCAGGGGAATGTGTGTGTGCGTGAGATGGCCGGGGTGAGGGTACTATTATAATAACCAACAAAATGTCATGCATTCAAACAAATCTGACATTGTACCATTGGTTTATGTCTGGAGTCTGCCTGCTCGATCGTTCTTCGTCTCATCTCATAAATCGTTTCTATGAGAAGTCGAAAGAATCTCAAATGGATTGCTCAATCACCTTTTGACCCATATAGATTCAGAGGCACAGGCACGTCCAATAAAATTTATTTATCAAACAAAATTATAAATAGAAAGCCAATGGAAAACATACGCACAGACACACACACACACTCTCTCTCTCTCTCTCTCTCTCTCTCTCTCTCTCTCTCCACGCACGTGACGCACGAGACACGCACGCGCACTTTCCAGGAATTTTGTTGGATTACGGGAATGAGCTATACGCCGTCTCTCTTCACGATCATAATAGAGTCCGTTATTTTTGCATTGGCATATGGTATTCCGAATATTAAGTACAAGAAAGATCAAGGTCACAGCGGTAGTCTGCCTATAGGACCACGCATAGCAGGTCGTTTACAACCACACATTTGTAGACATTTAGAAGCTTAATGGCGATTCTGAATGAGTATCCATCAAGGCCAAGGTCAAGGTCAAGGTCAGCAGCGAGGGAACTTTTCCGCCACTCGCCGACACACTTGTTTTTCGCGATGTTTCGATATGACTTAAATTACAAGGGAAAAGGTCGACATTTAAGCCGAAGCGGATCTTTTCATTATGTACACAAAATGATGCACCCCAAATTGGGCACAACTCTTTTTAGTTCAACTTTTTTTTAAATCCCAAACTGTTTCAGTGGGTGGATCAAATGGAAGAAAGGGTAGAAAGAGGGCGGCTGGGTGGGGGCTCTCTGTCTTCTTATATACGTGTGTCTGTCTGCATGTGCATTACATCTTAAGCTTTAGAGCCTAAACGTCTGAACCAATTATGAATACATTTCACAGAACTGTCCCCCGATAATTATTCCGACGGCGATGCCCATTAATATATCAGTTTAAAATCGTAGACCCAATGCTGACGGAAATTAATGAAGCAAAAAAAAAAGTTATCTCATTACCCTGGATAAATGAGAGTTCCTTGGCTCGCTGGTTCGTTCATATGATGTGCCACTTGGTTTAGTTCCACTATTGATCCGCCACTAGTAGGTATTCTGTCCTTCTGTTCATGACTGGCTTTGCTGCCCCCCTATGACTTGCTTATCATCGCCAAAAGCAAAATGCACAGAGAGAGAGAGAGAGAGAGAGAGAGAGAGAGAGAGAGAGAGAGAGAGAGAGAGAGAGAGAGAGAGAATTGAATTGAATTGAATTGAATGAATTTTATTTATAGAGGGTAATAGAATAAGCAATAACATGCTTTTTTACATCCAGCCCTCTGGAACAAAATTACAGATATAAAAGTAGAAATGAAAAAGGAAAATGAGCACAGACAAAGCAATATAAAGAATGCAAAATACAACCCTATATAGTAGCACGACAATAACAAAATCAAACCTAATATTATTAACTATACTCATTTTTAACATGCATAAATAAAGAAGTAAGCGCATACACACGGGGGAAAAAACCAATCCTACTTTTCATACACATCTTTAACATGCACAAATTGAGAAGTGCACAAATACATGACAAACCCAATCCTAATCTTACTTTACATACTCATCTTCAAAATGTACTTATTTGAAAGGGAAAGCATGCACGTAATAAAGTCAAACCTAGTTCTACTTTATTACTCATCCTAACATGCACAATTTTAAATGTAAATATATGTACACATGGCAAAATCAAAGATATTCCTATATTACATTATTCATAATTAACATGCACAAATTAAGAGGTAAATACACACACGTGACGAAAACAAACCTTGTCATATTTTTTTAAATATGTATGCACATATTGAAAAGTAAATACATATAATGACGAATTCAAACCTAAGCCTGCTGTATGCACTCATCTTTAACACGAGAGAGAGAGAGAGAGAGACTGGACACTGGACTGTTTAATGATTAGGCCATAGGCCCATATCACCGGAGTGTTAACAAAGCTTGTTGTCATGCAGAAACAGAAAACAAGTTACGTTTTAGACATAATTAGACGTTATTCAACATACAACATTCATATTTTCTCAACAACAAGAAATGC
>CM065705.1:24275352-24282852 GCA_017654935.2 Phymorhynchus buccinoides | reverse complement strand
TTCTTCTTCTTCTTCTTCTTCTTCTTCTTCTTCTTCTTCTTTCTTCTTCTTCTTCTTCTTCTTCTTCTTCTTCTTCTTCTTCTTCTTCTTCTTCTTCTTCTTCTTCTTCTTCTTCTCTTCTTCTTCTTCTTCTTCTTCTTCTTCTTCTTCTTCTTCTTCTTCTTCTTCTTCCTTCTTCTTCTTCTTCTTCTTCTTCTTCTTCTTCTTCTTCTTCTTCTTCTTCTTCTTCTTGTCTCCGAGGTGGGCCTGGAATCAGCGACCGATTGCTGGGATTAACTTCCCATTTGCCAGGGGATTTTTGTTTGGGGAATGTATGAATCCCCAGAATTATGTACAAGAAAGCCTGGCAAAATTTGGAGTGTGTGTGTAATGTTAAAGGAGAGAATTCCAATTTTGGAATTGTGTGTTATGTAAGAGGAGAAGAGGTGGTCTTTTGGAATTATAGATATATAAGACAAGCGGAATAATAAGTTGTTGTTTTTATTGTTTAAAAACCCCCCATTTGATTGAATAATACAGGAAGAAATCATATTTCGGAATTTATCTCGTCTTCTTTCTTCTTCTTCTTCTTCTTCTTCTTCTTCTTCTTCTTCTTCTTCTTCTTTCTTCTTCTTCTTCTTCTTCTTCTTCTTCTTCTTCTTCTTCTTCTTCTTCTTCTTCTTCTTCTTCTTCTTCTTCTTCTTCTTCTTCTTCTTCTTCTTCTCTCTGAGGTCTGTCTGGAATTAGCAAGCAACTGCCGAGTTGACGTCAGAGGATTTTTAGGGCTCTAAGGACCCTCACAGTCTGTAAGGAAATCTTGGAGGTAATCTGCGTGTTAGGCATTGGGCTGCAATAACGTGTCTTAAAGCGAACAACTGCTGGTTGGGGCATTGTGTGGAAAGTAGGAGTAACCAAGCAGGTATAATGTATTACAAGTGTTGGTTGGGGCATTGTGTGGAAAGTAGGAGTAACCAAGCTGGTATAACTTATTACAACTGTTGGTTGGGGCATTGTGTGGAAAGTAGGAGTAACCAAGCTGGTATAATGTATTACAACTGTTGGTTGGGGCATTGTGTGGAAAGTAGGAGTAACCAAGCTGGTATAATGTATTACAACTGTTGGTTGGGGCATTGTGTGGAAAGTAGGAGTAACCAGGCTGGTATAATGTATTACAATTGTTGGTTGGGGCATTGTGTGGAAAGTAGGAGTAGGAGTAACCAGGCTGGTATAATGTATTACAATTGTTGGTTGGGGCATTGTGTGGAAAGTAGGAGTAACCAAGCTGGTATAATGTATTACAACTGTTGGTTGGGGCATTGTGTGGAAAGTAGGAGTAACCAAGCTGGTATAATGTATTACAACTGTTGGTTGGGGCATTGTGTGGAAAGTAGGAGTAACCAGGCTGGTATAATGTATTACAATTGTTGGTTGGGGCATTGTGTGGAAAGTAGGAGTAACCAGGCTGGTATAATGTATTACAATTGTTGGTTGGGGCATTGTGTGGAAAGTAGGAGTAACCAGGCTGGTATAATGTATTACAACTGTTGGCTTAAAAAAAGAAAGAAGGGAAACAGGATTATAGGTGTTTCCTTATTTTAATTTATCTGTTAGTGTGTGAAGTAAGAAATGAAGTTTTTAATGGGGGATAAGAATCGGGTTTTTGTAGTTAAAACAAACATTGGCGTGCCGTCATATTGACAGGCCACCCTGTTTGGGCGTTTGTGTCTAACGCCAGAAAACAAGACGTTCGCGATGATGACGATGATGATGATGATGATGATGATGATGATAATGATGATGATGATGATGATGATGATGTGGAGGAGGAGGAGGAGGAGGAGGAGGAGGAAGAGGAGGAGGAGGAAGAGGAGGAGGAGGAGGAAGAGGAGGAGGAGGAGGAAGAGGAGGAGGATTTCGTCAATTTAGAAACAAAACTTCTCCGCTTTTTATCCATACGAAGATTTTACGAGTAGCAGTCGTGATATGGACAGCCATCATAGCCTAGGCCTCGCGGCCTATAAAGCGTCCCATCATTGGCATACGTTTTATGTGTGGTGTCTGATTTGCACACATCACTAATTGCATGCATCGCTACAAGCATGAACTTGAGTTTTGCTATTTTCCCATGACTTGTCCCGCTGATATAAATGTTCTTCTGCCTTAATCATATATTATTAAACCAAATACCACCACCACCACCCACCCTCGACCCCCCAATGTATTTGCTTTGAAGACACAGTTCACCTTTTTGTATTTGAAGACCGATGTTTTGTGTTAATTGAGCACAACTTCTTTTACACGTGTTCGTCACGCTGCATGGTCGCTGCCGCCTCTTCCAGGTATTGCTCGGCCAGTACGAAAACACCCCTTTAATTATCAACCCTTTTAGTTCCAGTGGACCAGCGAATCTGCTTCAGAAGGCTGCTGTTCGATGCGTTATTCGCACGCATTCATTGACAAAACATACACATGTCATGGAACATAGCAAAACATCAGTAATTATTGTTACAAAAGTTTCAACTTGATTTATGTTTATTTGCTTTTTTGTGTTTTTTTGTTTTCTGTTTTTACTTTTAAAATATATGTAAGTGTGAGCGTGTTGTTATCGTTGTTGCGTCTGCTGTTGTTCTGTTCGTTTGTTTGTGGTTGCTGTTTTGTGTGCTTGTGTTTTAAGGGGGAGGGGGGGGGGGGTTGCCTTAGGGATTTTATTCTTTTTCAACGCCACCCCCTCTCTGGCTCTTTTCCTCCTTCTCTCCCATTGTCCTTTCTCTTTCTCCATTGATTATGTGTGTCTTCTTCTTCTTCTTCTTCTTCTTCTTCTTCTTCTTCTTCTTCTTCTTCTTCTTCTTCTTCTTCTTCTTCTTCTTCTTCTTCTTCTTCTTCTTCTCTCTGTCTCTCTCTCTTCTCAACCTCAACCCCTCTCTCTCTGTGTGAATGTTTGTCTTTCTCCCCATCACCCAGGCTGCTGAGGGCAACAGTTAGATAGATGTCTGCTCCGCCCACACACACGGTGCGATATAGAAGCATCCAATTTATGATCCCTCCCCACAGAAATCATCTCTGCCACATAGGGTCCATTCAGAGCGGGGCTATTCTGGGCCTTCATTCACCCCCGGAAGCCTGTTTTTCACATGCATTAGTTCCACTGTTCTGCCTTGCTTCTGTTCGCCATACCTTTTTCTTTGCTGGCTTGTATGAACCGTGTATGCTAGTCAGTCGTTTCCGACCATGACTGCTAGATAGCAGAGGGGGCAGATGCCATTCCGGCGGACTGGGCTAGAACGTGTTTACGGCGGAGATGCCTCGCACAGGGTACATCCCCATCTCTCGGCCAAAGGGATTTGATGACTGCTCGTGTTGGGGAAGGTTCCCAAAGGCCAACCCATCCCTTTGGCTGCGATCAGAGCCAGTGATAAAGCCCCCTCGTGTGAGAGTCATATAGTCTTGCACAGGAAACTAAAGCTGTATCACGATTTTCCATGACTGTAGAAAATCATCTTTTGTTTAACTCTCATGTTACTGTTGGCCCCTACTACAGGCTAATGTCAACCAGTGATAAAAGCCATTTCAGCAAAACTCCTACTTGGGTGACTTGCAGGGAAAGGAAAGGTAGTTGAGGAAGAAGAGGACCAAAAAGGACACTTCGCTTCAGAGGCTCAAACCCCTTTAGCCCTCTCTGAATGGCAACCCACGTTGCTTCTACACCCCAAAGACATAATAGGCATACTCAGGTTAGTATTTCACCTTCAACAAAATAGTATCGTAATCGGTTCATAACATTTTGGGAAGCAAAGAGAAGCTCAAATAAAGCAACATGTACATACACATTATTTCCATAGCATAATTATTTAGCATTGTGTGTTTGGAAGCGACGATGGAATGGAATAATTAAGCGACATATTGGCTTCATAACATTTAATTTGTGGTCTTACTGTGTAGCGCACACTCATTTATTCCTTGTGTTAACGCACATAACAATGAGGGGTGCTTGCAAAAAGTGCTTGTCTCAAAAGACACGCAGGCAGCTCTTGCAGGCACCCTTCGTGGCATTGCCACAACGAAAGCAGTGGGAGTGGCCCATAGAACAAAATTAATGCCTTAACCCTTTCACCGCCAGCCATTTTTTCAGCCAAAAAATACCATTAAACTTAACTGGGTAGATAAAAAATATATCTGCAATATTGAGAATTCCTCTGTGACATGTACAACATTAGGCCTATCCTTACCTAAAAAACAAAAAGAAAACAGGGTCTTTGGATAACAGGCCCTGATTTGGTGCCTTTTAGTGACATGGGTGTTGAACCATTGTGGTGCTAAAATGCGACGTTGGCGATGAAAGGGTTAACCCCTTCAGGACTTCACTGCCTTAGGTAAACTCCATTACTGGCCTGGGGCTGCCTAGACAATTTTGTTATAACAAATAAGAAGCGCAACAACACTCACACCGTCAATGATTCTTTTTCAACAACATTACTGATTGATCCAAGTTTATTTTTCGCATTGTAATCGTGATTATTTGCATTACAATCGGAATAATTAGTCTCCTTATTTCTATCACTGTTAATCAAAACGTTTGGAGTATTTTCTGAGGCTCCTGTAGGGCAGATTTATTGTTACATTTTAAACATTAAAAATGAAGATAGAAATACCAAACATAAGTAAACCGAAAGCTGGAACAGTGATGAGGGGATGTAACTCGAAAAACGTGGTTTAGATGTTTTTTAAAACATGGATTTAGACAGGTTTTAGACTAAAATATCGCTGTTCCGAGAATACTCGTAAGTAGGCCCTGACTGGCATTCTCCTGTTCCAAGAATAATCGTAAGTAGGCCCTGACTGGCATTCTCCTGTTCCAAGAATACTCGTAAGTAGGCCCTGACTGGCATTCTCCTGTTCCAAGAATACTCGTAAGTAGGCCCTGAGTGGCATTCTCCTGTCCCAAGAATACTCGTAAGTAGGCCCTGAGTGGCATTCTCCTGTTCCGAATATACTGGTAATTCGTCCGGAATGAGTTAACAGCAGTGCTGTGCATGCTGGTGTGGCTCCATACGCTTCCAGCTGCAGGGGTTGTCCGGCCAGCGATCAGCACCATGCCAAAGAGAACAGTCTGTGCCAAAGGAAGGGGTCTCCGAGGACCACTCCACGATCGATGACGCGGCCCATTCTGCCTCTGGCACTTTCTCAGACAATGGATCGCTGTGGGAGTGTTGCATTCTGATTTCTGTCCACTTCTCCACACGTCTCTTTCAGGCTTCTGATATCATGTCTCATAATCTTCCAACAAGCGTCCAGAGCTTCTTAGTCATTGTTGTAGGGGGGGGGGGGGGGGGGGGGGCAAAAAAGTGAAATAATTATATAAGTCGCTAAGGAGTTGCGGATTATGAAACATTTCACACGCAATATGCATAGAGAGACGATGAGGGCGTGTGCACATAAACACGCAACTGCCGTACGGAAACCCATCCGCATCATTATCCCATCCGCTTATTTCTTACTTTCTATTTACTTTGTTTGCGGATTGCAGGTGGGAAATACGCACGGATTTCCGCGTGTAATGTGCACACGCCTAAAACACGATCTTTATATACCAAAGAAAACGAAGAGGCGAAGATGAAAGACAGAGGAATGCCGCATGCTGGAGATGGACAGTGCTTGTTGTTGTTGTTGTTGCTGCTGACTGTCGTTTCCGACAATGACTGCCAGAGAGCAGAGGGGGCAGCTGCGGACTGGGCTTAATTTGTTTATAGTGGAGATGCCTTGCCCAGGGTACATCCCCACTCGCTCAGGCAAAGGGATTTGAGGACGAGTGTTGGCCCACCAATCCCAGTGGCTGCCAATGCACCGCATTACTACAACACTACCCGCCACACTCCCTCCCATGGTCCATTTATCACAGGCAGCAGTGTGATTTTGTTTTGCTTTCTTTGGTTTAGCGCACGTACATACTTATCACTTATTTACGGATAAGCGCATGGGGTTTCCGCGTCTAGTGTGTACGCAGCCTAAGTCACGCTCTCTCTCTCTCTCTCTCTCTCTCTCTCTCTCTCTCTCTCTCTCTCTCTCTCTCTCTCTCTCTCTCTCTCTCTCTCTTCTCTCTCTCTCTCTCTCTCTCTCTCTCTCTCTCTCTCTCTCTCTCTCTTTACCCTCAATAAAACATTCGTATTCGTATTCGTATTCGTATTCTCTCTCACACCCCTATCCCTCCCTCTCTCTTCATTATTATCTCTCTTGTTCGCTGTTGTTCTCCCATTTGCTCGAAACTAGGGCATCTGAGCACGCCGTGAATGTATAAATGTGGAGCAACACTTACCTTTCTGGGGGGGAAATGTGAAGGAAGAAGAGAGAGAGAGAGAGAGGGACAGATATACAAGTATATCAAGTATAGACAGAATAGAAAGAAACAGAGAATGAGGAACTAAAGAGAAACCGAAGAGCTTGTTAAAGACAGACACACAGCAACACAAGAAAGACTGAAAGAAAAAATAAGGAGACAATAAAGAAAAGAAAGAAGAACAAAAGAAAACAGAAAAGAAAAGAAAGAAAATTAGAAGCAAAAAGAAAGAAAGGGGGCAAGAAGGAAGAATGGCAGCAGAGAAAAGGGAAGGAAGAAATCAGACCCCACAACAAGCAAACACGCATCAAAAGAAATAATAAAGAAGTGGACAAAGAAGCTGTGGGGTAAAGGGGGGGGGGGGGGGGGGCACAGTTAAGGAAGTAGAGGGGAAAGGGAGGGATGTGGGGTGGGGGGGGGGGGGGGGCGCAAGTGTGGGGCGCAAGTGATGGGGGGGGTGGGGGGGGGGGGGGGCTAGATGTTGAATTAAAAGTGCGTACGATATAAGAGAGGCCAAATGCAATCAATGAGGCCTCTTCTGTTGGACAGTTGTGCAGTAAGTACAAGTAGTCTACAATAGTATCCACTTCAATGTTCTTCCCCTTGCCCACGCATCATTCCATGCCCCTCCCCCCAACCCCCCATCCCCCCCCCTCCCCACACACACACACACACACACTTTCTCCCTCTAAACCTTTTATCTCTTTTCCTCACCCTATACTTGCTTGAGCAGTCAATAGCATAATCCCTACAAGACTTGCGTGGGGAAGATTATTTCGGGGCACCACGACTGTCCGAATTACGACTGTCGGAACACGGCTGTCCGAATTTAGAAAGACAAGCAGACACGAAGACAGACAGACAGACAGAGACACACACACACACCCACGAGCGCGCACGCGCACACGCGCGCGCGCGCACACGCACACGCACACACGCACACGCACACACGCACACACACACACACACACACGCACACGCACACGCACACACACGCACGCACACACACACACACACACACACACACACACACACACACACACACACACACATGAGGGCAGGATGAAAAAAAGCTTTGTGAGCTTATTCTTTAACCCTCAATAAAGATGATTTTGACTTGACTTGACTTGACACACACACACACACACACACACACACACACACACACACACACACACACACACACACAC
>CM065705.1:24265352-24272852 GCA_017654935.2 Phymorhynchus buccinoides | reverse complement strand
AGAATAAGCATAGCTTCTTTACATCTTGCCATCAAAAAAGAGAAAATGCAACAACAAAATAATTCATGAATAAACAACATTAGCTAGTAAATCATAATGTAGACCAAAAACGCAAGAAAAAGTACACGAAAATACCAAGAAAACACACACGCGCACACACACACGCGCGCGCGCACACACACGCGCGCGCGCACACACACGCTCACACACGCACGCACGCAAAACGACCGGACAAACACACACACACACACACAGACACAGTAACAAACGTCTATGCTAACATCAAAATAAATAACCATACATATCAAGTCACATCATAATAATTAAAAATCGATGACACATGAAAACATATGAAATGAGAACATCGAATTGGCGCTAGTGACAAATTATGGATGATGAGGACTAGAATAAATATTTATTACTTTGAATTAACAAACTCTGTCATCAACAGCTTATGGTAGTTATGTTTAAAACTGCTCAAACTACCTTTGATTGATGAAGTAGCGAGGATCGTGTTCCACAAAGCACCACCAGAATAGGTTAGGCTTGACTTGAAAAGGTCAATGCGCGGCAAAGGTAACATGAGTTTGTGTGTATGGCGTTGATCATTAGTTATAAATTTATTTGTGAGTGATGGTGGAGCACAACCAGATAATATTTTGAACATAAAAACAGCCTTGTTGAATGTAAGTTTCAAATGGAAAGGCAAGATGTCTAGAGAGAGATGTCGAGAGAGAGAGAGAGAGAGAGAGAGAGAGAGAGAGAGAGAGAGAGAGAGAGAGAGAGAGAGAGAGAGAGAGAGAGAGAGAGAGAGAGAGAGAGAGAGAGCTTATTGTTATAGTTTGATAAGGAGGACTAAATCAAGAATTAAATGTCTTCTTGTCATCAAGTCGTTGGGCAAATCAAACTACTACATTTTGAAAATAAACAAGGCTAGAAGGTAGCGTCCCTAAGTGAAACACTGCTGTAAGCAACAATGTACACACATGAAGGAAAGAGGCATAATCATACACTAATATTGATTTAATAGACTAATACTAATCGGATAGTTTATCTATGCCAATGTTATGTGAAGGTAGTGTAGCTGCGCAGGAACACGGGTCACGCGACACATTATACATAGACTCCATTCTAAGAGAAGCTCGTAACATCCAAACGCCATAACAATTATTATCTCACTTAAACTGCCATTTGTAAATATTTTGATGAAGTAATGTTGCTCTCGTCCAACGCAAAAATAATGATCATGGTCAGCTTTAATAATGCGTTGCTGAGAGACCCTTTCAGATGAAATGTGAAGTGTTCACACGTGGTGCACAGTCATGTTCAATAATTATTCTGATAAGTTTTTAAAGGGTTAGCAGTGTTTAAAGATGAACAATGAATGTAACCACACTCTATGCATTCGACCTGCCATTGTCATTGGCTATAAAAACAGATCCACAAACACTCAGCCAAGAAAGCAAAGTCGGTGGTCATTTGGAGGATGATAATGATGTCAGCATAGAATTGTAATTAAAGACCATAGCAAAGTATCAGACTCAGACATTCTATTTGATCTTTCAGAATCAGTTTGGTCTTGTGCCATCAACTTGAGACATACTGAGCGGTCACGTGATTTCTATGAAGCTGTCTGAAGACCTTTAATGTCGTCCATGTGTCCTATTTTGTTAATTACCACACTGGTTTTAAGATTGAGCCTGATCACGTGACCAAGGGATTTATTTCGCTTTCAATGTTCACACGTTCAATTAACCGAATTGTTTGATTGTTCACCTTGTTCTATCAATACAATGGTGGTCCACAAGCATGTGGTTCATTTGCGTGTCTTTTGGGTGCACGTATATATTAGAACCCAATGTGGTAAAACAAGGAAAAGGGCTGGGATGGGGATAACCCGTCTAGTGTAGAGACCTTGAACAAGACAAGTGCATGACAGATAGACAGGCAGAGAGAAATAAACACATCTCAGACATATGAACGAACACGCACATATACTCTCTCTCGCTTTATCTCTCTCTGTGTCTCTCTGTGTCTCTCTCTCTCTCTCTCTCTCTCTCTCTCTCTCTCTCTCTCTCTCTCTCTCTCTCTCTCTCTCTCTCTCTCTCTCTCTCTCTCTCTCTCTCTCTCTCTCTCTCTCTCTCTCTCTCTCTCTAATAAGGACAGATTGGAAGAATAGGCGTTGCCTAAAATCTATATCCTTGGAAAATAAAGTTTAAGTTTTCAAGTGTTCAAGTTGTTTCTCTCTCTCACTCATGTTTGACACCTCAGCCCACACCCACTACAGTTAATCAACAACTGTCCTCCAGCTTTCCTCTCTGATCCCGGCCTGGTCTTTGGCAGGAGCTTTTCAACGAATCACCAAGAGGAATGTTAAAAGCACCGGAGAAAAAAGCTGTCATAGACACCCCCCCCCCCCCCCCCCCCCATACATTTACCAACCTAACTCACCTCTTTGACCACCACCCTCGCCCCCACCCCCTCCAATCTACTGCCATCTTTTTATCTCACCTCTTTACCTTGTCGATGTCTTGATATGTTCCTCCCAGTTCTGGAAAAATAACGGTACAAGTGGAACGAGTGTTTATCTGCCTGTCTGTGTGTCTGTCTCTGTGTCTGTCTGTGTGTCTGTCTGTGTGTCTGTCTGTGTATGGCAGTCTTCTTTGTTCAAAGCTCTGCAGATTAACTACTGAACCAGCTGTAATGAGCATTGGTAAAATTATTTCAGTGGATGTCAGTTCGCCCAAACGCCAAATGAGCGAGTCGATTGTTTTTTTATCAATGGAAAATATGTTTCAGCTGCCCTAGCTTAAACTACTGAACTGATCATAAAGCCACGTGACAGTACTGCCTTGTCAATGATGCCCGTTGTCTCACATGTCTCACCCAAGTGGCCATCTGTATAAACATAATGCCAGTTAAGTGATGTGGTCATTTGTTAACATTGTTGATGGTACTGTTAAAGATTCTGAACCAATGTCAATTAAAGCAATCACTGTCCCCGATACCCCAACGATGATGCCCGTTCTCTCACTGTATTACATATATGCCAAGACATATGAACGTACTCTCATAGATTTACCAGACTTCTATGGATGCCTTTATTATGGATAGCTTGCCCTCGTGGTTTTTGCTGTTGTTGTTGTTGTTGTTCTTGTGAGTGGCTACGGACCCACAAATGCGTGCTCTTTATATCTTTCTAAGCTGAGTTATCTCCTTGAAATCCGCTGTAGGTCTCTGATCGTGATGCCTCGACAACAGAATGGACCAGAGTGTGCTGTAGACATTGGAGACACCATTGCGGTTCTTTCCCATTCTATTGCACACACACCCTCCCCATCCTAAGTTCCCTCCGTCTCTAACCTCTCTGTCCTCCTGGTTTGTAACACTTCTCCACCTGCTGCTGTGCTGTCTTTTAGGGAATACGTTTCTCCTCTCTATGCCCCTGCTACCCGAAACGTGTCCTTTGTCAGTCCTCTAAATTATCCTTTTTCATTCTTCTCTTCCATTATTGAAAAGCACTTCCATTTGTTTCTGTTTTTGTTGTTGCTAATTTCGTAATGTCTCTCTTTCCCGCCTTTCCCCATTTCCTCCGCTTCCGGTCTCAGTCTTTCCCTTTGGGATTGGTTTGTTTGTTTTTGACAGTCATGTCACACTGTCCTTTGTCAAACTAAACCAAGACTAAACAACGCTGGTGACAGTCATGTCACACTGTCCTTTGTCAAACTAAACCAAGACTAAACAACACTGGTGACAGTCATGTCACACTGTCCTTTGTCAAACTAAACCAAGACTAAACAACACTGGTGACAGTCATGTCACACTGTTCTTTGTCAAACTAA
Organism: Phymorhynchus buccinoides; assembly: GCA_017654935.2. Lineage (NCBI taxonomy): Eukaryota > Metazoa > Mollusca > Gastropoda > Neogastropoda > Raphitomidae > Phymorhynchus > Phymorhynchus buccinoides. Next base: position 24,269,010 of record CM065705.1, on the reverse strand, counting down.
ACCAAGATTGAACAACACTGGTGACAGTCATGTCACACTGTCCTTTGTCAAACTAAACCAAGACTAAACAACACTGGTGACAGTCATGTCACACTGTTCTTTGTCAAACTAAACCAAGATTGAACAACACTGGTGACAGTCATGTCACACTGTCCTTTGTCAAACTAAACCAAGACTAAACAACACTGGTGACAGTCATGTCACACTGTCCTTTGTCAAACTAAACCAAGACTAAACAACACTGGTGACAGTCATGTCACACTGTTCTTTGTCAAACTAAATGTTCTTTGTCAAACTAAACCAAGACTAAACAACACTGGTGACAGTCATGTCACACTGTCCTTTGTCAAACTAAACCAAGACTAAACAACACTGGTGACAGTCATGCCACACTGTTCTTTGTCAAACTAAACCAAGATTGAACAACATTAGTGACACTCATGTCGCACATTTCTTTGTCAAACTAAGCACCATTGGTGACATTCGGAACATTGTCTGTTTGTTCCCTTATTTCTGGTAGAACTCTCCCACTTCTTCTTTAACCTGTTGCTTTACCACTACATTGATGCCCCCCCCCTCCCCATCATTTCCTGTCTATTCCTCTCTCCATTTGTTCTTGCTCATCATCGTCCCGTCTCTATTCTTTCCTTACCCAGGCCTTCCGTTTCATCAAATTCTCGAATATATTTTTTTCATTTCGCTTTTTCTAAAAAATAAACTCTCTCTCTCTCTCTCTCTCTCTCTCTCTCTCTCTCTCTCTCTCTCTCTCTCTCTCTCTCTCTCTCTCTCTCTCTCTCTCTCTCTCTCTCTCTCTCTCTCTCTCTCTCTCTCTCTCTCTCTCTCTCTCTCTCTCTCTCTCTCTCTCTCTCTCTCTCTCTCTCTCTCTCTCTCTCTCTCTCCCATGGGGCTTTGCGGATCACGTGATGTCGTCTTACAGTGAGATGATGCAGAAAAAACTGAGTTGGATCAGGCGGAAGGTTATGTCTCCGAGTTTGGTTGTCCTCTCTCTCTCTCTCTCTCTCTCTCTCTCTCTCTCTCTCTCTCTCTCTCTCTCTCTCTCTCTCTCTCTCTCTCTCTCTCTCTCTCTCTCGCTCTCCCCCCACTGTTATTGTCCACTGATGAAGGCGCTGGTATGGTCCACAAAGAACAAGCATGGCCTGTGCTTACCAAGGCTGCCACCACACTGCCTGATGGAGAGAGAGGCAGGCAGGCAGGCAGAGATAGACAGATGCATACGTACAGACAGACAGACAACAAAGATTGTGGATGTGGGAGACAATGAGAGAGACGTAGACAAACAGACAGTGACAGAGACAGAGACAGACACTGAGACTGTCAAACACAGAACCAATACCAAGTAACGCCAAGGTGTTTAATTCATGAAGGCATCCTTCAGCCTCGTGGAGAGGATAAGAAAGAGGTGGAGGAGAGAGAGAGAGAGAGAGAGAGAGAGAGAGAGAGAGAGAGAGAGAGAGAGAGAGAGAGAGAGAGAGAGAGAGAACACACTGAACACTGAACGGTTTAATGAATAGGCCTTAGGCCCATGTCATGGCGGGCGGTTACAAAAACAAACAAAAATGTCAAGGGCATTGCAATGCATGAATAAATTCAAACGCATGTAATTCACAGAGAGAGAGAGAGAGAGAGAGAGAGAGAGAGAGAGAGAGAGAGAGAGAGAGAGAGAGAGAGAGAGAGAGAGAGAGAGAGAGAGAGAGAGGGGAGAGAGAGCATCTGGAAGGAGAGAAAGATAGAGAAATAGAAACAAATATGGAGACAGAAACCAAGACCGATATTTGTGAGTCACGAACGTTAGTCTCCGTTTGACAGTGTCTGCATGGCTTTCTGCCTCAGGCAGGCCGGAACAGACAGAGATAGAGACAGAGATAGAGACAGAGCGACAGAGGGAGACAGAGAAAACAGTGTAGCCCCCTGTATAGGAATGAAAAACACCGAGTCCGGTGATGTTAATAATACAAATGTTAGTTTGTAGGTGACATTGTTTCACTGTAAAACAACAACGAAGATTCAATATTTTAACCCTTTCACCGCCAGCCATATTGCAGCCTTTAAATTTGCTTGGGTAGAGAACAAAATCTGTCTGCAGTATTGGGGATTCTTATGTGACATTATATAAGAAAAGGTATATCCTTACTTCCCCAAACTAAGACAATATGGTCTTTAGATAATAGACCCCAATTTGATGCCTTTTAGTAACATAGGTGTTACATCACTGTGGTGCTAAAATGCGACTTTGGCGGTGAAAGGGTTTTAAAGTGTGATGACAACATCGTTTTTACGATTGCCAAAGTAATATGTTTGTGCAGTATCTAGAAACATTACAGCAACGTTTATTTGATCGGCTCAACGAATCTGTGCTTTTTTGCACTCCCAGTTCTGTAAGAACAGGAGTCCATTGGAACTCAGACGAGGGTTGTGCGTTTCTCTCTCTGTGACGAACATTTATTCCACTCCACAGCGCCTAAACTTCTGAGCCAATCTTAACGCAACTTTATAGACTATTTCCTTAGGCTTTATAGATGTGGCATGTGGTGTCGAATGCACCAAATAGCTTGCCATATTACCGTGATCCCTGTGAATCAGATTTGAATACTACAAAGACGCTGATTTTTTTCAAAGATGATATATGGATTTCTTGGTTTGGAGAAAACGTGTCATCTAAGGAATGTTTTTGTCAAATGACCTACTTGCTATTGCCATAGCAGTACAGGAAAAACAATTAACACACACAAAAACACGATACCCCAAGATTCGAACATGATCTCCCTTGAATTTCATCAGCAACTGATAGTATAGTTTATGTGTCTCTGCCATCTTGTGTTCCATTCTTCCTCCACTTGTGTCCTCTGTTGTCTTCCTCCTTTGACATCAGCACAGCTCGGGGAGTCCTGTTCTCTGTTGTCCTCTGACATCACCACAGCTCGGGGAGTCCTGTTCTCTGTTGTCTTCCTCCTTTGACATCAGCACAGCTCGGGGAGTCCTGTTCTCTGTTGTCTTCCTCCTTTGACATCAGCACAGCTCGGGGAGTCCTGTTCTCTGTTGTCTTCCTCCTTTGACATCACCACAGCTCGGGGAGTCCTGTTCTCTGTTGTCCTTTGACATCACCACAGCTCGGGGAGTCCTGTTCTCTGTTGTCTTCCTCCTTTGACATCAGCACAGCTCGGGGAGTCCTGTTCTCTGTTGTCCTTTGACATCAGCACAGCTCGGGGAGTCCTGTTCTCTGTTGTCTTCCTCCTTTGACATCACCACAGCTCGGGGAGTCCTGTTCTCTGTTGTCCTTTGACATCACCACAGCTCGGGGAGTCCTGTTCTCTGTTGTCTTCCTCCTTTGACATCACCACAGCTCGGGGAGTCCTGTTCTCTGTTGTCCTTTGACATCACCACAGCTCGGGGAGTCCTGTTCTCTGTTGTCTTCCTCCTTTGACATCAGCACAGCTCGGGGAGTCCTGTTCTCTGTTGTCCTTTGACATCACCACAGCTCGGGGAGTCCTGTTCTCTGTTGTCTTCCTCCTTTGACATCACCACAGCTCGGGGAGTCCTGTTCTCTGTTGTCTTCCTCCTTTGACATCAGCACAGCTCGGGGAGTCCTGTTCTCTGTTGTCTTCCTCCTTTAACATCAGCACAGCTCGGGGAGTCCTGT
>CM065705.1:24250352-24257852 GCA_017654935.2 Phymorhynchus buccinoides | reverse complement strand
GGTGGGTGGTGGGTGAATGGGGCTATGGTGGGTGTTGGGTGAATGGTGCTATGGTGGGTGGTGGGTGAATGGGGCTATGGTGGGTGTTGGGTGAATGGTGCTATGGTGGGTGGTGGGTGAATGGGGCTATGGTGGGTGAATGGTGCTATGGTGGGTGGTGGGTGAATGGGGCTATGGTGGGTGTTGGGTGAATGGGGCTATGGTGGGTGGTGTGGAGTGACCGGTTTTGTGGTGGGTGGTCGGTGAATGGGGCTATGGTGGGTGGTGGGTGAATGGGGCTGTGTTGGGTGGTGGGTGAATGGGGCTATGGTGGGTGGTGTGGAGTGACTGGTTTTATGGTGGGCTAGTGAAGGTAACTAATGATATTCTCTTGGTTCTTGACTCAGGTGACGCATCTATATTAACTCTGTTGGATCTTTCAGCTGTTTTTGATACTATTGACCACCATACAGTCCTTAACAGGCTTCAAATCACCTATGGGATATTAGGTACTGCTCTGTCATGGTTCTCGCTCTTACCTCTCTGGTCGAACTCAGTCTGTCTCCATCAATGACTCATCTTCTGCAAAGGTTGTCCTCAAGGCTCAGTACTTGGACCAGTCCTCTTCATCATGTATCCTAAACCTCTGTCCGAGTTGATCACTTCCCATTCAGTTAATTCTCAGTATTTTGCTGATGAGACACAACTCCACAAGCCTGTATCCCCATCTAACATCCTCCTTTCTATATTGTCACTGGAATTATGTATTCGCAACATCAAATCATGGATGCTACAAAACAAACTGAAGCTGAATGATGACAAAACGGAGGCCATGTTCATCCACTCTCCATCTAGACAACTTCCACATCTCTCAAGGTATGAGTATTGACACAGACGTTCAAACTATCTGTCGTGCAGCATACTGAGAGCTTCGTCGCATTGGTATGATTCGCCATCTCCTGTCTATAGATACTGCTAAGATACTAGTCTGCGCTTTTGTTCTCTCTAAATTAGATTATTGTAATTCACTCTTGTATGGCTGCCCCCAACACCTCATTGACAAGCTCCAAAAAGTCCAGAACTTAGCTGCCAGAGGTGTCCTAAGTATCATCATGGTCAACCACTCCGGATACCCTCCATTGGCTTCCCATCAACGCACGTATTGACTACAAAAATTCCACTCTATGTCATTCTTATTTCTCCGGAAGAGTGAATGGTGCTGTGGTGGGTGGGGAGTGAATGGTGCTGTGGTGGGTGGGGAGTGAATGGTGCTGTGGTGGGTGGGGAGTGAATGGTGTTGTGGTGGGTGGGGAGTTAATGGTGCTATGGTGGGTGTGGAGTTAATGGTGCTGTGGTGGGTGGGGAGTGAATGGTGCTGTGGTGGGTGTGGAGTTAATGGTGCTGTGGTGGGTGGGGAGTTAATGGTGCTGTGGTGGGTGGGGAGTGGATGGTGCTGTGGTGGGTGGGGAGTGAATGGTGCTGTGGTGGGTGGGGAGTGAATGGTGCTGTGGTGGGTGGGGAGTGAATGGTGCTGTGGTGGGTGGGGAGTGAATGGTGCTATGGTGGGTGGGGAGTGAATGGTGCTGTGGTGGGTGGGGAGTGAATGGTGCTGTGGTGGGTGGGGAGTGAATGGTGCTGTGGTGGGTGGGGAGTGAATGGTGCTATGGTGGGTGGGGAGTGAATGGTGCTGTGGTGGGTGGGGAGTGAATGGTGCTGTGGTGGGTGGGGAGTGAATGGTGCTGTGGTGGGTGGGGAGTGAATGGTGCTATGGTGGATGGGGAGTGAATGGTGCTGTGGTGGGTGGGGAGTGAATGGTGCTGTGGTGGGTGGGGAGTGAATGGTGCTGTGGTGGGTGGGGAGTGAATGGTGCTGTGGTGGGTGGGGAGTGAATGGTGCTGTGGTGGGTGGGGAGTGAATGGTGCTATGGTGGGTGGGGAGTGAATGGTGCTGTGGTGGGTGGGGAGTGAATGGTGCTATGGTGGATGGGGAGTGAATGGTGCTGTGGTGGGTGGGGAGTGAATGGTGCTGTGGTGGGTGGGGAGTGAATGGTGCTGTGGTGGGTGGGGAGTGAATGGTGCTATGGTGGGTGGGGAGTGAATGGTGCTGTGGTGGGTGGGGAGTGAATGGTGCTATGGTGGGTGGGGAGTGAATGGTGCTGTGGTGGGTGGGGAGTGAATGGTGCTATGGTGGGTGGGGAGTGAATGGTGCTGTGGTGGGTGGGGAGTGAATGGTGCTGTGGTGGGTGGGGAGTGAATGGTGCTGTGGTGGGTGGGGAGTGAATGGTGCTGTGGTGGGTGGGGAGTGAATGGTGCTGTGGTGGGTGGGGAGTGAATGGTGCTGTGGTGGGTGGGGAGTGAATGGTGCTATGGTGGGTGGGGAGTGAATGGTGCTGTGGTGGGTGGGGAGTGAATGGTGCTGTGGTGGGTGGGGAGTGAATGGTGCTGTGGTGGGTGGGGAGTGAATGGTGCTATGGTGGGTGGGGAGTGAATGGTGCTGTGGTGGGTGGGGAGTGAATGGTGCTATGGTGGGTGGGGAGTGAATGGTGCTGTGGTGGGTGGGGAGTGAATGGTGCTATGGTGGGTGGGGAGTGAATGGTGCTGTGGTGGGTGGGGAGTGAATGGTGCTGTGGTGGGTGGGGAGTGAATGGTGCTGTGGTGGGTGGGGAGTGAATGGTGCTGTGGTGGGTGGGGAGTGAATGGTGCTGTGGTGGGTGGGGAGTGAATGGTGCTGTGGTGGGTGGGGAGTGAATGGTGCTGTGGTGGGTGGGGAGTGAATGGTGCTGTGGTGGGTGGGGAGTTAATGGTGCTGTGGTGGGTGGGGAGTGAATGGTGCTGTGGTGGGTGGGGAGTGAATGGTGCTGTGGTGGGTGGGGAGTGAATGGTGCTGTGGTGGGTGGGGAGTGAATGGTGCTGTGGTGGGTGGGGAGTGAATGGTGCTGTGGTGGGTGGGGAGTGAATGGTGCTGTGGTGGGTGGGGAGTGAATGGTGCTGTGGTGGGTGGGGAGTGAATGGTGCTGTGGTGGGTGGGGAGTGAATGGTGCTGTGGTGGGTGGGGAGTGAATGGTGCTGTGGTGGGTGGGGAGTGAATGGTGCTGTGGTGGGTGGGGAGTTAATGGTGCTATGGTGGGTGGGGAGTGAATGGTGCTATGGTGGGTGGGGAGTGAATGGTGCTGTGGTGGGTGGGGAGTGAATGGTGCTGTGGTGGGTGGGGAGTGAATGGTGCTGTGGTGGGTGGGGAGTGAATGGTGCTGTGGTGGGTGGGGAGTGAATGGTGCTGTGGTGGGTGGGGAGTGAATGGTGCTGTGGTGGGTGGGGAGTGAATGGTGCTGTGGTGGGTGGGGAGTGAATGGTGCTGTGGTGGGTGGGGAGTGAATGGTGCTGTGGTGGGTGGGGAGTGAATGGTGCTGTGGTGGGTGGGGAGTGAATGGTGCTGTGGTGGGTGGGGAGTGAATGGTGCTGTGGTGGGTGGGGAGTGAATGGTGCTGTGGTGGGTGGGGAGTGAATGGTGCTGTGGTGGGTGGGGAGTGAATGGTGCTGTGGTGGGTGGGGAGTGAATGGTGCTGTGGTGGGTGGGGAGTGAATGGTGCTGTGGTGGGTGGGGAGTGAATGGTGCTGTGGTGGGTGGGGAGTGAATGGTGCTGTGGTGGGTGGGGAGTGAATGGTGCTGTGGTGGGTGGTGGAGTTAATGGTGCTGTGGTGGGTGGGGAGTGAATGGTGCTATGGTGGGTGGGGAGTGAATGGTGCTATGGTGGGTGGGGAGTGAATGGTGCTGTGGTGGGTGGGGAGTGAATGGTGCTGTGGTGGGTGGGGAGTGAATGGTGCTGTGGTGGGTGGGGAGTGAATGGTGCTGTGGTGGGTGGGGAGTTAATGGTGCTGTGGTGGGTGGGGAGTGAATGGTGCTGTGGTGGGTGGGGAGTGAATGGTGCTGTGGTGGGTGGGGAGTGAATGGTGCTATGGTGGGTGGGGAGTGAATGGTGCTGTGGTGGGTGGGGAGTGAATGGTGCTATGGTGGGTGGGGAGTGAATGGTGCTATGGTGGGTGGGGAGTGAATGGTGCTGTGGTGGGTGGGGAGTGAATGGTGCTGTGGTGGGTGGGGAGTGAATGGTGCTATGGTGGGTGGGGAGTGAATGGTGCTGTGGTGGGTGGGGAGTGAATGGTGCTGTGGTGGGTGGGGAGTGAATGGTGCTGTGGTGGGTGGGGAGTGAATGGTGCTGTGGTGGGTGGGGAGTGAATGGTGCTGTGGTGGGTGGGGAGTGAATGGTGCTGTGGTGGGTGGGGAGTGAATGGTGCTGTGGTGGGTGGGGAGTGAATGGTGCTGTGGTGGGTGGGGAGTGAATGGTGCTGTGGTGGGTGGGGAGTGAATGGTGCTGTGGTGGGTGGGGAGTGAATGGTGCTGTGGTGGGTGGGGAGTGAATGGTGCTGTGGTGGGTGGGGAGTGAATGGTGCTGTGGTGGGTGGGGAGTGAATGGTGCTGTGGTGGGTGGGGAGTGAATGGTGCTGTGGTGGGTGGGGAGTGAATGGTGCTGTGGTGGGTGGGGAGTGAATGGTGCTGTGGTGGGTGGGGAGTGAATGGTGCTGTGGTGGGTGGGGAGTGAATGGTGCTGTGGTGGGTGGGGAGTGAATGGTGCTGTGGTGGGTGGGGAGTGAATGGTGCTGTGGTGGGTGGGGAGTGAATGGTGCTATGGTGGGTGGGGAGTGAATGGTGCTGTGGTGGGTGGGGAGTGAATGGTGCTGTGGTGGGTGGGGAGTGAATGGTGCTGTGGTGGGTGGGGAGTGAATGGTGCTATGGTGGATGGGGAGTGAATGGTGCTATGGTGGGTGGGGAGTGAATGGTGCTGTGGTGGGTGGGGAGTGAATGGTGCTATGGTGGATGGGGAGTGAATGGTGCTGTGGTGGGTGGGGAGTGAATGGTGCTATGGTGGGTGGGGAGTGAATGGTGCTATGGTGGGTGGGGAGTGAATGGTGCTATGGTGGGTGGGGAGTGAATGGTGCTGTGGTGGGTGGGGAGTGAATGGTGCTATGGTGGGTGGGGAGTGAATGGTGCTGTGGTGGGTGGGGAGTGAATGGTGCTATGGTGGGTGGGGAGTGAATGGTGCTCTGGTGGGTGGGGAGTGAATGGTGCTATGGTGGGTGGGGAGTGAATGGTGCTATGGTGGATGGGGAGTGAATGGTGCTATGGTGGGTGGGGAGTGAATGGTGCTATGGTGGGTGGGGAGTGAATGGTGCTGTGGTGGGTGGGGAGTGAATGGTGCTATGGTGGGTGGGGAGTGAATGGTGCTGTGGTGGGTGGGGAGTGAATGGTGCTGTGGTGGGTGGGGAGTGAATGGTGCTATGGTGGGTGGGGAGTGAATGGTGCTGTGGTGGGTGGGGAGTGAATGGTGCTATGGTGGGTGGGGAGTGAATGGTGCTGTGGTGGGTGGGGAGTGAATGGTGCTGTGGTGGGTGGGGAGTGAATGGTGCTATGGTGGGTGGGGAGTGAATGGTGCTGTGGTGGGTGGGGAGTGAATGGTGCTGTGGTGGGTGGGGAGTGAATGGTGCTGTGGTGGGTGGGGAGTGAATGGTGCTGTGGTGGATGGGGAGTGAATGGTGCTGTGGTGGGTGGGGAGTGAATGGTGCTGTGGTGGGTGGGGAGTGAATGGTGCTGTGGTGGGTGGGGAGTGAATGGTGCTGTGGTGGGTGGGGAGTGAATGGTGCTGTGGTGGGTGGGGAGTGAATGGTGCTGTGGTGGGTGGGGAGTGAATGGTGCTGTGGTGGGTGGGGAGTGAATGGTGCTATGGTGGGTGGGGAGTGAATGGTGCTGTGGTGGGTGGGGAGTGAATGGTGCTGTGGTGGGTGGGGAGTGAATGGTGCTGTGGTGGTTGGGGAGTGAATGGTGCTGTGGTGGGTGGGGAGTGAATGGTGCTGTGGTGGGTGGGGAGTGAATGGTGCTGTGGTGGGTGGGGAGTGAATGGTGCTGTGGTGGGTGGGGAGTGAATGGTGCTGTGGTGGGTGGGGAGTGAATGGTGCTGTGGTGGGTGGGGAGTGAATGGTGCTGTGGTGGGTGGGGAGTGAATGGTGCTATGGTGGGTGGGGAGTGAATGGTGCTGTGGTGGGTGGGGAGTGAATGGTGCTGTGGTGGGTGGGGAGTGAATGGTGCTGTGGTGGGTGGGGAGTGAATGGTGCTGTGGTGGGTGGGGAGTGAATGGTGCTGTGGTGGGTGGGGAGTGAATGGTGCTGTGGTGGGTGGGGAGTGAATGGTGCTATGGTGGGTGGGGAGTGAATGGTGCTATGGTGGATGGGGAGTGAATGGTGCTGTGGTGGATGGGGAGTGAATGGTGCTATGGTGGGTGGGGAGTGAATGGTGCTATGGTGGGTGGGGAGTGAATGGTGCTGTGGTGGGTGGGGAGTGAATGGTGCTGTGGTGGGTGGGGAGTGAATGGTGCTATGGTGGGTGGGGAGTTGAATGGTGCTGTGGTGGGTGGGGAGTGAATGGTGCTGTGGTGGGTGGGGAGTGAATGGTGCTGTGGTGGGTGGGGAGTGAATGGTGCTGTGGTGGGTGGGGAGTGAATGGTGCTATGGTGGATGGGGAGTGAATGGTGCTATGGTGGGTGGGGAGTGAATGGTGCTATGGTGGGTGGGGAGTGAATGGTGCTATGGTGGGTGGGGAGTGAATGGTGCTATGGTGGGTGGGGAGTGAATGGTGCTATGGTGGGTGGGGAGTGAATGGTGCTATGGTGGGTGGGGAGTGAATGGTGCTATGGTGGGTGGGGAGTGAATGGTGCTATGGTGGGTGGGGAGTTAATGGTGCTGTGGTGGGTGGGGAGTGAATGGTGCTGTGGTGGGTGGGGAGTGAATGGTGCTGTGGTGGGTGGGGAGTGAATGGTGCTATGGTGGGTGGGGAGTGGATGGTGCTGTGGTGGGTGGGGAGTGAATGGTGCTATGGTGGGTGGGGAGTGAATGGTGCTATGGTGGGTGGGGAGTGAATGGTGCTATGGTGGGTGGGGAGTGAATGGTGCTGTGGTGGGTGGGGAGTGAATGGTGCTGTGGTGGGTGGGGAGTGAATGGTGCTGTGGTGGGTGGGGAGTGAATGGTGCTGTGGTGGGTGGGGAGTGAATGGTGCTGTGGTGGGTGGGGAGTGAATGGTGCTGTGGTGGGTGGGGAGTGAATGGTGCTGTGGTGGGTGGGGAGTGAATGGTGCTATGGTGGGTGGGGAGTGAATGGTGCTGTGGTGGGTGGGGAGTGAATGGTGCTGTGGTGGGTGGGGAGTGAATGGTGCTGTGGTGGGTGGGGAGTGAATGGTGCTGTGGTGGGTGGGGAGTGAATGGTGCTATGGTGGGTGGGGAGTGAATGGTGCTGTGGTGGGTGGGGAGTGAATGGTGCTGTGGTGGATGGGGAGTGAATGGTGCTGTGGTGGGTGGGGAGTGAATGGTGCTGTGGTGGGTGGGGAGTGAATGGTGCTGTGGTGGGTGGGGAGTGAATGGTGCTGTGGTGGGTGGGGAGTGAATGGTGCTGTGGTGGGTGGGGAGTGAATGGTGCTGTGGTG
>CM065705.1:24240352-24245352 GCA_017654935.2 Phymorhynchus buccinoides | reverse complement strand
TCTATGTGTCCCCGCCTCTGCGTGTCCCTGTCTCTATGTGTCCCCGTCTCTTTGTTCATCCCAACTTAACCCTATTCCTAACCCGTACCCTAATCCGCGGATACATAGAGACGGGGACACATAGAGACGGGGGCACATCGCACTGAATCCAGCGGACACAGTAGCAGCAACAGCGGTGGCAGCAACAGTGAAGCCCACGACAAGCCAGGCCAGGCCACCATGCCGTCAACCTCGGGGGGGGGGGGGGGGGGGGGGGGGGGGTGTGTCTGTGTCTCTGTGTGTGTGTGTGTGTGTGTGTGTGTGATCTGTATGTCGTGCGTGTGTGTGATCTGTATGTCGTGCGTGTGTGCGTATGTGCGTGCTAGGGCTTATGACTCGGGTAATTTCGTTGAAGCATCGGTCCCGTCGAGTCTCCTCACCCACAACCCCTCTCCACCCACCTCTCGCTCCCTGTCCTACCCCGCCTGCCCGTAATCGGAACTAGGGTCAGATTCTACAACTAAACAAGCTGTGCGACGAGCGTGTGGAAGTGGTTGTTGGGTTAGGCCTAGTGCGAGAGAGAGAGAGAGAGAGAGAGAGAGGGAGACTAAGAGCTGGATTGGTTACTACTAGCAGGTAGTTAACACCGGCTTGCATCAGGAGAACGAGGTGGAAATTGATGGATGTGTGAAAACAAAGTTAATGAAATTTCATAGTTTAGCCAGCGTGTGACAAGGTCAGCTGTCGTAACCTGATGGTGTTCTGGGATGCTTAATGACCGATGCGCGGCATCTACCCTTTCACCTTCTATATCCCCCTGTGTCTGTATCTAGTCTTACTGGACTCGTCGTCGTCGTCGCAGTCGTGTGATCTTGAATGTCAACGGAGATGTGATTCAGTAGCGTCTGTGAATGGAATGAGTCCTCTGTTTTGTCGCGTGTGTGGCTGAGTTTGGAATAGCTTACTAACCATGCGGTGTCGGCGGTAGACACACCGATCATCTTCTTTGTCGCGATTATCACCATCACCATCATCGACATCGTCGTCGTGACGGGTAGGCCTCGTGGTCAATATTCAGTGTCACAGACACAGCTTCTGTGGATTGTCGTGGTTCTTTGAAGCGTGTCTTCCCATGGAGTCTTCTGCCTTTTGTCAATGTTCGTGAAAGTAACTGATTGATGTGGGCTGCCTTTGTCATAGTAACTTGTCGTCGTCATCGTCGTGGTGGCAGGCTAGGGTTGTGAGGTAGTCTATCGTTTGCAGTCAGCCAACCGTTATCTTCCTTAACGCTAAATGACCAGGGGAAAGATGTAACAGGAAAACCTGTGTGTTAATGGTACGCTTCTTGACGAATTGAGCAATAAAACGACGGCAGAACGGTTCAGAAGGAGAAGTCCAGAAACACGAAGAAAAGTAGAGGGAAGCAGAAATAAAATACAAGAAGAGAAAGAGTAAGGGGAAAGGACTACCTTTCTTTTGTGCTATCCTTGTGTGACGAACGAACGAACGAAGAGTTGATAAGGGAAAAGAAAGAAGGAAGAAAAAGACAGAAGAAGCAGGAGGAGAAAGTGTCGATCCAGTGGTGGGTAGGTGCCGTGCTGTGGGTGTGGCTGGAGGCGGGTGCCATCCCCGGGAGGACCACCATGAAGCTAGCCCCATCCTCCACCATGGTACGTAGTGAGTCATCCACACCCTGATATGGGGCGCACACAAGGGGGGGGGGGGGGGGGGTAATGGAAAGCAGACCTATGGGAAAGGGCGCTGGAAATGAAGAAGCGTGGTAGGATTTATTTATACGGTGTTTAATGGGTAAACCTGGAACAGTAACGAACGCGAAATAGGGAACTTGAAAAGTTGATTATTTTTGCAGTTGATTTTATGTGAAATAGTAAAGTATGAAAAAATACAGTAATGGTCAGTGAGTAGCGTTGTGTGTGTGTGTGTATGTGTGTGCGTGTGTGCGTGTGCGTGTGTGTGTGTGTGTGTGTGTGTGTGTGTGTGTGTGTGTGTGTGTGTGTGTGTGTGTGTGCATAATGTCTGTGTGTGTGTGTGTGTGGAGCAAGACATACGTGAGAGTTGGGAAGAGGGAGGAGAGATTTCGATGGGGTGATATCGGGTGGGGTAGGAAGGAATGGGGGGGGGGGGGGGTCGAAAGAGAGATGTTGGAGTAAGTATGAAGATTTATTTACAGATCATATGAGAAGAAACAGAAGATATAATTAAAATTAAAATAAACACAGAAAGTGAGAAGTGATGCATCAATGAGTGAGGAGGAGGGTGTGTGTGAAGAGAACCTAAGAACTAGAGGGAGAGGGGGATAGAGTGAGGAATAGAAATGAAGGATGGAAGGGATCGGGGTGGCGGAACACTTGAAGAGGAGATAGTGGAAGGAGAGAGTAAAAAGGACGGACAGTGGTTTAGGAAAAACACTGAGGCGGGGAAAAATGAAACTGAAAATACAAAAAGTAAAGGAAAAAAAAATACAGGCCCAGCTTAAAATATATAAAAATCCACCCCCGAAAGAAAGAAAATAAAGGAAACGGTTTTTTTAATGATCAATAAATTTAGGGGGGGAAAGGTGAAAAGAATTTTTTTTTTTAACGAAAAACATCAAACATGGGGTGGGTTGTGGAGAGGAAAACAAAGCGGATTGTGAGTTTGCAGAAAAAAGAAAATGTAGGGAGGGGTGATGCGACACTGGCTGCAACGTTCTCTCCAGGTGGGAGCTATCTGAATTTCACAACTTTTTAGACGAGTTATGTGACAATAAAAATAATACCTTACCTTACCTTACCATGCCATACCATACCATTTCTTTCTCTCCTAATATTTATCTGATGATCAATCTTCCCATTTCTCAATTTCAGGCCACCTTACCATACCATACCATACCATACCATACTATACCATACCATACCATACCATACCATGCTATACCATACCATACCATACCATACCATACCATACCATACCATACCATACCATACCATACCATACCATACCATACCATACCATATATACCATACCATACCATACCATACCATACCATACCATACCATACCATACCATACCATACCATACCATACCATACCATACCATACCATACCATACCATACCATACCATACCATACCATACCATACCATACCATGCCATGCCATACCATACCATACCATACCATACCATACCATACCATACCATACCATACCATACCATACCATACCATACCATACCATACCATGCCATACCATACCATACCATACCATACCATACCATACCATACCATACCATACCATACCATACCATACCATACCATACCATACCATACCATACCATACCATACCATACCATACCATACCATACCATACCATACCATACCATACCATACCATACCATACCATACCATACCATACCATACCATACCATACCATAATATACCATACCATACCATACCATACCATACCATACCATACCATACCATATTATTAGTCTTGCGATCGTCTGGTTTGTACCACACCATTTTTTTTTGTTTTTTTTTTTTACCATACCATACCATAGGATATCATCCCGAACCGCATACCGAATCGCGTCATTTTGTGTCAGGTGTGCCATACCATATCATACCATCGGCGCATACCATTTGCCGTCGTGACCATGACCATGACGTACGATCTTGAATACCGAAAATCTATTTTTTAGCCATATCTCGGGCACCATGGCCATAGGATATTATTCCATGAAGGTCATTTCTTACCCCACCCTGACCATGCCATACACCATACCAGGTCAACCAGGTCAAAAATATTATGCCTGAAAATCGGAGGGTCATCTCCTTCTGTCTGTCCCAAGGATATCTTTACCACGCTTACAGAATCACGTCAAATTTTTACCATGCCATACTATACCATAGGCATCCGCCAAACCATGCCCGTGACCATACCATACCACGACCAAACCTTTGGAACCATACCACACTATACCATATCTCATACCATCAACCATGTTGAAACTTGGTATGAACCATATCATACCACACCATGCCATAGGAAGAAAGTAACATAAACACGAGCCTGAAAAGATGGAGATATGAAATCCATATGTGAGGGCGGAATCTTTCGACGCGGGAGAGAGTGGTGGTGGTGGTGGTGGAGGAAAAGTGTCATCTTCTCGTGAAATTGAGAAATGGGAAGATTGAAAATCATCAGGGGATAAACATACCGTTAGTGTTAGAGAAAGAAAGGAGCTTATGCCCGTTCTGATGGTGGATACCGATCAAGAGAGGAGACCGGGGATAGTGAAAGTGGTGGGGAGGGCATGCCATATTGGGAGGTACTTGACAGAAGCGCTTCAGTCAACTGTATAAGATAAGGTTCGAGCATAAATTTCACCATGAGACCTTGACCTTGAAGTGCCTTGAAAACCGAACATGCTTCTTTGCGCTATATATTTCTTCGTCAAGTGTATCTCGTGAACTAGAAGACAGCGTGCGTGCGTGCGTGCAGGTGTGACACGTGCGGGGTGTCGCAAGTGCGTGCGTGCGTGCGTGCGTGCGTGCGTGCGACGTGCTTGTTCCATATCATATCATACCACACCCTACCATGCCATACACCATACCATACCATGCCATATTATGCCATATCATGCCATACCACACCATACCATGCGTACCATACCATGCCATACTATACCATAGCATGCATACCATGCACCATTGCATACC
Source organism: Phymorhynchus buccinoides (assembly GCA_017654935.2). Lineage (NCBI taxonomy): Eukaryota > Metazoa > Mollusca > Gastropoda > Neogastropoda > Raphitomidae > Phymorhynchus > Phymorhynchus buccinoides. Next base: position 24,240,655 of record CM065705.1, on the reverse strand, counting down.
ACACGTACCATACCATGCCAAACTATACCATATCATACCACACCATGCCAAACTATACCGTATCATACCACACCATGCCATAGAAGAAAGTAACATAAACACGAGAAAAGATGGAGATATGAAATCATATTGAGGGCGGAAGACGCGGGAGAGAGTGGTGGTGGTGGTGGTGGATAAAAGTGTCATCTTCTCAGAAATTGAGAAATGGGAAGATTGATCATCAGATAAATATTAGGAGAGAAAGAAAGAGATAAGATGAGAGAGAGAGGATAGTGAGGGTGGGGAGGGCATGGGTGGGAGGAA
>CM065705.1:24217852-24235352 GCA_017654935.2 Phymorhynchus buccinoides | reverse complement strand
AGATATAGAGAGGGAAAGAGAAAGAAAGTGAGGGGAGTTTGGAGGAAGGAAAAAGAGAGGATGACGAGCGATATAGCAATATACAAAAGCAAGGGAAAGAAGAAGAAATGGAGGAGGAGGAGGAGGAGGAGGAGGAGGAGGAGAGAGAAGAAAGACAAGATGGACAAGACAAGAAGAGGGAAAATAAATGATATTAAAGAAAGGAAAGCGAAAGACAGGTCAGGTACAGGACAGACAGGTACTTATAACTATTTATTAACAATAAAATCTCCAACTTATTTTTTCACATATGTGAAAACTACGTCGTGTCATGTCCTAAGGGACAATATTTAATAGGTCAAATACTTCATAATCCAACTAATTTTAACAACTTTTTAAAAATAGTAAACACAACTTAACTCATTAAAAGACTAAATAGCTTGTATGTAAAAGTTGTGTACATAATAATGGTGTATATAATAATACCTTCCGGTTTTTAAAATAATCTTTTAAACCAAGTAAACTTTTTACGATCATTTGGTCATTAACTTTGTACAGTTTTGTATATAGGCCTATGCCTCTTAAAGAATTTTAATAATAAAGCTCTTTTTGAGCACACATGGATTTTTAAAACAAAAATGCTCAGTTGAGCGTAAAGCAGAATTTTAAACAGTAGCCCTGGGTTTTTTTAATTAGATTTACTCCAATCTGCCAGACTTAAAAGCAAACAGCCAAATATCTTTTACAAACCAAAATATTTTATTACAAACATAAATTTTAACTCAACAAAAACTCTAGACTTATGCGCAATTATAATCTCTAAAAATCTTTTCAAAAAAATAATAAAAAATTTATAAACCTTAAAAATATATATCTCATCATTTAAAAATCCACTTTTTTTCAGGATCTCTATAATTTTAAATGCCCCAAATGGTCATTTGACCCAGAAGGCGTAAAAACTCTATTTTTCTCTCTCTCTCGACAGGTCAACAGACAGACAGAGAGGGGGTGGGAGGAGGACGGGTGGTAAGGAAGGATGAAAGCTGGAGGTCAGGCTACTAGCCCGTCATTTAAAGGCACAACAATGCTGCTATTTTTAGAACAAAACAGCAATGTCATTGTGAACAGATCAATTAAAAAACACCAATTGTTCACTTTAATTGAGCATCTATCTCGGGTGCACCTATTTCAAGCACAGTCATGCATTAAAAAGAGAGGGGGGGGGGGGGGGGGGGGGGGTGGGGATGGGGGGGGGGGGGGGGGGGGGGGGGGGTGGGGATGGGGGGGGGGGGGGGGGGGGGGGTGGGGGGGGGGGGTGGAGGGGGGGGGGGGGGGGGGGAGGGGGGGGGGCGGGGGGGGGGGGGGGGGGGGGGGGGGGGGGGGGGGGGGGGAGGGGGGGGGGGGGGGGGGGGGTGGAGGGGGGGGGGGGGGGGGGGGGGGGGAGGGGGGGGGGGGGGGGGGGGGGGGGTAGGGGGGGGGGGTGGGGGGGGGGGGGGGGGGGGGGGGGGGGGGGGCAGGGGGAAGAAATAGAGAGCATGACCAAAGTGGGATAAAGGGGGATAACAATAGACAGAGAGAATCTGAAGAGGAAAGGTTAAAGGAGAAGAAAGGACAGAAGGAGACAAACACGATATCAAACAAATGGACGAACATCAACAGAGACGGAAAGAGAGAAAGAAGAATGCTTTTAAGCAGGTGGCTTAGTGTGTGGCAGAATAAGGAGTCCAGTGTTTAGAACTCAGTTGAATAACGCTCTGAGGGGAAACAGCTGAATGAAGAAACCATGCCAAATGTCCATATTGTTGTGCACAATCATGGACTAAGAAGACAGAGCAGAGCAGGACGGGAAAGAAAGAGAGGGGAGCGGAGAGAGACTGACTGATTGATTGATTGATTGATTGATTAGTTCAATTGGTTCATTGATTGAGTTGAGAAATAGGCACATTGAAGGCCTTTATACGTTTCTGCCCAAACTCTCTCTCTCTCTCTCTCTCTCTCTCTCTCTCTCTCTCTCTCCCCCCCCTCTCTCTCTCGTTCTCCGCAAACGGATGTGTGCATGACATGCAGAGGTTGACAGTGACTGGCCTCGGGCGTACAGTGTTTGGTTTTCGACGTCGAGGCGTGCTTGCTGGAAAATCCCCTAAATGAGAAGGGTATCGATCTCACCACAAAATAGGTGTACCGTGAGAGAGAGAGAGAGAGAGAGAGAGAGAGAGAGAGAGAGAGAGAGAGAGAGAGAGAGAGAGAGAGAGAGAGAGAGAGGTGGTGGAGAGTAGGTGAGGGAACGAAAGGTGGGAATTGGTGATGCGGGTTAAAGGGAGTGTATACTATTACATGAGTGGGTGGGTGTGGATGAGTAAGCGTTATGTACGAGTCATGGTAAACCAAGGCTGCTTGTGAGAGTTAATTATAATGAACAGGCTGGAGTTTGTTTTTGTGTGTTTGTTGGTTTTGATGCGTTTTTGTGTAGTTACGTGCTGTTTTTATGCGTTTTTATGTATGTGTACAGTCGACACATTCCGATTTCGGAGTAGCTCGGCGATGCTGCGAGTCTGTCACGGCTTTCAGAAATACACACAGCTTTTTGTGTCTTCTTCTTGGTTTAAACAAATGTTTTATTGACACACTTTTGCAACAACACAATATATATGTAGACAAGAGTACAACAAGCCGAGGCTTATAAAAGTACTCACCACATAGACATCGTACTAGCAACAGGCTGCATCACACTTTACAATTAATGGAAGTCGGTCACACTTTGTAAGGTAAGCTAAATAATGATCAATACAACTGACTTCCGGGAAAAGGTGAACAATATAAACAAACATGAATATCAAGGTCATGAAACATTATTCTAAGAACTAATAATTCATAAAAATGGAAGAAAAGGGAATAAATAGTTAAGTTTAAGTGGGGCAACTCAATGTATCACTATAACAAGATATCTATTTAAGCAGGAGCATGTTTTCAATATCACCAGGGACAAAAAGAAGAATAAACACATTATTAATCTTGAGCAAAACGCTTGGAAACACTAATGAATTTTCCAACTACATGGAGGATTTGTCTGTTTTCAATGGCATTTTTATCCCTCCCACCGAACAACAAAATGTTAACATTGTTTTTAACGTCAATAGGAAGTAGACCCAATGTCTGAACACGTGCGTTTTGGATAAAGGGCATGTCAACAAAAAATGACGAGCATCTTCTATGTCATTTCCACAACTACATCTAGGATCATTAGTAATGTGTCTTCTAAAAAGGTCGTGCTTAAGGTCGGTCATTTGAAGTCTTAGTCTACAAAGAATAATTTCAGATGTCCTGTCGTTAAGATAGTAACACTTTGGTACTGCATTATCATTTTTGGACAGAAAACGCTTAAGGAGGCTGAGATAGTTACTCTGCTTAATTCCATCAGGTAAGTCATTCCAGAGAAGAGTAGCTGAAGGAAAGAAAGACGTTTTATACAATTCTGTTCTACAATGAGGAACATACCTCTCTAAAGGATGACGACGATGATAGGGGTTTACAACGGAAGTGAGTGGAGGAAGACGATCTATCAGATAAAGAGGAACAAGGTTGTTAACAATTTTAAAGTAAAGCACTATCTTATGACGACGACGTCGTTCTTTTAAAGTTGTAAATCCAGACTCAGTGTATAGTTTTTCATGGCTTGTGCCTCTGACCGATCCAACTATTGTTCTTAGGGCATCAAGATGTAAATTTTCCAAATCATCTGATAATTTGTTAGTACAATTGTCCCAAACAGTGTCAGAAAAATATAAAAAAAGGCATAATAAAGGATTTGTACATAATTTCCAGTGATTTACGACTGAGTCTGTATTTGTAGGAACGGAAACAAGCAATAAGCACACGACATTTAGATATGATTGATTGAACATGCTTGTCCCATTTACAATTTTTTTGAATAATGACCCCAAGATGTTTATGTGAATTATTTTCTTCAAGTACAGTATTGTGACGAGGTAATGGGTTAAAAGGCTAAGTCCCTAGGGAAGACTAGAAAATTTGCCTTTAGCCCACTTCTCTAGGGTATGGGAGATGAGCAACTTTCCCGGCCCCTTTTCATCTAATAAATTTATATTTGTGCCCGGGTTCTGGCTCGTATGGTTGTAAGAAATACAAGTGGTTGAATTGCTCTAAATGGCAGACAGAGAGAAGTAGGGTTTTACATGAAATTACAAGACTCCCACTCTCATCAGTCTGACCAAAGGGTTCAGGATTATTTGACACTTGTATTTTATTTACTCCCAAAATCTGCATGAGATTATGCAACAATAATAACAAAGCAGCTCAATGGCGCCCAAACAAAATATGGATTATAAAAAAAACAATGGAATCCGAAAGGATTTACAAGACTTTTGTCTTTCTATAAGGTTCGCCCCATGCCGGAAGGGTTACTAATTATCTTCAGTGTCCGTAGGAAAGTTCAAATGATTGGCGCGGTCCGGTGGACTTAGCTGTTGTCAAGTTCCTCCGTAGTGATCGGCGAGTGCTGGGTTGGCTGGGCTTGCTCGTCAGATGAGAGTAGCTCCCAGTCGTTCCGGTTACGGCTTCGCGGGATGGCACGGTTCAGGCGTGGTCTCCTCGCGGATTCTGGGTGCGGGTCGTCTTGGCGACGGACCCGTCTTGGTGCTTGGTGGAGTCCGGGATGATCGTCCGGCCCACGATGCCCTGCTGATAATCACAGGAGAAGGTGGATGTAGATCTCTATGGCTTAGAGACAAGGGGCTTCAGTCGGCAGGGAATTAGTGAATCCCAACCGGCTAGAAGGCTTCCCTTGTACAATAGCACTAGTTAATAAATAAACTGAATTTCAGTTAACAAACTGAGATCAGTAAAACATAAAAGGTGATCAATCCAACATCACTCTCCATCCAACACCTGGAAAGGAATGGTATCATAAAGTGCAAGATTGCGGCCCATAGGTTTCCTACTAAAAATAGACAAAAGGGTTAGTAGGCATAAAATCCGGTTCTGGTACCAAAAGTGTTCAAGTCAAAAACACACACACACAAATAATCAGTGCACATAAATAGAACAGAATGTTTACCACTTCTTTTCAATAACATATCTATCTACTCCTTATTCATCATTGAACATAGGATCTAGATCAAAACTAGGGTCAAACAAACCAGATCTCAATCACCTGCCATCAATAATACTTACTAGTGGGCTTATTATGACAGGCTGGGAGTGTTGCTCTAGCTACGTTTCAGCGTCTTGTGTGACAACTTTTTCTCACCACTCCAATTATAGCCTTCACTTTCAAACAATGAAAGCCTGTCATTGGTTTATAGCAGTCGACACATCACAAGATGATGTTCAAAATGTACAGAACAATCACGCGCCGATTACATCCTTATCACGTGCCGACATTCAAATCCGTCTCGTGATTAGAAAGGACGAGTTGTCTTACAAAGGGAGCCGACTGTTGATATCACTATCTCGTGATGAGACGGTAGATAAGAGGGGGGGGGGGGGGTGAAGGGAGATAACCTCGGTAGGGGTTACATGCTGACAGGGGCGGGTAGATCGGCTTCAAAGAGACCACTCCCTTAATCGGCTTCTTTAGATGGTGGGTGGCAATTAACGTGGCGGCCGGACAGAGAAATGAAAAGGAGAGGGGGGGGGGGGGTGTAGAAAAGAAAGAGGGGTCATGCGGGACACTTACGTCACAAGTATGACAAAATTGCAGAGGGAATGTTTGTGGCATTAATCGATTAGAAATAGTCATTAGTTCGGTTTTAGTTTGATTAAACGTAACCTTCCAGGCAATCGCCCAGTTAGATATTTTTTCAAGATCAGAGTTTAAAATTTGAGTTCTGATATGAGGATTTTCAAGTCCAAGATACATGCTTGTGTCGTCAGCAAAAAGTTTGATAACAGATTCAATATCATTTACTATGTCATTTATATATATAAGAAATAGCAAAGGACCAAGAACAGAACCTTGTGGGACGCCAGCAGATAATGGAAGGTATGACGACTTGTGTCCTTTTAAAACAACCGCCTGTGAGCGATTCCTTAAATAGTCACAAAACCAGTTTAACAAATCCCCACGTATACCTATGGCAGAAAGCTTGTAAATAAGACCATGGTGCCACACTTTATCAAATGCTTTGGAAATGTCGAAAAAGATTACTTGTGTGGTTGATTGGGAGTCCAATGATTTACAAAAGTCATCATAAATACTTATGAGCTGAAACAATGAATCCAGACTGTGCAACAGTTAAAAGATTGTTTTCTGTTAAATATTTAAACACATGGTTTTGAACACATTTTTCTAAAACTTTTCCAATGCAATTTAAAAGTGATATTGGGCGATAATTTCCACATCTTTGTTTTTCTCCCTTTTTGAATATTGATGTTACATGGGCTTTTTTCCAGATGGATGGGAATTTACCTTCAGAAATTGATCGATTAAAAAGAATTGCTAACGGTTTGCAGATAACATTGGATGCGGCAATTAACAGTTTATTGTGTACAAGGTCAGGACCAACAGCCTTTTCCCCATCAAGACTTTTGAGTATTGACAGAACCATTTCTTTTGAGATAACCAGAGGGGAAATAGATCCCTCAAATTCAGCTAATCTAGGAATTGCTTCTGTATCATTTTCAACAGAACATTGTTTAGCAAAGTACTGGTTAAACATAGTAGCTTTATTAATATGATTATAATAGACATTCCCATTTTCCTCAATGGGTGGGATCTCATCATCAGGCATGCTCTTCTTAGAAATGAAAGATTTAACTAGTTTCCACCAGTCCTTGGATCCAAACTGAGTAGGGCAGGAAATTCGACCATCTAGCTCTCTTATGTATTCTGCTTTACTACGCCTAATCACTGAGGTTAAGTCATTTCGAACTTGACGGAAAAGAGCCCAAACCCAATCAGAATTGAAAAACTTTGCTAAATTATGGATAATATTTTTTCTTTTAATTAGTTTCTTAATGTCATTTGTGATCCAAGGAGCATCTCGCTCCTGGATTACAATTTCCTTTACAGGCATACATAGCTTAGCTGCTGACATGATTAAATTTGAGACAGCTTCAGCTGCTTCATCAATTGATTCAAGACTGAGAAAATTATCCCAATCAATTATGGACAATTCATGTTCTAATTTCTTTTTGTCTAATCTTGAATATGCATAAGTAGTTCGCTTATAGTGTGCATTGTTTTTTGGATGATGTTTTAACACGACATATGGAGCAGAATGGTCACTACAAACTGGTGCCAAAACATCAGAACTGTGTATAAGGCCTGGACTAGGTGTCAGTATCAAGTCAATTAATGTGGATGAATTTTCTGTTATGACCATTTGTCAAACTTGACCTAGATATCCTTCTTTCTTCTTCTGCATGCTTCTTCTTCTTCTTCGTTCCCATGCCATATGGCCATGATGGGTAAGGCACATATGTGTCCGATTTTCAGCAGGGTCGTCCAGCTGGGGAGGCACGAGGCATCCACACACTGCCCCACTTTTTGTGTATTGAAAAGCATAGGTTTCTTATGCATCAGCTATAATTTTGTTCACAACGGCATAGGCTTGGCTTCTTCTTCATCCTGTCATATGAGCGCATATGCGTCATGCTGCCGTTATGCGCCTAACTAAGAAAAAAGGCCCAGCCAGTTCGTCTTTCGGCTGGAGAAGATCACACACACACACACACACACACACAACACACACACACACACACACACACACACACACACACACACACACACACAGGCAGGATGAAAAATTTTTTGTTAGCTTATTCTCTAACCCTCAATAAAGATGATTTTGACTTGACTTGAATGACTTTTCACACACACACACAACACACACACACACACACACACACACACACACAACACACACACACAGGCAGGATGAAAAAAAGCTTTGTTAGCTTATTCTTTAAACCCTCAATTGTGACGTAAGTGTCCCGCGCGACCCGCTTTCTTTATTTCTTATCTAAACCCCCCCCACAATTCCCCTCTTCAAAATACCCCCCCCCCCCCTTAAATTCCCCCCCCCCCCCCCCCCCCCCCCACCCCCCCCCCCCCCCCCCCCCCTCTCTCCTTTTCATTTCTCTGTCCGGCCGCCACGTTAATTGCCACCCACCATCTAAAGAACGCCGATCTACCCGACCCCCTGTCACCCCTCTTGCATGTAACCCCTACCGAGGTTATCTCCCTTCACCCCCCCCCCCCCACTTATCTACCATCTCATCACGAGATAGTGATATCAACAGTCGGCTCCCTTTGTAAGACACCTCGTCCTTTCCCATCACGAGAAAGTGACAACCACAGTCAATTCCCTTTGAAGACGGTTTTCCTTTCCGAGCACGAGAAGGATTTGAATGTCGGCACGTGATAAGGATGTAATAGGCGCGTGATTGTTCTGTACATTTTGAACATCATCTTGTGACGTGTGGACTGTAATAAACCAATAGCAGGCTTTCATTGTTTGAAAGTGAAGGCTATAATTGGCGTAGTGAGAAAAAGTTTTTCACACAAGACGCTGAAACTGACTAGAGCAACACCTCTCCCAGCCAGAATAGCCCACCTAGTAAGTCTTATTGATGACTGGTGATTGAGACTGGTTGTTTGTTTGACCCTAGTTTTGATCTAGATCCTATGTTCAATGATGAATAAGGAGTAGATAGATATGTTATTGAAAAGAAGTGGTAAACATTCTATTCTATTTATGTGCACTGATTATTTGTGTGTGTGTGTGTTTTTAACTTGAACACTTTTGGTACCAGAACCGGAGTTTATGCCTACTAACCCTTTTGTCTATTTTTAGTAGGAAACCTATGGGCCGCAATCTTGCACTTTATGATACCATTCCTTTCCAGGTGTTGGATGGAGAGTGATGTTGTTTTGATCACCTTTTATGTTTTACTGATCTCAGTTTGTTAACTGAAATTCAGTTTATTTATTAAACTAGTGCTATTGTACAAGGGAAGCCTTCTAGCCGGTTGGGATTCACTAATTCCCTGCCGACTGAAGCCCCTTGTCTCTAAGCCATAGAGATCTACATCCACCTTCTCCTGTGATTATCAGCAGGGCATCGTGGGCCGGACGATCATCCCGGACTCCACCAAGCACCAAGACGGGTCCGCCGCCAAGACGACCCGCACCCAGAATCCGCGAGGAGACCACGCTTGAACCGTGCCATCCCGCGAAGCCGTAACCGGAACGACTGGGAGCTACTCTCATCTGACGAGCAAGCCCAGCCACACCAGCATTCGCCGATCACTACGGAGGAACTTGCCAAGAGCTAAGTTTATAAAACCGCGCCAATCACTGGAACTTTCCTACGGACACTGAAGATAATTAGTAACCCTTCCGGCATGGGGCGAACCTTATAGAAAGACAAAAGTCTTGTGAATCCTTTCGGATTCCATTGTTTTTTTATCCATATTTTGTTTTGGCGCCATTGAGCTGCTTTATTATTATTGTTGCATAATCTTATGCAGATTTTGGGAGTAAATAAAATACAAGTGTCAAATAATCCTGAACCCTTTGGTCAGACTGATGAGAGTGGGAGTCTTGTAATTTCATGTAAAACCCTACTTCTCTCTGTCTGCCATTTAGAGCAATTCAACCACTTGTATTTCTTACAACCATACGAGCCAGAACCCGGGCACAAATATAAATTTATTAGATGAAAAGGGGCCGGGAAAGTTGCTCATCTCCCATACCCTAGAGAAGTGGGCTAAAGGCAAATTTTCTAAAGTCTTCCCTAGGGACTTAGCCTTTTAACCCATTACCTCGTCACATCTAATTGGGGGCTCGCGTCCGGGATATTTTTTTTTCATAAAGTCTAACAAATTTCAATTCAAACTGTAGTTCCTTTTCAAAACTTATCTTGTGTCCACTGGGAAAGTTATTGTGATTTGGTTCACTGTGTTTTGATTTGATTTGTTTGAATGCTATTTATGACTTTATTTTGATGTGCATGCTATTTCTGTTTATGCTGAAATAGTTAAGTGTTGTTTGATACATTCAACTCAGCAGCTTTGTTTTTATTTTGAATAGTTGTATTTACAACCATGGCTGAGATTGTTAAACTTAGGAGGGAACTTAAAGAATGGGGAGAATCTCTAGGATTGTCAGGCCAAGAGTTAGCAAATTTTGTCATATCTGAATATGACAAAGAGAAAGCTCGCGAGGTGGCTGAGAAAGACAAACAAAGCTCATGAGGCTCAAGAGGCAGATAAAGCTCGGGAGGCTCAAGAGGCTGATAAAGCTCGCGAGGCTCAACAAGCAGATAAAGATCGCGAGGCTCAACAAGCAGATAAAGATCGCGACGCTCAGGAGCAAGAGCAAATCCGTACTCATGAGTTAAGGCAGAGGCAACTAGTGCAGGATGCCAAAAATAAAGAACTCGAACTTGAGGCCACTGAGCGGGAAAAAGCGCGAGACCATGAGCTAGCTATGAAGCAGCTAGAAAACTCAGCAGACTCTGAGACTGCTGCCCCTCAAAATTTTCCCCCTCCCATTCATACCTCAGCCATGACCTTCACATTGGAGGCATTCAATGAGGCAACAGAGTCTATCGATGCATTCCTCGATAGATTTGAAAGACTGGCCCAGGAATTTGAGCTTGCTCCGGAAAAGTTCAACCTCAAGCTTGCCCAAAGTCTCAGGGGTGTGGCTTATGAGGTGTACAGCAAACTTCCGTCAAGCCAAATTACCGACTACCCAGCTTTGAAAGAAGCCCTGCTCAACAGATACCAGTTGACAGCGGACGCCTACCGGAAAAAGTTCCGGTCAACCAGAAAAGGTAGGGGAGAGTCCTATGCCCAATTTTCAGATAGACTGGGGAACTATCTGACAAAATGGGTGTCCCTTTCTGCCAAATCAGAGTCCTATGAGGATCTCCGTGAACTGATGGTTGGCGAGCAACTGCGCGAAACCATGTCCCCAGAGTTACGCACCTTTACTGCCGAACAAGGTGCCACAACTCTGGCTGACCTCATCCAGCTAAGTGACCGATACACTCTAGCCCATGATGAACCTAGCGCCCCTAAAAGGCCAAAACTACAGCAAGTTGTTGGGTCCACTGCTTCACAGCAGAGCAGGGGTTTAACCCCAACTCCAACAGTGGGTCAAACAGTTCTACCCATGAACGACAACCACTGGGACAACCCTTATTCTGCTCATACTGCAAGTCGAACACCCACAATCGGGATGACTGCAGGAAACTTGCTTACAAGCGGCAAAATGTTGCAACTATGCAAGTCGTCTCGACTTCGCAGAATTGCACAAACCCCTCCCCAGTACAGTGTCCAGGCACACCGTCAGTCGTCGGACAGGCGACTGTCAACAACATCCCTGTTCAGTGTCTCTATGACACTGGACTGTCATGCGACGCAATCGTCTGCGGATCCCTAGTCCCCGCGTCAGCATACACGGGAGACTTCATCTCTCTGCAAGGCCCTGATGCTGCAATCCCCCCATCCACTTTGCCAGTCGCCATAATCAATGTCGACACCAGATATGTTAAGGGACCCATCAAGGCAGTGCTCATGGACAGTCCTGTCTATGACCTCATACTGGGATCACAGTATGTGTTTTTAGGGCACCCCTCTCAACCTGCCATAGTTTCAGCAGCATTCCCTTCTCCCCAATCCACAAACCAACTCCCTCCCTCCTTCCCAAAGAGCAAATCTCCCTCAGCAGGGAAGAAACCTCTCAACGCGGCAAACCAAATTGCCGCGCGAGCAAATCCAGATTGTCCCAAGTCCCCAAGTCCGCCACAACTTGGAAAATCCTTCCCAAGGAATGTCCGCCTAACGACCCAAGACCACTCGCCACAGGTACCTCAGGTGAAAGGCAGCACTGTACCCGCAAACACCCACCGAAGGTACTATCGGGACAGGCCGCCGCACATACAGCCGTCACCTACCCCTCCCTTTCAGCGAGTGGCAGTCGACTTGGTCGGGCCTCTACCTCAACGGAAGAAGAAATTCCGGTACATAGTCACCGTGGTCGACATATGTACCATGCAGTGCGATGCCGCCCCAATCTCCTCACTTGATGCTAGTCAGGTAGCCGCGGCACTCAAAGCCATTTTCACCCGAATCGGCCTACCAAACCACATCATCAGCAATGATGAATCCAGGCTAAAGGGGAAACTCAGGCAAGAGGTGTTTGCTATTCTGCAATCAACCTTGGGACAACTCAACACAGGATTGCCGCACCAACCTCAGTCGGAATCCATTCCACTGATCTCTAACCCACCTGCTCCTTTGAACTCTGTGTTGCGACCAGATGTTCCACCATTCCAGCCGACCCAGTCTCCCCACTAATTTGTCCCTGTCGCCCAAGTCGAAAGTGGAGTCGGCGTTCCACAGGAAGATTCCGGTACCAGAATCTTTTCTTCGGGGGGCCTCTGTGACGTAAGTGTCCCGCGCGACCCGCTTTCTTTATTTCTTATCTACACCCCCCCCCCCCCTTCCCCCCCCCCCACCCTCTCTCCTTTTCATTTCTCTGTCCGGCCGCCACGTTAATTGCCACCCACCATCTAAAGAACGCCGATCCTCTACCCGCCCCTGTCAGCATGTAACCCCTACCGAGGTTATCTCCCTTCCCCCCCCCCCCCCCCTCTTATCTACCGTCTCATCACGAGATAGTGATATCAACAGTCGGCTCCCTTTGTAAGACACCTCGTCCTTTCCAATCATGAGAAAGTGACAACCACGGTCAATTCCCTTTGAAGACGGTTTTGCCTTTCCGAGCACGAGATGGATTTGAATGTCGGCACGTGATAAGGATGATAAGGCGCGTGATTGTTCTGTACATTTTGAACCTCATCTTGTGACGTGTGGACTGTAATAAACCAATAGCAGGCTTTCATTGTTTGAAATTGAAGGCTATAATTGGCGTAGTGAGAAAAAGTTTTTCACACAAGACGCTGAAACTGACTAGAGCAACACCTCTCCCAGCCAGAATAGCCCACCTAGTAAGTCTTATTGATGACTGGTGATTGAGACTGGTTGTTTGTTTGACCCTAGTTTTGATCTAGATCCTATGTTCAATGATGAATAAGGAGTAGATAGATATGTTATTGAAAAGAAGTGGTAAACATTCTATTCTATTTATGTGCACTGATTATTTGTGTGTGTGTGTGTTTTTGACTTGAACACTTTTGGTACCAGAACCGGAGTTTATGCCTACTAACCCATTTGTCTATTTTTAGTAGGAAACCTATGGGCCGCAATCTTGCACTTTATGATACCATTCCTTTCCAGGTGTTGGATGGAGAGTGATGTTGGATTGATCACCTTTTATGTTTTACTGATCTCAGTTTGTTAACTGAAATTCAGTTTATTTATTAACTAGTGCTATTGTACAAGGGAAGCCTTCTAGCCGGTTGGGATTCACTAATTCCCTGCCGACTGAAGCCCCTTGTCTCTAAGCCATAGAGATCTACATCCACCTTCTCCTGTGATTATCAGCAGGGCATCGTGGGCCGGACGATCATCCCGGACTCCACCAAGCACCAAGACGGGTCCGTCGCCAAGACGACCCGCACCCAGAATCCGCGAGGAGACCACGCTTGAACCGTGCCATCCCGCGAAGCCGTAACCGGAACGACTGGGAGCTACTCTCATCTGACGAGCAAGCCCAGCCACACCAGCATTCGCCGATCACTACGGAGGAACTTGCCAAGAGCTAAGTTTATAAAACCGCGCCAATCACTGGAACTTTCCTACGGACACTGAAGATAATTAGTAACCCTTCCGGCATGGGGCGAACCTTATAGAAAAACAAAAGTCTTGTAAATCCTTTCGGATTCCATTGTTTTTTATCCATATTTTGTTTTGGCGCCATTGAGCTGCTTTATTATTATTGTTGCATAATCTTATGCAGATTTTGGGAGTAAATAAAATACAAGTGTCAAATAATCCTGAACCCTTTGGTCAGACTGATGAGAGTGGGAGTCTTGTAATTTCATGTAAAACCCTACTTCTCTCTGTCTGCCATTTAGAGCAATTCAACCACTTGTATTTCTTACAACCATACGAGCCAGAACCCGGGCACAAATATAAATTTATTAGATGAAAAGGGGCCGGGAAAGTTGCTCATCTCCCATACCCTAGAGAAGTGGGCTAAAGGCAAATTTTCTAAAGTCTTCCCTAGGGACTTAGCCTTTTAACCCATTACCTCGTCACATCAATAAAGATGATTTTTGACTTGACTTGACTTGGACTTCACACACACACACACACACACACACACACACACACACACACACACACAGGCAGGATGAAAAAAACTTTGTTAGCTTATTCTTTAACCCTCAATAAAGATGATTTTGACTTGACTTGACTTGACTTGACACACACACGCACACACACGCACACGCACACACACACACACACACACACACATACATATATATATATATATATATATATATATATATATATATATATATATCTAATATACACCCCCCCCCCCCACACACACACACACACACACACACATACACACCGGTATCCTCACGGGGGAATAGGATTGGCTGAAGAACACAGGGTCAGACTATAGACGACAGAATGTGCCTTCAGATCTCTTAGTTTTGTGATCGCATGTTTCTTTTTTAGAATAAAATAATTAGTTTCACTTGCATGTAAGCCTACTTATCGTTTTATTTAAATTCTATTATTTTTGAAAAGATTGGAAAACATATTGAAGCAAATATCGTTTCAAAAACGTGTCGCTCCAAAGGGTACTTTGAAATAGTACAATTCTGCCTAGAAAACTTTATAAGACAGTTTTTACGGAAAGTGTAGATCCAGAGGCGGATCTAGGGGGGGGGGTAAGGGGGGTCTTTGACCACCTCCTCGGTTAAAAAAAAAAAAATTGAAAACAAAATCGGAAAAAAATGATAAAGGCACGCTCAAAATACCGCTGTCTTTCGGTATCTTTCGGTGTGTTCCGGTGTGTTCCGGTGTCTTCCGCTGTCTTTCGGTGTCTTTCGGTGTCTTCCGGTGTCTTTTCGTATCTTTGGTCTCTTTTCTTGTCATGTCAGGAGAGGACGACTTTGGTTCTTCAGATATGAAAAATGCTTCAGCCCCCCTCCCGAACCCACCCCCCTTTCACTTTTTATGAAAAAACTTGACCCCCCACCTCTAAATAAATTGATCCGCCCCTGAGATCTATATACTTTTCAATTGCATGCTTCATTTTTAGATGTGCTTTATAAGAGTCAAAAATTGCCAGCAAATCTGTGAGAAAAAAAAGAAAGATTCTCATGAGTCTGGCATGCGTCACGTGAAAATGACGTGCATGGTTTTGCTGCTCTAAAGTCGGATAAGAAAAGCAGGAAGATTTACCACTCACAAGCAATACAACCCGATGCCCCTATGCCCCCAGACAGCCCGCGGTTTATCAGTAGAAAGATGCCAAGACTGACCCCCACTGATCGGGAAACGGCGACTGGATGACTGCTAGCGGGAAACCGGCCAAGCGGCGTCGCTAATGCTCTTGGAGTGGCAGTATCTATTATCTGTCGTCTGTGGGCTCAGTTTCAAGCCACTGGAATCACTCTGGATGGAGCTAGAAGCGGAAGACCTCACGTAACAACTGTGAGACAGGACAGGTAGATCTACCGCCAGCGCCTGCACCAACTGGCTTACCCGGCAACTCAAATGAACAATCAGTGATACGAGACTCATTGTAACAATTTTCTGTGAAATCGATCAAATCATTTTGTTTTTAAAGTCAGGATTCCTTTACTTGCGTTTCTTTTGCTTCTGCCCCCTCCCCCCCCCCCCCCCCCCCACTCCCCCCACTCTCTCTCTCTCTCTCTCTCTCTCTCTCTCTCTCTCCTCTCCTCTCTCTCTCTCTCTCTCTCTCTCTCTCTCTCTCTCTCTCTCCTCTCTCTCTCTCTCTCTCTCTCTCTCTCTCTCTCTCTCTCTCTCTCTCCTCTCTCTCTCTCTCTCTCTCTCTCTTTCTCTCTCTCTCTCTCTCTCTTTATCTCCTCTCTCTCTCTCTCTCTGTTCTTTTCTTGCTGTTTATTTTGTTGTGTATGATTGGTTTGGGAGATGGAAGTCTTCAAACCATGCAGCCCAGGAGTACAGATGAAGAAATGTGGAGGAAAGGAGGGAGGGTAGAGGGGGGGGGGGGCAATCAGAGAAATCAGAGCAGCTGTTTCCATGTACAAACTGTAAATAGTGTTACTGAATGCAGATATAGTTGCTGTACTATAGTTTAATGCCATAGTGACATTAATGTCTGTGTCAAATGGACGTACTGTTACTGTGTTCTCTTTCAATATTTCATCTCTCTGTGTGCGTGTGCGTTTGTATGTGCGTGTGTGTGTGGGTCTCTGTGTGTGTGTGTGTGTGCGTGCGTGTGCGTGCGCGTGCGCGTGTGCGTGTGCGTGTGTGTGTGTGTGTTGTCGTTTCCCTGTTAAGTCAACCTCTTATCTTTAGGTTCTAATCGTATAATAAAAAGGCAAGTGTGTGTGTGTGTGTGTGCGTGTGTGTGTCTGTGTGAAACACAAAACGGGCCTTATAACTCCGCCGTTTTTCGACCGAATCGCTTCAAATTTGCTGTGAGCCCTAACGGGACGATGGCAACGGCAACTGAGGCGGCCGTGTCATTTGCGCAGTTCGGCAAATGCGCGAAACGCGTATCCGCCGGCCTCTCGGTGCCCGTATCTCCGGTATTTCTGGGCCGATTGCCTTCGAATTTGGCAGGTAGATGACCGGGGACAGTGACTATCAGTGTGCCAAACTGGAAGGGAATCGATTAAAAAACGCGCGCGATATCAGCCGCTTAACCTTTTCACAAACCGCTGGAGGGGGGGGGGAGGGGGGAGGGGGGCTGGAGGGGGAGGAGGATGGTGGGGTGTGTGGGGTGTGGTGGTGGGGGTGTTCAGGGGGGGGGGGGATGGGGGGGACGGGCATTCATTCTTCTCCATTTTTGTTTTAGTTGTGGGTCCCCAGATTTATTAAAACGGACCTACAATGGTTGAACCACAGATTAAGAACCTCTCTGGTTGAACTAAGTAGAATTTCAGTTCGTTTTTCTTTTTAGTCCTCTGCCGATCTACGATCGCAAAGGAGTATGTTTTCGTTCAGGTTTGTTTCCTTTGTTTGTTTGTTTGTTTGTTGTTCTTTTCTGTCTGTCCCAAGGATCTCCCGAACCACTTGACCGAATCGCTTCAAATTGTTTGTGGTGGTGTGTCCTCATGAGAGGAAGGCATCCGCGCAAAACGTTTTGCCGCCCTGACCTTGACCTTAGCGTATGACCTTAAAAAACGAACATCGTTACGGGGCCATAACTTCCACACTGCAGGTCCTAGAGACTTGAAACTTGGCATGGATGTACTTTCGCTTATGGCTGTTCTGATGATGGCATACCAATGAAGGTCAAGGTCAAGGTCAGGGAGATCGGTATGCCTTGAAAGGGGTAGGGGTCTAATAATTGGGGTTTTCTGTCCCACGCATATCTCCCAAACCGCTTCACCGAATCGTTTCCAATTTTGTG
>CM065705.1:24210352-24212852 GCA_017654935.2 Phymorhynchus buccinoides | reverse complement strand
ACGCACGCACACGCACACGCACACACGCACACACACACACACACACACACACACACACACACACACACACACACACACACACACACGCACGCACGCACGCGGAAAAGAGTGTCCAAACATGATAAAGGACAAACAAGAAACATTCTTTGAAAAGCTTATAAACTATCAAACGGGACATAGTCTTCATCAGGATCGCTTCTCGGCCTTTTGGCTAAGACAGTGATTCAGCAACATAAATTTTTGTTTATACCTTGGTTGATTTGTTCAGCCCGTCGTACATGGCGAAAGCCGATACGTGACGTTAAACTGAACTTCCATCAGGAATGGATTTTGAAGAGTTTGATTTTTAGATTCTGGCTTGATGCACATAAAACAAAATATTGTAAAAACGTGATTTGCATTTGTGGCCAAAAAATTACACCATTTCATGTCATTTTTCTTTGCGGAAATACAAAATAATATTTACCTACTTGGTTACTAGATATGGAACCATCAATGACAAATGGTTGGGACATTTCTTTTAACGAATCGAAGGCTATAGAAGTTGTTAGGGCACTTGTTAAGAGTCCAGTTGGACATTTACTTTGATTCTCGAGTTTATTTGTTTGATTTAACTTCTTATTATTTTAACATTTTAAAAATTGTCTTGTTTCTTTATAAATGTCCAGATATGAACCCAGGCTGGAGTAGTTTACCGTTATGTCAGTAACATACGATAGGGCTTAAATGAGGGTCGCTTATTCTTATCTCATTAATGTATATGCATGCATAGTTTAGCGTACTATATTACTTCCACACTCCACACATTCTTAATCACATATTTAAAATAACACATACATTTATGCACACACACACACACACACACACACACACACACACACACACACACACACACACACACACCCCCCCCCTGGACCCCTTTTGTATTTTTTTTTTTTGTTTTTTTTTTTGTGTGTCTAAGATCACTGTAAGGTGGATAGACATTAAACTAAAGAACGACGCACACACACACACTAAGAGTGAGGGTTGGGGGTGCAAAGGTTAGGGGGGAAATGTACGCACCGAATCTGACATGAAAATCAATGGCTTCTTGATCTGCCATTAATATTAAACCGCTTCTTAAACTGACATGAAAATTAAACCGCTTCTGAATTTGACATGAAAATTAAGCTGCTTCTTAATCTGAACGTTCAATTCCAAAAACAGTTTATATTATTAGTCCATTAACTGGACAGTTTCTTGCTTGTTAAATCACGACCAAAGAGCAAAAGAGTGATTACCTATTGTGCATCGATTCGATTATTTGAATGCGAGTCTTTCCCTTCGTCAATCGATACTGGGCTTGGACAAACTCGATGCTGCCAGGTAAGTGGGAAAGAAAAGGACACGGAAATGGTCTCAGAGCGACTGTTCGCCAGTGGTCGACTAATTCCGGAACTAGTCAAATCGATCGTGTCCATTAAAAAAAAAAACCACACCAAGGGACACAGGTGCGCACACGCCACATATTGTCATTCTGTCTGTTTGTCTGTCTTTCTGTCTGTCTGTCTGTCTGTCTGTCTGTCTGTCTGTCTGTCTCTCTCTCTCTCTCTCTCTCTCTCTCTCTCTCTCTCTCTCTCTCTCTCTCTCTCTCTCTCTCTCTCGATCTCTCTCTCGATCTCTCTCTTCAATTATCTCTCACACATACACATATCGCGCGCGCACGCACGTACGCACGCACGCACGTACGCACGTACGCACGCACGCACGCACGCAGTAAGTCCAAACACGAGCAATACAAGCAAGCTAGAAACGAACAATCAATACTTGATCGCATGGTTTGGAATGTGAATGGGGAGTGGAGGTGAAGGTATTATGGGATGATTGAGGGGGGGGGGGATGAGGAAAAGGGAGAGGAGACAGGGAGAGGGGAGAGACAGGGGGAGACGAAAACACGGGGAGATTCAAAATCGCGTCTAAAGAGAGGAAAGAAGACGTATGGTGATGGAAACTGATTTTATGATTCCGACTTTAAAGCACAGTGTCTTTCAAGTTAGGATCGCAGAACCTTGACAGGGGGTCCAACAAGATTGGTGTGAGGTTAGATGGATGAGAGGAGTGTTGAGAAGGGGAAGGGGAGAGCAAGGATTTTCAAAACGGCCACCAACCTCCACCCTCATTCATTCTGCAACCCTTCCCTCTCCTCCCCCCCCCCCCCCCACCCCCCCCCCCCCCCCCCCCCCCCCCCCCCACCCCCCCCCCCCCCCCCTCCTCTCTCTCTCTCTCTCTCTCTCTCTCTCTCTCTCTCTCTCTCTCTCTCTCTCTCTCTCTCTCTCTCTCTCTCTCTCTCTCTCTCTCTCTCTCAAAACAAAATTCCACCGAAATGTATTCGTAATCCATCTGCTTTTAAATGAACCTTGTTGTTAGCTTCAAAGTAAGAAAGTGATATCGCAATCTGGCTATGTTTTTACGAATAAAGCTTTCACATTTAGAGACATTCCTATTTGATAGTCTACCTTGT
>CM065705.1:24200352-24202852 GCA_017654935.2 Phymorhynchus buccinoides | reverse complement strand
TCCTTCTACCGTGCCAGCCTTCTCTGGTTCTGTACTCCCAGAACAGGAGTACATTGGAATGGGAACGAGGGTTGTGCGTTTCTCCGTCTGCATGTCTGTATGTCTATCTCTTTGTATGTATGTATGTATGTACGTATGCATGTGTGCATGTATGTATACATGTGTGCATGTAAGCTTATGTGTACAATGTATGTATGTGGTAACAATAATTTATTTCACTTCACAGCGCCTAAGCTACTAAACCAATATTACCGAAACTTGGCAGATTGGTTCAGGTTCCCTTGGTTTCCTAGATGCGGCCCGTGGTGTTAGATTCACCACATGGCAAGCCACACCAACGTAATTCCCATGAGTCGTATTTGAATATTACTAAGACACCGAATGCTTCAAAGTTAATGGATGAATGTCAACCACCACAGTTGCTTTGGTGAGAAAGTGTCATCTAAGGATTTGTTTTAGAATAATAAACTTCTGGGTATTGCCATACTGGTACAAGAAAATGTTCAGCAACAACAACAACAAAAACAATGACCCAAGAGTCGAACTTTATCTCCCTTGAATTTCGTCAGTAGCTGGCAGTACAGTTTCTCTGGCTCTGCCATTTTGTTCTCTCTCTGTTGCCTCTGTCTCTTCTCTTGAGTTATTTTTGAGGGCAAGCTGTTCCCAAACAACAAACCAAAATGGCACAGCCAGAGAAACTGTACTCCCAGTTTAGGTCAAAAGAGTAAAGCAAAAGCCACCCCCACCCACACGCCCACCATTTTTTTGTAATTTAAAATAGAAATAACATGAAAAAATGAATTGTATGCTACTAGTCGTAAATTTCCAATGATCTCCCTTGAATTTAATCACATAAGACTTACTGGTGAAATTCAGGGGAGTTAATTTTGGACTATATGGTCATTGTGTATTTTTGTGTTAAGAAATTCCTGCTTCGATATAAGAAATTAGACGTTTTACCACAAAATATTGCCGAGTACCATCTTCTCAGTATACCTACTTTGGTTTATTATCTTTGAACTAATCGGTGTCTTTTTAATATTCAATAGCTTTGCACTGGGATTACCTTGGTGTGGCATGCCATTCTGTGCATCTGACATAGCGTGCAGCAACGGCAAGGTCTAAGGAACCATTGTGCCAAGTGTCATTACGATCGGTTCAGTGGTTTAGGCGCTATGAGCTGGAACACATTATGGTCACACACAGACAGACGGACAGGTCAACGCACAGCCCTCGTTCCCATCCCAATGTACTCCCGCTCTGTCAAAACTGGGAGTACAACAAATAGCTTATCATCGGTGAAATTCAAAAACCTCGTATCTCGATTTTGGGGGGATTTGAGTTAGATACATAGTCAGCTTTCTAATTTTTCCCGCCACCTTCCACCAAAAGCTCGTATCTCTAACGACTTTCTATCTGGGGTAAATGAGGTTGTGAAAATAGAAGAAAAAGTCGTAAGTCCCAAATTCAGATTTAGTTAAGGACAAAAACCTCGTATCTTCGTTCTTTTGATGTCCAACAAAAACATTTTTTAAGAAATTTTAACGAAATGCAGGACTAAACTCACAATGTCTTGAACAACATATTCATCATAGTTAATGAATTGTGGTCAACGCGGTTAATTTTTAAAACAGTTTTTTTAATTTTTCTCAAAACTACCAAAATTGAGATATGAGGTTTTTTAATTTCACCGACGTTATGCTACTTCATGTCACCCTGAATGAACATTCGTAAAGAGATCCGTATTACTAATACTATTAGTATTGGTATTGTCTCGCAGGCTTCGATGTTATTCGCGAGTCGGATTTTTTTCCGACTGTAAAAACCAGTCGGAAATGCTGTTGAAGATTCCTTCCTTCTGTCGTTCAACCCTTCTCCTTTACCCCTTTCTCTGTGTGTGCCTTGCAGGATGGCCACCTTCCAGGCGGACTCTCTGGGCAGAGACGACGAGGACGGGTTCTCTGTCCTTCAACCCTTTACCCCTTTCTCTGTGTGTGCCTTGCAGGATGGCCACCTTCCAGGCGGACTCTCTGGGCAGAGACGACGAGGACGGGTTCTCTGTCCTTCAACCCTTTACCCCTTTCTCTGTGTGTGCCTTGCAGGATGGCCACCTTCCAGGCGGACTCTCTGGGCAGAGACGACGAGGACGGGTTCTCTGTCCTTCAACCCTTTACCTCTTTCTCTGTGTGTGCCTTGCAGGATGGCCACCTTCCAGGCGGACTCTCTGGGCAGAGACGACGAGGACGGGTTCTCTGTCCTTCAACCCTTTACCTCTTTCTCTGTGTGTGCCTTGCAGGATGGCCACCTTCCAGGCGGACTCTCTGGGCAGAGACGACGAGGACGGGTTCTCTGTCCTTCAACCCTTTACCTCTTTCTCTGTGTGTGCCTTGCAGGATGGCCACCTTCCAGGCGGACTCTCTGGGCAGAGACGACGAGGACGGGTTCTCTGTCCTTCAACCCTTTACCTCTTTCTCTGTGTGTGCCTTGCAGGATGGCCACC
>CM065705.1:24187852-24195352 GCA_017654935.2 Phymorhynchus buccinoides | reverse complement strand
TTGTTGTTGTTGTTGTTGATTGTGGTTTTTGTAGAGATCCAAGCACATAAGACTATCAAAACATGATGTTCCCTACAACGGGCCAACGTGGCATTGAATGAATAACCCTGCATGACTTTGAAATGATTTGTTTATTTGAGGAGTCCGAATAAAATGAAGAGGATAAGTTTATTGACGCGTGTTGCAAAACAAACGAAAACGCTCTCCATGCTACATAAAATTATATCATAGTGCAATAATAAACAAACACAATTACAAACTAAACAAAGATGTGGCCGAGTGTGGCAGCGAGTGTTCCTTCGCAATGGTTACTCATGAGACGCATTGACCATCT
Source organism: Phymorhynchus buccinoides (assembly GCA_017654935.2). Classification (NCBI taxonomy): domain Eukaryota; kingdom Metazoa; phylum Mollusca; class Gastropoda; order Neogastropoda; family Raphitomidae; genus Phymorhynchus; species Phymorhynchus buccinoides. The sequence continues at coordinate 24,195,018 of CM065705.1, read as the reverse complement.
GCAGGATATAAAAACCATCGTCTGCAATTTGAAGTGGTTCTGCGCGGTGGTTCACATGAAATCATGTCCCACTGCGGGCACAGACTACACGGGTTAAAGCACAACGACACACTAACCATGGTCTGGGCCCTCCTCCACGGAGTGGTGGGGGAACATGACTCCAGGCTTGGTACCCGGTACTTTTCAGACACATCTATGAATTCAGAGGAGAGCGAATGTGGAAAAAAAATGAACGTGAGAGGGGTTTAACCTTGTGAAGATTCTATTTTCTCTCAGTTTTTATCTTCATCTACAAAAGGTATTGGCCCTTGGCCACAACCAAAGGACCCTCTACCCCTTGGCCACAACCAAAGGACCCTCTACCCCTTGGCCACAACCAAAGGACCCTCTACCCCTTGGCCACAACCAAAGGACCCACTACCCCTTGGCCACAACCAAAGGACCCTCTACCCCTTGGCCACAACCAAAGGACCCTCTACCCCTTGGCCACAACCAAAGGACCCTCTACCCCTTGGCCACAACCAAAGGACCCTCTACCCCTTGGCCACAACCAAAGGACCCACTACCCCTTGGCCACAACCAAAGGACCCACTACCCCTTGGCCACAACCAAAGGACCCTCTACCCCTTGGCCACAACCAAAGGACCCTCTACCCCTTGGCCACAACCAAAGGACCCTCTACCCCTTGGCCACAACCAAAGGACCCTCTACCCCTTGGCCACAACCAAAGGACCCTCTACCCCTTGGCCACAACCAAAGGACCCTCTACCCCTTGGCCACAACCAAAGGACCCTCTACCCCTTGGCCACAACCAAAGGACCCTCTACCCCTTGGCCACAACCAAAGGACCCTCTACCCCTTGGCCACAATCAAAGGACCCTCTACCCCTTGGCCACAACCAAAGGACCCTCTACCCCTTGGCCACAATCAAAGGACCCTCTACCCCTTGGCCACAACCAAAGGACCCTCTACCCCTTGGCCACAACCAAAGGACCCTCTACCCCTTGGCCACAACCAAAGGACCCTCTACCCCTTGGCCACAATCAAAGGACCCTCTACCCCTTGGCCACAACCAAAGGACCCTCTACCCCTTGGCCACAACCAAAGGACCCTCTACCCCTTGGCCACAACCAAAGGACCCTCTACCCCTTGGCCACAACCAAAGGACCCTCTACCCCTTGGCCACAACCAAAGGACCCTCTACCCCTTGGCCACAACCAAAGGACCCTCTACCCCTTGGCCACAACCAAAGGACCCACTACCCCTTGGCCACAACCAAAGGACCCTCTACCCCTTGGCCACAACCAAAGGACCCTCTACCCCTTGGCCACAACCAAAGGACCCTCTACCCCTTGGCCACAACCAAAGGACCCACTACCCCTTGGCCACAACCAAAGGACCCCTACCCCTTGGCCACAACCAAAGGACCCTCTACCCCTTGGCCACAACCAAAGGACCCTCTACCCCTTGGCCACAACCAAAGGACCCTCTACCCCTTGGCCACAACCAAAGGACCCTCTACCCCTGGCCACAACCAAACCCCTTGGCCACAACCAAAGGACCCTCTACCCCTTGGCCACAACCAAAGGACCCACTACCCCTTGGCCACAACCAAAGGACCCACTACCCCTTGGCCACAACCAAAGGACCCACTACCCCTTGGCCACAACCAAAGGACCCTCTACCCCTTGGCCACAACCAAAGGACCCTCTACCCCTTGGCCACAACCAAAGGACCCTCTACCCCTTGGCCACAACCAAAGGACCCTCTACCCCTTGGCCACGAGCAGGACCCCCCCCCCCCCCCCCAGCCCTGGAGCCCCCCATGTCTTCACAGTGTGCATTCCCCATGCCGGTGGGGCGTGACAAAGCAGGGAGAGGGTGCACGAACTGCCCCCGTCACCGTGGTCATGATTAGCCAGGTGGATCGGCTGACTGTGTGTCCTTCTTTCTGAGTGGACCCGTGTAGTCCAACAAACCCTAAGCTAACAATAATGCATTTTTTCAGTGTGGGAGAGATAAAACAATATCTCACCTCCGAGAAAAAAGGTTGTTACGCTGTTTGAGTTTTCAGTGATGGGGGGGGGGGGGGGGGGGTGGGGGGGGGGGGGGGGGGGGGGTAGGGGGTAGGGGGTCCTTTGATTGTGGTACGCGCTTTTAGCTTTAGGATTATGATTCTGTCTGTCTGAGTCTGGAATGGATTTGGGTGGGGAGGGGGAGGGTAGGGGAGGGGAGAGGGGTGGGTAGCGGGTTTCGTTCAGAGATTACTGTCTGATACCTTTTATCATCCGTTTATGCCATGGTGTGTGTGTGTGCGTGCGTGTGTGTGTGTGTGTGTGCGTGTGTGTGCGTGTGTGTGTGTGTGTGTGTGTGTGTGTGTGTGTGTGTGTGTGTGTGTGTGTGTGTGTGTGTGTGTGTGTGTGTGTGTGTGTGTTTGTGTGTGTGTATGTGTGTGTGTGCGCGCGCGTGTACATGTGTGTGTGTGTGTGTATGTGTGTGTTTGCGCGCGTGCGCGCGCGTATCTGCGTCTGTGTGTGTGTCTGTGTGTGTGTGTGTGTGTGTGTGTGTGTGTGTGTCTGTGTCTGTGTGGGTGTCTCTGTCTCTGTGTCTCTCTCTCTCTCTGTGTGTCTCTCTCTGTCTGTGTCTGTCTGATCTCTCTCTCTCTCTCTCTCTCTCTCTCTCTCTCTCTCTCTCTCTCTCTCTCTCTCTCTCTCTCTCTCTCTCTCTCTCTGTGCGTGCGTGCGCGTGTGTGTGTCTGTGTCTGTGTGTGTGTGTGTGTGTGTGGTGTGTGTGTGTGTGTGTGTGTGTGTGTGTGTGTGTGTGTGTGTGTGTGTGTGTGTTTTCGGGGTGGCCAGTCCATCTTACTAACAAAATCAATATTAAAAAAACCTTTCTTAATCAGTAATTGCTCAAAGAGTGGATGGGTTTTTTTAATGAAATATTCTGGACAGTTTCAGCAACGTGCTAAGAAATACATGTATATAGAAAGAGTTGATAATACTCTCGCATACATTCTTTCTGTTTTTGCATCTACTTCCACACACAAGCAAGAGTAAGCCAACGATTCGCCTTTCATTGACAGTAATGTATATTATGCCTTCTGAAGCTCCTTTAAAACATTTTTTTTATTGATCCCTTGTTTTGTATGTTGGTTGACCAATGTCCTTTGGATGTGTGTTTTAAGTGTTTTAAGTGGTGTCGGTCGTTTCGTTACATCAGTGGTGAACTTCAAAGGACAGTGCCGTGCTGAGAGCTAACACAGCCAGCTGTTCTCCTGCTGCTGCTCTCTGCATTGAATGTCAACACCAGGTTTCTCTACAATTCATATGTATTGATGCCTCTCTTTTTTTTTTATAGCTTACTTAGTCCTACACCACACACACGCTCGCGCGCGCGCAAGCACACAAACTCACACACGCGTGCGTATTTTAATATAATAGAAAAGTTGGGCAAGAAATAAAATTAAAACAATTATTAAATAGCACAAAACGAAACAAAAAGCAGAAAAGTAATTACAACTGGCTTTCGGATTCAGAATTAGAAACAACGTTCGGTCTGTATGTCTTAGTTTCCAAGCATTTCTTTCCTGACAATAACCACACTACTGTATGTTGATATCATTGTTATTGGGCAGGAGGGGAGGTCTTACTGATGTCAACCACGAACAGTGTAGAATTGTAGAAGAATGTGAGGATAGGACAGCAGTCCCCATTGCAGATGGCCTCTTAAAGACATAGCAACCGATCCGAGGGAGGGAAGAAGCGCTGTCGTTGTGCTGGGAAAGAAATGATCTAGAACAGCCACCGGTCTGTGAATATACCCTTGGTATACAGCAAAATGCCACATAAATCACTGAAAACTCAAACAGCGTAACAACCTTTTTTCTCGGAGGTGAGATATTGTTTTCTCTCTCTCACACTGAAAAAATGCATTATTGTTAGCTTAGGGTTTGTTGGAGGGCTGTGAACCCAGCACTGGCACTGGCTGCACTGGCAGTGTGGACAGTGTTTGAAGCTGGGCTGTGGGACCATCCACAGCTGACACCCTTGTCCCCAAGGTCCTCCTAGCCCAAGATGGCGGCATGTAGCGTCTCTAGTATAAGCTAATCTTGTTGCCCAGTTTTTAAGAATAGCAGTTGCGGCCTCTGTTGGGTCGGACACGAATAGTAAGTAGTGCGGAATGCAGTGTAGCACAGCACAGTGCAGTGCAATGCTGTGCCATGCAGTACAATGCAACACATTACAGTACAAGGGGTTCAGTCCATGCAGTACAATGCAACGCATTACAGTACAGTCCATGCAGTACAATGCAACACATTACAGTACAGTCCATGCAGTACAATACAACACATTACAGTACAAGGAGTACAGTCCATGCAGTACAATACAACACATTACGGTACAGTCCATGCAGTACAATACAACACATTACAGTACAAGGAGTTCAGTCCATGCAGTACAATACAACACATTACAGTACAGTCCATGCAGTACAATACAACACATTACAGTACAGTCCATGCAGTACAATACAACACATTACAGTACAGTCCATGCAGTACAATACAACACATTACAGTACAGTCCATGCAGTACAATACAACACATTACAGTACAAGGAGTACAGTCCATGCAGTACAATACAACACATTACAGTACAAGGAGTACAGTCCATGCAGTACAATACAACACATTACAGTACAGTCCATGCAGTACAATACAACACATTACAGTACAAGGAGTACAGTCCATGCAGTACAATACAACACATTACAGTACAGTCCATGCAGTACAATACAACACATTACAGTACAAGGAGTACAGTCCATGCAGTACAATACAACACATTACAGTACAGTCCATGCAGTACAATACAACACATTACAATACAAGGAGTACAGTCCATGCAGTACAATACAACACATTACAGTACAGTCCATGCAGTACAATACAACACATTACAGTACAAGGAGTACAGTCCATGCAGTACAATACAACACATTACAGTACAAGGAGTACAGTCCATGCAGTACAATACAACACATTACAGTACAAGGAGTACAGTCCATGCAGTACAATACAACACATTACAGTACAAGGAGTACAGTCCATGCAGTACAATACAACACATTACAGTACAAGGAGTACAGTCCATGCAGTACAATACAACACATTACAGTACAGTCCATGCAGTACAATACAACACATTACAGTACAGTCCATGCAGTACAATACAACACATTACAGTACAAGGAGTACAGTCCATGCAGTACAATACAACACATTACAGTACAGTCCATGCAGTACAATACAACACATTACAGTACAGTCCATGCAGTACAATACAACACATTACAACACAGTCCATACAGTACAATACAACACATTACAGTACAGTCCATGCAGTACAATACAACACATTACAGTACAAGGAGTACAGTCCATGCAGTACAATACAACACATTACAGTACAGTCCATGCAGTACAATACAACACACTTACAGTACAAGGAGTACAGTCCATGCAGTACAATACAACACATTACAGTACAGTCCATGCAGTACAATGCAACACATTACATTACAGTACAGTCCATGCAGTACAATACAACACATTACAGTACAGTCCATGCAGTACAATGCAACACATTACAGTACAGTCCATGCAGTACAATACAACACATTACAGTACAGTCCATGCAGTACAATGCAACACATTACAGTACAGTCCATGCAGTACAATGCAACACATTACAGTACAGTCCATGCAGTACAATACAACGCATTACAGTACAGTCCATGCAGTACAATACAACACATTACAGTACAGTCCATGCAGTACAATACAACACATTACAGTACAAGGAGTTCAGTCCATGCAGTACAATACAACACATTACAGTACAGTCCATGCAGTACAATACAACACATTACAGTACAGTCCATGCAGTACAATACAACACATTACAGTACAGTCCATGCAGTACAATACAACACATTACAGTACAGTCCATGCAGTACAATACAACACATTACAGTACAGTCCATGCAGTACAATACAACACATTACAGTACAGTCCATACAGTACAATACAACACATTACAACACAATTACAGTACAGTCCATGCAGTACAATACAACACATTACAGTACAGTCCATGCAGTACAATACAACACATTACAGTACAAGGAGTACAGTCCATGCAGTACAATACAACATATTACAGTACAGTCCATGCAGTACAATACAACACATTACAGTACAGTCCATGCAGTACAATACAACACATTACAGTACAGTCCATGCAGTACAATACAACACATTACAGTACAGTCCATGCAGTACAATACAACACATTACAGTACAGTCCATGCAGTACAATACAACACATTACAGTACAGTCCATGCAGTACAATGCAACACATTACAGTACAAGGAGTACAGTCCATGCAGTACAATACAACACATTACAGTACAAGGAGTACAGTCCATGCAGTACAATACAACACATTACAGTACAGTCCATGCAGTACAATGCAACACATTACAGTACAAGGAGTTCAGTCCATGCAGTACAATACAACACATTACAGTACAAGGAGTTCAGTCCATGCAGTACAATACAACACATTACAATACAAGGAGTACAGTCCATGCAGTACAATACAACACATTGCAGTACAGTCCATACAGTACAATGCAACACATTACAGTACAAGGAGTACAGTCCATGCAGTACAATACAACACATTACAGTACAGTCCATGCAGTACAATACAACACATTACAGTACAAGGAGTACAGTCCATGCAGTACAATACAACACATTACAGTACAGTCCATGCAGTACAATACAACACATTACAGTACAGTCCATGCAGTACAATGCAACACATTACAGTACAAGGAGTACAGTCCATGCAGTACAATACAACACATTACAGTACAGTCCATGCAGTACAATGCAACACATTACAGTACAAGGAGTACAGTCCATGCAGTACAATACAACACATTACAGTACAGTCCATGCAGTACAATGCAACACACTACAGTACAGTCCATGCAGTACAATGCAACGCATTACAGTACAGTCCATGCAGTACAATACAACACATTACAGTACAAGGAGTACAGTCCATGTAGTACAATACAACACATTACAGT